>CM053405.1:93953992-94028205 GCA_028644305.1 Xerus rutilus | reverse complement strand
TCTCTCTTATTGCTGAATAATATTCCATTGTGTATATGTACCACAGTTTCTTTATCCATTCATCTATTGAAGGACATCTGGGTTGCTTCCACAGTTTTGCAATTGTGAATTGTGCTGCTATAAACATTGAAGTGGCTGCTTTACTGTAGTGTGCTGTTTTTAAGTCTTTAGGGTATAGGCCAAGGAGTGGGATAGCTGGCTCAAACGGTGGATTCATTCCGAGTTTTTTAAGCAGTCTCCATACTGCTTTCCAGATTGGTTGCACCAACTTGCAATCCCACCAGCAATGTTTAAGTGTACCTTTTTCTCCACACCAAGATGTCCTTCTCTAAGAAGAAAAAGGAGCAAAGAAGTAGAGGGGAGGGACAGACAAGGAAAGGTACTATAGGCAAAGAAATAGAAGAAAGGAGTTTTGGAAAATAACAGAATTTTCATGAGGAGTTTTAGAAGGACACATTGGAAGGCTCAAAGAAAAATGGAAAACTACAGTATGAGAAAAATCTAGAGGGAAAATGACATCCAAAAGATTAAAAGGAAGGTTAGAACTGTACCATTCAAGATAAATTAGTAAGTCCTTCAAGCTCAGCCCACATGAGGCCATCCCTTAGAGAGGATACTATGTCAGATTAACTCACTAATAAATTATAAATACAATAAAAGCCACAGGAATGACATGAAGTAGAGAAGTCATAGGTTATAAATGATTGTGACCAAATTCAGTAAGCTTCTGAAACAACTGGAAAATTGTGAATTTAAGGTTTCAAACCTATTTATATGTCACAGAGCAGAAGCTTCTACATCAGTTCTGGTAGTTTTATTCCTAGCAGAATTTTTTTTTATCCTGACATTGTTCATTGTCTTGGGTTGGTAACATTTCAAATGTACATTTTTTCACTTAAAAATGTTCTAAAATTTAGACAGCATTCTTATGTCAGACTTGGGCTGATAGATTAACTTATACTTAAATAGGCATAAACATTTAAGAGCATTTTAACTTCTGCTTTATCTAATGTTTTCAAAGACCTTTCCACATGCTTTCTTTTTCAGAGATGGGGTCAGCAATTATCCCAGACTGTCCAAAATTCAGCACTAAAAATCAGAGCAAACCAAAAATACTAGTCACCCTAGAAAAATGTTATACTGAAGCAGAAAATACTGTGCCTAAAGGATCTATATTGGCCACTCAATTGGAGCAGGAAAACAACACTCACAAAAGTAAAATTCAGTTACAAAAAAAAAGTTAAAAAAAATGAATGGAAAAACAGGATTTCAAAATAAAACAATGCAAACTCAACCAAATTACTACTAATTATGCCAAATATTTCCTCTAAGGGAAGTAGAGTTATGTATATGTGTGTGCAGGCATCCTGGCACATATTTAACAGATGGTCAGAATAACAAAGCAGAGACATAATTGCCTGGATGTTCACATTAATCTTTCATTTGTAATACATACCTTGTTAAGTTATTCTTTCTTCAGCTATTGGTATGTCTTATATGATGACTTTAATTCTCATCTTAAGTGGTCATTAAATCTTTATAATTCCCTTCAAATGTGATGTGTCAAGTGTTTTGTATTATTTTTATTAGTTTTTCCTGTAGTCAACTCATATTATAGATATCAAAAAAACAAATGGTGTTGGGCCCTTCTTGAGTCACCAGGAATGTGATTATAGGTGCTGTAGATAGAGATACAGATAAAACAGCTCTTTTCTCTGAGGCTACAGAGACCACAGCGAAGACTATCTTGTATCCATTGAAATGGATAAAAAAGTCAGGTATAAATAGATCTTTTCCAAGTATTCATAACCTCTTAAGACCTGCCTATAGGCCTCAATCTAACATTCTAAGCAGTAAATATTTTTTACAAAAAGATATTCAGATATTCCTTTTAACCCTATAGAACAACCTATTATTACAGGGTTCCTTAGGTCACCCAAATTACTGGCCTCCCTTGGTTAAATGTTATTCCTCCCAATAAATATATTACAAAGTACAGGTATTGAACTTCAGTTCTCAAACTTGCAGTTAAATAGGAATGAAATTATTTTCAAAAATATCCTTCCTAAATGCTCTCCCTTGGATCCTGACCATGGACTAAGATTCATTGTCTTCTAAATTTGATAGCCTAAATAATGTGCTCACAAATTGCTTTTTCTTCAGCAGCTTGAATCAGTGCCCAAACTTAATTTATCCCCCTCAAATACAAATTTCTAGAATCATCATCCAAAATGTAGCCTCCTGTTAATTCAACTAATTAGACAAAATGCATACCAAGCTGTAGAACAAAAAGCATTAGAGGTGAAACTGTTTCTATTTCAAGTCTTCCCAAATAAACTAAAATGTCATTATTTTCATTTCTAACTTTCCTGTGTTAAATCTGAATTAATTTAATTTTGTGGTCAGATTTTAATTTATCTTTTTGCTCTATGGTCTTTCTTCTTCATTTATATGCTTGCTCACATGTGGTTGCAGAGAAGTAGCTAAATAAAACTCTTACGTTTGGAATAATAGTTTCAAGGATAATTTCCAAGTATTAATTCATTTACCAATTATTAAACAATTATTTTATGTACTGAGGTTACACTAGTAAATAAAAACAAAATCTTTACTCTCATTTGACTTAGATTTTCATGCATTCAGAGGTTGAGGGGTAAACAATAAAAATCAAACAATTAAATGAATAGTACAGGCAACAGATATGTCCTCTGAAGGAAATAAATTTGAATCTGTGATAAAGAGAAGGTTAAAACCACTAAGTTGATTAGTTAGGAGGTCTGAGACTGGAAATCCTAATAGGAATCACCCATGCATCATGTGGTATGATTATAGAACTCCAGATAAACAAACAGAAACCCATTCCTAAGCTTAGAACATTAATGTGTTTTAGAAATAGAAATATAAAGGAAGAGTAGGGAGAGGAAAAGAAGGAAGAAAAGGAGGAAAGGAGGAGTACGAACTAATAAGTGAGGGTTAGAGGATTAGAGATGAGAAAAAATAGAAGTGGAGATTCTCAGAGACTAGATTATGTTGGCACTTAGAGGTCATCAAGGATACAAGTAACAATAAATGTTGGCGAAGATATGGGGGAAAGAGTACACTCATACGTTATTGGTGAGACTGCAAATTAGTGCAACCACTCTGGAAAACAGTATGGAGATTCCTTGAAAAACTAGAAATGGAACCACCATTTTGACCCAATTAATCTACTCTCCAGTATATATCCAAAGGAGTTAAAAGCACACTACAGTGACACAGCCACATCAATATTTATAGCAGCTCAATTCACAATAGCTAAGCTTATGGAACCAATCTAGGTGCCCTTCAACAAATGAATGGATAAAGAAAAATGGTATATATGCACAATGGAGTATTTCTCAGCCACAAAGAAGAATGACTTTATAACATTTACCAGTAAATGGATGGATCTGGAAACCGTCATGAAATAAGCCAATCCCAAGAAACCAAATGTAGAATATTCTCTTTGATATGTGGAGGCTAACCCCAACAATAGAATAGAAATTTAGTGGATCTGAAAAAAGGGAATTAAGGGAATGGAAGGGGATGAGAATGGTAAAGACAGTAGAATGAATTGCACATAACTTTCTGATGTTCATATATGAATACAGCACAGTGAATCTCACCATCGTGTACATGCACAAGACTGGGATCAAAATTAGGATAAGATATATTCCATGCTTGTTTAAATATATCAAAATAGATTCTACTGTCATGTATGACTAAAAATAACCAATTTAAGGAAAAAAATAGTTTAGGCCTCCAAGAGCTATGCAAAGGCATCAATCAGGCAGAGAAGGATGTACGGAAAAAAGCAACAAGAAGTAATTCAAACTTACATGATCTTTCTCATTTGCTGCTTGGAGAGTGAACTGCAGAGGGAAAAAGGGAGCCACAGGGAGACACGTAGGAAAGTATTTTAATTGTCCAACAAAAGTAACAGTGCTAGAACTAGGATGCATTTAATGAAAACAGAGACAACCAGTCAGATTTAATGTTTTTTATCTCTTTTTGAAGGCTAAGTCTATAAGATTTGATGATCTATTGGATATGGGAGATGATTATAAAAGAAGGAATCAGGGATTGCTCTTTATTTTCTGCTAAGCACCTAGGTAAGACCTAGCTTATCAACAGAGCAGGAAAGTTGGAGGGAGGAGAGAATCGAGATTTCTTCTTGGAACATCTCCATGTGGGCTGCTGAGGAGACATCTAAATGGATGCATCAAGTAAGCAGTTTGGCTACATGACTTCTCACTTTTGTCAGGAAGTCTGGGCTGGTGTTCTTTTATAAAAAGAAGAGCTAAGAGAAGAAAATGTTCCAAGTTGGAAGGCATAAACAACCTCATGGACTTCAGCTTAAAGGAGAAGCAAGTACACAAAAAAATAAGCTCTGGGTATGGGAACACTGATTGTCCTGACAAAGGTATTTGTGGGTGATGGGGATGAATTCTGACTGGAGCAGACAGAGACAAGAGTGGAGATTGCTAAGGAGAAGATGGTGACCAGTGGCTTTAGTGTTTTTGATGCAGACTCATTTTCAAGTGCTTGCTGATAATTTGTGTATTTTGTTTTGTGAAGGGCTTATTCAAATTTTTTGCCCACATTGGGGGTTAGGTTCTTTTTATTGAGTTGTAAGAGTTATTTACATATTACACATACAATTCTTTGGTGAGATACAGGTTTTGTAAATTTTGTTTTCAGTCTGAAACTCACCTTTTTATTTCATTAATGGTGTCCTTTGAAGAGAAAGAAATATTTTAATTTTGATGATTTCTAAGTTCACTATTTTTTTCTTGTTTTCTATAATTACCACTTTTTGTTAGAACTAAGAAAACTTATCAACTTTAATATGTGAAAATATTTTCCTGTTTTCTTCCAAGAACGTTATGGCCCTAATTTCACTGTACATAACTTCTGTCCATTTCTGCTCATTGTGTCTCTTATTTGACCTATCAGCCTATTTATCTACTTGACAGTATACATGTTCTTTATTACTTATACCTGCAATACCTGTATTGTGTGGCATTGAGATTACTTTATTTTCAAGCTTTCTATGTGCCACACAGAAAATATATTGTTGGAGTTACATTTTATCCATTGAGAGGGGACTATCTTTTTTAATTGGTCAGTTTAACCTTTTTACATGTATTTTAATAATGTGATATTAGTATTCTTTATATAAACTTATTTTTGAGTGCTTTTGTATTCATTCATTTTTTTCTTTCTGAATTTCTATTGAACATATCAAATTATTTTGTTTTAGTACATGTACTATTTTCCTTCATATTGTCTATTTTCATATAAAATGCATATTCATATTTATTTATTCACATCAATTTCTTAAAATTATATGCATCACTATATCTTTTTTTTTAAACATTTTTTTAGTTGTTGATGGACCTTTATTTTATTTATTTATATGTGGTGCTGAGAATCGAACCCAGTGACTCATGCATGCTAAGCAAGTGCTCTACCACTGAGCCACAACCCCAGCCCCGCATCATTATATCTTTTCCATAATCAGAAAGTCTCCACTCAGTATCATTATGTATTTCCAAGTCTTATCTTTATAATGCCACAATTATAGCTCTAGATGATCAGGACTATAAGTTCTTTTTACTACTTTTTTTGTCCTTATTTTTACTATTTTCTTATTAATTTGCCATTTGATTGTAGAATGATAAAATTTATCAAAACATTTTATCACTTCTGATTTCTTGCAGCATTTCCAGGATCTGTTTCTCTTCTACCATGTAAGCTTATTCCAAAAGGGATTTCACTGTGGATTTTTATATACCTATAAACATTTTTATTTACATTTGCGCAAAAGTATATTTACTGCTGAATAGTATTCCATTGTATGAATATAGTTCAATTCTTCTTGTGGATATTTCCAGTTTTTGCCTAACATAAATAATGCTGCTGTGAACATTCATTTCTCTTGACTAATGTCTCTTGGTATATATGGGCATGAAAAAACATTGGCTAGACATGCAGGAATAAAATTGCTGTCAAAAGCACATCAATGTTTTAATTTTTAGCTTTATTGATGCATGCTTAGCAAATAAAAGTCATGTATATTCAAGATGTACAATGTGGTGGTTTGATATATGGTGAAGTGATATCATGATCAAGGTAATTAGCATATCCAGTTACTAACAGTAGTACATTTTTACAGTGAGTCTACCTCCTAGAAAAATTTTTAAGTATATTATACATTGTTACCAACTATAGTCACCATACTATACCTTAGGTTTCCAGATCTTATTCATTCAGGTAGGTTTGTACATGTTACACAACATGTAAAAGTTCTTGAGTGAATCATACTCAGACAGCTTTAGTGTTTCTATCTCCTGGCTATTGTGAATAACACTGCAATGAGCATGGGAGTGCAGGTGTATCTTTGAGGCAAATGTATCATTTCCTTTGGGCATATACACAGAAGAGGGATTGCAACATCACATAGAATTTCTATTTTTGAATTTTTTGAGGAGCCCCTACTGTTTGCACAATGGTTGCACCAACTTACATTCCCACTGGCAGTGTACCAGTGTCCCATTTTCTCTACACCCTCACCAACACTTGTTACTTTGGTCATAGCCACTCTAATAGATATAAGATGATATCTCATTGTGGTTTTGATCTTCATTTCCCTGATGATTAGTTATGTTTAGCACCTGTTCATATGCTTGTCAGCTATTTCTAGGTCTTCTTTGGAAAAATGTCTTACTTTAAAAGCAAATTATTTTGGGTTTGGGGGCTTGTTTTTTGATTGATTTTTACTAAATTGTATGATTTTCTCAGATAAGATGAATATTAACTTCTTATAAAATACATGGTTTGCAAGTAGTTTCTCCTAATCTATAGTCTGACTTTTAAATTTTGCTGATTTTTTCATTTATTGAAGGTTTTTAGTCTGCCCAAGTACTATCACATGTTCACTTTTGCTTCTGTTACCTAAACTTTTGGTGTCATATCAAATTTTAAAGAATCATCGTGAAGGCCAATATCAAGCAGCCTTTTCCCTATGTTTTCTGCTAGAAATCTGTGTCAGTTAGGTTTTTGCCACTCTGATCAAACTTATAGGAGAACAACTTAGAGGAGGCAAAGTTTATTTTGGCTCACGGTTTCAGGGTTGAATCCATAGTTGGCCAGCTTCATTACTCTGGGCCCAAGTGAGACAGAACTTCATGGTGGAAGCGTGGGACAAGGCAGAGGTGCTCTACTCATGGCACCAAGGAAGCAGAGAGCAAGAGAAAGAGGAGAAGGGGCCACAGGGAAGATGAACCTTTTCAAGGCTTGACGCCAGTGACCATCTTCTCCATCCATACTCCACCTGCCTACATTTACCACCAAGTTAGTACATTCAAACTAAGATGACCGGTTATATTACAGCTCTCACAATGTGATCATTTTACCTCTAAACATTGCTGCATTAGCACAGAAGATTTTGGGGGACACCTCATATCCAAACCATAACAGAATTTTATTCTTTCTGGTTTCACATTTAAACTTTTAATCAATTTTCAGTTTATCATTTTTTGTAGTGTAAGATAAAGTTCCATTCTTTATCTTTTCCGTGTTGATGATATTGGCTTGTCCAACACCATTTATTAAAAAGACTACCTTTTGTAAAGAAGAATACTCATTGTGTACTCTTGGTGCTTTTACCAAACAACAATTGACTGTATATGCCTATGCTTACTTCTAGGTTCTCTATCTGTTCCATTGGCTCCTGTGTCTGTTTTATTTCTAGATTATATTAATGTTATACTGCAATAGTTAATATATTAGAATCCACCTCCAAACTTTGACCTTTTTAGTCTTTGTTACTGCAGGAGAATTCCTGATGCTTGTAAATAGATAATTTTGCATTTTATCCAGCTTTTTAAATCATTCAGCTTTAATGTCACCCAGTATACCATCAAGCAAAACTGTACTTATTTGAATTACATGTAAATATTGAAAATAGAAGGCTAATTAATTTGTTTTTAAATATGTCCTTGATCTTATCTACATGCCATATTTTATATAAAGTATTTTTACATTTGTTTTTTCCTAAACATTTTCATTTTCCTTTCAACAACTAGTGAATAATTTTAACTTTTTAATCATTAATTGCAGCCTACTAAATCTACCTACCTATTAGTTTGTTACAGATTTAAGGATTCAAAGAGTGAGGAAGATTTTTGTGCTCAATTATTAAAGACAACCACATTTCATGCCATAATTAACTGAAGAATCTTTAAATTGTAAATAAAACAATCATTTCATATCCATTTATCAAATCATAGATTATACAACATACCTGCATAGACTATAATTCCTTTCTCAAATATGTGACTAAGTATCACTGCTGGGCACTCTTTCTCCTGGTCATCACTTATTGATGCCTTCAAAGGCCTGAAGGAGAAAGGTAAAATGAACACCTGGGACAAGTGAAAGACGAATAAGTGTTGGATCTCAACCAGAAACTTTGAAGAGGAGTTAACAGAAGACAACACTGATGAGTCATCCCCCTCCCATTCAGATTTAATTTCTAAAAGGAAGTTTGGGAGAATATAACCCAAACTCTTTTTTTTCAGTACTAACAATATTATTCTATTTAGTCTATAGATGCATTAAATTAAAGATGGTAAGCAAATAGTACTCTTTTATATAGATTGTTCACTTGATAAAAATATAAACGAAATTTTGCCTCACAACATTTGCATTAACTTCTCATCTTGGGACATCCATGTATTGTAGCATCTTTCACTAATTATCTACACTGACAGTCTTATGCTTTTGGAGCTAGAGAAGACCAGTTGCTGAGTATATCTTCTGCCTTCTTCTCTGTAGAAGAATTCGTTTATACATGTGTTTACATTTAAAACCTATGTTTCCTGGCTTCTTTAACAGATAGAGGCAGGCAATGGACTGAAAGTAGGTAATAAATTGTAAGCAGAAGTTTAGAGAAAAAGTCTTTAAAGGTGGCTCACTAACCTTGGAAAAGGTTCTTTTACCTTTACTCAAATAAGAAACCTCTGTCACCATGTTTCCTGGAGGTCACTTGGGAGAAGAGTAAATGACAGAGAAATTAGGTAACCATCCGTAATAATGTACTCTGAAGATGGTAGCAACAGTAGCAAGCAATTTGATTTTGATAACTTTATTTCACATTTTTTTACATTAATCATAAACTATTATCTGTATATTTGCATAAATAACTCACAAGGTAAAATTTAGTTTCTGAAACATAAAAAGGAAAAAGGCAAGTTATTGTTCTATAGACAGGTGAAATTTTGTGATTAAATATGGAGTGCTAAAGCATAATAGTCCCTGTAACATAAAAGCACAATAAGGTTCATTGTCTTGTTCAAGCAGTGTGTGTGTGTGTGTGTGTTTCTTCAAAATTGTTTTTGACTTGCGTATGTTCCTGTAAATACTTGCCTTGCAAATATAACATGTTACCTACTTGCAAACAAAGCAAAGGAAGCACTTTGATTTCCTAATTTGCAATATTGTCAACATTTATATCTCATGATATATCATTGCTCTGATAATGCAAAGAAAATGAAACCATTAATATTTAAACTTGTGCAGCAATCAATATTAATGAGAATATTTTTCATTTGCTTTTAAATTTTGTCAACTTATTCTTTTAAAGAAATTAGAATATTTGTACTCCACAGTAAAATTGTGAGCTATATAAATATCTTACCATTCTTTATTGTCAGAACAGTGAATTCTCATTAATTTTCATCCTATAATTAAAAATTCAAACTAATTTGGATAAGGTGAATACTGTAATTTACATTTGCTAAGCCTGTATAATAAGAACTTTTAAATACAAATTTGATTTCAGGAATTATTCAAAAATATAGAAAAAACATTTATATCCTTAATTTTCAGATAAAATCTGAAGAAGTTAGATAACTCTCTAATGTTGTGAATAAATGGAAAATCTAAAAATACAAATTATATTTCCTGGCTTTTGTATAAGGTTTTTCCACAATATTTCTCTATGATTTTACACTGATAGATCAAATTAGTGAGAGCATCTGTGTATTTGACTCTTTTTCTTATATTTTTTTTAGTTGTAGATGGACACAATGTCTTTTTATTTATTTATATGTGGTGCTGAGGATCGAACCCAGTCCCAATGCCTCACGCATGCAAGGCAAGCACTCTACCACTGACACACAATCCCAGCCCCTGTGTATTTGACTCTTAAATGTTAAGACAATTACATTACTTGAACATTACCAATTTATCTTTACATGAAATTGGAGCAAAGTCAAAAGATTATGAGAAAAATAGATTTGTGTCAATATAGCATATGGATATATTTTAACCTTGAGGGTGCATGACATATGCCCAAATATTTAAAAATTGAGTTTTTATCATATATATGATAAAATTAGAAAAATTTGAAAATGTAAGCTCTTATTAAAAAATCTCTTTATAAAATAACTTATATTTAAACACTGACCAAACAAAGAGTTGTGAAAAATATGGAGCAAATGGAACTCTCATATATTCTTGCTGGACTTATAAAGTGCTACAATCAATCACTTGAAAAGGATTTGGTAGCTTTTACAAAGTCATATGTACACCTACCTCAGGAATTGGTCATTCCACTTTCAGAGAAGTGGAAGAATACATTCATACAAATACTTATTTGTGAATTCCTTACCAATTTTATTTTTGTAAGCTAAGATCTGAAAACTACCAAATATCCATCAGCAGGTGACTAGATAAGAAAATTGTGATACAGCCATACGAGGGAAGTATACTTAAAGAATAATGAATGGTCAATTCATGTAACAACATGGATGATCTCAAAATAATAATGCTTCATAAAAGAAAAGGGGAATATATATAACTATAACAAAATACCTGAAGCAGTTAAATTATAAAAAGAAACAGCATGGTGGCATACTCCTGTAATCTCAGTGGCTTGGGAGGCTGAGGCATGTGGATCTCAAGTTCAAAGCCAGTTTCAGCAAACTAGCAAGGCCTTGAGCAACTTAGTAAAATCTATCTCAAAATAAAATTTAAAAATATACTGGGGATGTGGCTTGTCAGAAGAAAGAAAAAGAGAGAGAGAGAGAGAAGAAAGAAAGAAAGAAAGAACGAAAGAAAGAAAGAAGAAAAGAAAAGGAAAAGGAAAGAAAATTATATAAAGAAAAGTTTTATTTAACTCATGGTTTTATGCTCATGGTAATTAGTCCAAAATCAGGTGTCCGCATTGCTTTGGGTCTTTGGTAGGGGTGCCAGATGGCAATGGTGTTTGGTTTGAATGTGAGATCTCCCCCAAAAGCTCATGTGTGAGACAATGCAAAAAATGTTTAGAGGAGAAATGATTGGGTTATAAGAGTCTTAACCCAATCAGTAATTTAATCCTCTAATAGGGATTAACTGAATGGTAACTGAAGTGGTAGGGTGCAGCTGGAGGAGGTGGGAATTGGGGTGTGGCTTTGGGTATACATTTGTATCTGGAGAGTGGAGTCTCTCTCTCTGCTTCCTGATGATGTGAGCTGCTTCTCTCTGCCACACTCTTCCTCCATGATGTCCTGCCTCACCTTGAGCCCTGAGGAATGGAGCCAGCCTTCTATGGACTAAGACCTCTAAAACTGTGAGCCCTCAAATAAATTCTTCTTCCTCTACAGTTGTTGTGGTTGAGTCATTTAAGCATGGCAGTGAAAAAGCTGACTAAAGCAAATGGTAAAGAGTGTGTCAGAGCAAATCACTCACTTATGAGCCAGGAAGCAGAAAGGGATGGGATAGGCTGGAGTCCCACAATCCTGTGGAGGCACACCTCCAAAGACCTGAGGACCTAACGTAAAGCCTCATCTCCTATAGCCATGGTGCCTTCAATAGCATGACTCTGGGAACTCAGCCCTTACACGTGGCCCTTTGGGGACAGTCAACATCCAAACCATAGCAGCTTCCATTTTACAGAAAATTCCATAAAATGCAAATGAATCTTCAGTGACAGAAAGCAGATAGAAGAAGATGGGTATCACAGAAGAGGGGGAAGGAAAGATTTTTAAAAGACAAGAGGAAACATCTGAGGATGAAATCTATGTTCATTATTTTGAATAGAGTGGTGGCATCACAGGTTTATACATATCAAAACTTTTACACTTTAAGTATGAGAAGTTTATTGTATATTGTTCATTATACCCCCAGGATATGTTAAAGTAAATAAAGTCACCTGAACTAAAGGCAAACATAAAAAACAGGAACTTTTTAACATTTTTAAAAAAATATTTATTTTTTACTTGTAGGCAGACAGAATATCTTTATTTTATTTTTATGTGGTGCTGAGGATCGAACCCAGTGCCTCACGCATGCTAGGTGAGCACGCTACCACTGCGCCATAACCCCAGCCCCAACTTTTTAACATTTGAATAAATGAAAACATGTTCATTGTTTAAGGTTTTATTTTTTAAATAAGTGCACAAAATACAATCACAAAAGTAAAAGCTGAAAATTTTGACTCCATTATTTTTAAAATGTAGAACAAAGATCACAATAAACTAAGCTATGTTCTGGATAAAAGATTTCTATAATAAATTAAAAATAAATAAAACCCAATTTGGAAAATGGGAACAGGACATGAACAAAAAATTCATAAAACAAGAATCAAAAATGGTTAATAAAAAAATCAAAAACATGCTTATTCTCACTGGTAACCATGGCAATAGAAATTAAAATAACCATGAGTTACTATTTGTACTTAAAATACTGATAAGAATAAAATTCTTATTAAAGGAAATATTGACAAAGAAGTGGAATCACATGGTATGTATATATTGTTGGTGATTATTTAAATTTGTTTAACTATTTTGAAGTTACTGACATATCTTTTCAATACAGAGATAACATTTTTACAACCTAGCAAATCCACTACCAGGTACATATACCATAAGAAAATTCTAGCATATGTGCACCAGAGCCATTCATGATTGCTGTTCTTTACAGTATTTGTTGCAATACTGAAAACTATAAACAGCCCAACTATCCATCAAATGAACCTTTATTATAATCTATTTCTACATATTAGTTTAATTTGTCAGTTCTCAACCAGGGGTGATTTTTCCCAGCAAGGATGATTTGGTGATATCTGGGGACATTTTGATTGTCACACCTGGAAGTGAAGGAAGTTTCATTGCTATGTTTACCAGTAAAGTAAAGGTGAGCATCCTTTCAAGCATCTTTCAGTAGTACAAGCCAGTGAAGATACTAAATATACCACAGTGCACAAGACAGTCCTAACAACAAAGAATGTTCTGACCCAAAATTCCAATAATGCCAAAGTTGGCAGACTAGTTTAAATGAATTAACTATACTTCTGCATATGAACATAATTATATAGTTTAATTATTACACTATTAAGTACAAAGACTAATGGTAAAATGCAAATATTATTATTATATATGTTTCAAAAATAGGAAAATCAATGCCATATATCATGTATAATTATATTTTTGTTGTAACTCCTTAAAATATGCATGGAGTCAAACACATAGACATTCGAATTGGCTTACTTTGATAAAGTGAGAGAATAAAAAAGAGTTTGTGGCCTTTAAAAAAAGTAACATCTGCAGCAAAAATAAGAAAATATCTACTTTGTTAGATATGGATAGTAAGTCTTTAAAACATTATAAAACTATCTGTATCTCTACTGTTTTTGAAATCTTTATAATACCATTTCTACTGTTAAAAACCAGACATATTTATTGAATTCACAGGTTAATTTTAAAAAAAGTATCTCTAAAAGAAATAAAAGAATGGAAATAGATTAAAACCAATGTAAAAGAATCAGAAAAGAACTTATCAATACTTAAAAAGTAGAATCATTCAATAGACCCAAGATAATCTTTTTAGATAGATATAAAGTTTTGCTAAATTACATCAAGAGCAAAAGGAGCAAGATAAAATGATGATATCTGTAAAATAGGAATAGACCATCAGCATGGTAAAAGGTGATTATCGAAATTAAAACACCTACCACAAAATGAAAGCAAAGAATATAAACAATTAACAGAAGAGGAAATATTATGTTATGATATTAGCTTTAGGATAGAGCAAGAATAATGTTAGTAACATATAGCATGCATTCAATAAATAAGTGGAAAATATGCACAAAGCAATTACATATTATATGGTCATTACAGTGATGTTATGGCTGAGAACAGATTTTCTAAAAATACAAGGAAAGCACTTACATTATTTATTTTTTCTTTTTCTTTTTCTTTTTTTTTCTTTTTTTCTTCTTCTTTTTTTGGTACTTAACCACTTAGCCACATCCCCAGCTTTTTTTTTTTTCTGATTTTTTTTTATTTTGAGACAGTGTCTCCTTAAGTTACTTCATGCCTTCCTAAATTGCTGAGGCTGGTTTTGAATTTGAGATCCTCCTGCCTCAGCCTCCCAAGTCTATGGGATTTCAGGCAAGTGCTACCACACCTGTATCATTAAAAATTTTATAGTTAATATTGCCTGATCTCAAGTGTATTAGTAATTATTTTTAAAAGTTATAAAGCAGGGTCTGGGGTTGTGGCTCAGTGGTAGAGCACTCACCTGGTATGTGAGAGGCACTGGGTTCGATCCTCAGTACCACATATAAATAAAATAAAAGTATTGTGTCCATCTACAACTAAATATATATATATATATTAAAAAGCAACTAGGTTAGGTGGCTCACGCTTTTAATTTCAGCTGTTCGGGGTCTGAGACAGAAAGATTGCAAGTTCAAAGCCAGCCTCAGCAACTGCAAGGCACTGAGCAACTCAGTGAGACCTAGTCTCTAAAAAAAATATGAAATAGGGCTGGGGATGTGGCTCAGTCGTCGAGAGCCCCTGAGTTCAATTCCAAGAAATCCCATGACAAAAAAATGTTAAAAAGCAAATGTACTTAAGTGCAAACTATATCTACCTATCATAATAGATCCATGATTGCTTTTTCTCCCTCCACTTCCTTCTAAGTTTTTGTACTGTGAACTATATTTTTATTATAAAGCTGAATTTTCAGCCCTGCCAAGGCAATATTGTTATACTATAATTAACATTCTCTTTATTCTGAACTGTATAAAATTATTAAACTAATTATAACACATTATTTGTGGGGGGAACTTATATGATTCAAACTCATTAAGTATGATTTAGATGTTCATTTGTGAAATGATGAGCACCCTGATGGCCCTAAATTAGCAACAAAATATATGACATGTTCACTACAAAACATAAAATTGTAAATAATGGAAAATCCATCTTCCAAGACAGATAATCACTTGCATTGAGCAGCAGAAAATGAGCTCTGATTCCCTCAGGGACCAAACCTTGTGATTGAAATTAAGACTCCCACTCGTGACTTCACAGCAAGGATGACTTCAATCACAGCTGGAGCTCCCTGATATAATGACCAGTGATGATGCAGAAGCTCTGTTGAGGCAAGAGCAAACTACTATCCTCGGAGCACGAAGGCTCTACCTTGTCCATACTGAAATTCCACAGTCCTGAAAAATAAAGAGCTGGACAATGGACAAAAAATCATGCCACATTAAGACAGATCCAGTGTGAATCACTAGAAAAGATGCCCTATGTTTATCATTTATTTTTCTGGAAATTTGTCCATCACCAAAAACTATTGTCAAAAGTATTTCCCAATGTATTAGAACTATTACAGTCAGTTGCTTAACATAAATGTTTGCTTTGTTTTAAAAATCATCCACTCATTTGCTCTTCCAAAATTATTCTGCCCTCAATTTTTGGCCTGGCCTCATATTAATTTTTGTATCATCAAACCATATCTGTGTCCTTCACCATACCATTTACTTTTGGCAATGTAGTAATATATGTGTCCCTCCTCCAACACGAAGCTCGTTTCCGTTTGTCTCCTCTCCTAGCATTTCTTCTCTTTCACATCCCCCCCTTTGCCACCTGCTTCTTTCTTCACAACTTCTATCTCTAGACTCACAAATATTTTCTGGGCATTTTACAGTATTCCATACATTTTTCTAAGTGTTTCCTTCAATTTCATTCTGATTTAACACTCCCAACAATCTTATGAAGTAAGTACAATTTTTTCCACCCTTTTAAGTGAAGATGTGGAGGCACTTGTCCAGGGTTACACAGGCGGCAGACAGAGTTGAGTTTAACAGCAGTCCTCCTATGGAGGAGAAGCCTGCTTGCAGTGAAGCCGTGTCATTTCTGTTCTGGTTGGTTTTGTTTTTGCTTTTTTCTTGTTTTTGCTCCTCGATTCCATAATTCTTATGCCCCAAATACTGATGAGTACACTTGATTACTTGTTTTTGTTTTGTTTTTAGTTTCTTTGTTTTATTTTTTAATTTGTTCTAATATACTTGAGAGTAGAATGCATTTGGACACATCATACACAAATGGAGCACAACTTCTTCCTCTGGCTGTACACGGTACAGAGTAACACCAGTAGTGCAATCCGACGTGTATTACATAGGGTAATAATGTCCATCTCATTCCACCATCTTCCCCACCCCCACACCCCTCCCCTCCTCCCACTCCTCTCTGCATAATCCAAAGTTCCTTCATTCTTCCATACCCTATTATGGATCAGCATCCACTTATCAGAGAAAACATTCGACCTTTGGTTTTTGGAGTTTGGCTTATTTCGCTTAGCATGATATTCACCAGCTCCATCCATTGACCTGCAAATGCCATAATTTAATTCTTATTTAATGGATTAATATCCCATTGTGTATATATACCACATTTTCTTTGTCCAGTCATCTGTTGAAAGGCACCTAGGTTGGTTCCATTGTTGGTTCTATTGTGAATTGAGCTGCTATAAACATCAATGTGGCTGCATCACTTAAAAAAGCTACAGAAGGGTGTGTCTTAGGATGTGTTTAGTCCCCATCTGTAACTGTACGCTCAGTCCTCAATCCTGAAGTCAAAATCCTCAGGTTGGTTCAGGAGTCTTCTCTTTAAAATTTCACCTGTTGCATCATCTCTCGTTTCCTTTATCATAGATGCAATAACAATACTCACAACCACATGGGGATTTAGGGTCAATAGGCCCCACTAATACTTTGCTTAGTCAAATCAGCATGGCTTCAACTTGTAACATCAACTATTCACACCCTATAAAAATGATACATTCTGATTTACCCATCCAAACTTTCAAGAGTCACCATGACATTTCATAAAGTTCAGGTGTCAAATGCCTAATTAGCCTGATTCTTAGCAGAGTGATGATGCTAAGTATTACTGGAGGGAACAGAAGATACAGAAGAGACAATTTCTATTCTTAGGTTATTTTCTTTTCCAAAAGTTGATACAGTAGCATATGTCTTTTTCACTTTCTTCATCCTGGTGAGTAAGCATTTGTATCATGTTGTGGTTTAAATTTGCATTTGGCTAAAAACTAATGAGGTTAAAAAGTTTCCATGTGTTCATTGCCATTTGAATTTGAATAGATTCTTTTACAAAATGTTCAGAAAACATACCCATTGAGTTGTTTGACATCAATTTATAGTAATTTTTACATATTCTGGATATGATACATACATTCTAGATATAACAAATAACACAATTTTTCCACCATATGTTTTGCCTTTTTGTTCCCTTAAGGAATATCTTTTGATGCCATTAAATTGATTAAAAATGAAGGTTCTTAATTGTGTCTAGGTTATTTTTTCCACCTGCATATTTCTTTTGTGTTCTGTTATTAAAAATCGATCCTAAAGTCTTCGTGTGTTTTCTTTCTAAAGTTTTTTTTTAATTCCTTTTGTATTTAAATGCATAATTCACCTGAAACTGATTGATGTGTATGGCATAATGGCTATGTTCATTTTCTTCCATGTATTTATTGAGTTGACTCAACAAGTTTTATTTAAAATCTTCTCCTTCCCCACAGCTCTACAGTGTCACTTTTGTAACAAGTTAAGCGGTCATATGTGTGTGTTTCTAGACCTTCTCTTCTGTATTATTTTTGTTAATGATACATAATCTCAATTTCTTTGTGAGAAATTATCAGACAAATATTTTGAACCCTAAGGTGACCTCTCTACTGGAAGTCACCTTAGGGTGCAAAATAACAGCCTCCTATTCTTCAAGTGTTGAGGTTATGGAAAAAAAAAAAAAGGAAAGACTCAAACTACATAGATTTAGGGAGACTGAGGAGACAACTAGATACAATGTGAGATCTTGAAGCAGAGAAAGGAAGTCAGTGGAAAAGACTGGTAAAGTCTGGGTTAGGCTAATAGCTTAGTTAATACTGTCATACTGATGCTAATTTCTTGGTTTGGATTACTGTGTTGTGGTTATGCAAGATGTTAACATTAGCTATGCTGAATGAAGAATACACTGGGATCTCTGTTTTGCTATTTAACATTTCAATTAGTTTAAAATAAAAAGGAATAACAAAAGCTCATGTGAGTTGTGGATGTAACTTGGTGGCAGAGCCCTTGTCTAGCATGTCCAGGCCCTGGGTTTACTCCTCAGCACTGCTCCACTTCCCAGAATAAAACAACTAATGTATTCCATCCTTTACCTCTCAAAATACTTCAGAATCATGTCCAACTTTTATTTTTATTATTTTTCTGAATATTAATTTTTATAAGTTGTTTTTTGTTCTTACTGTTGATGTTTCTCTGAAACAGTTCTGATATATCTTTTTTCTTATAATAAGAACAGAAGTTCCACTATGCCCACTTTTATCTGGAGATTCTATCATATGGTCAAAGCTTGGAAACAACCCCTCACCCCACCCCACTCCCGCTACACACACACTCATTTTGCAAAGAAAGGAATGTGTACAAATTGCAGCAGGAAACATAGTCCTATAGCATAACTTCCATCTTTCGTAGTTGATCACATTTCTCTTTCTTGAAGGATGTAAATTCTGTTCATTTCTGGTATTAGTAAATATCTCAAGAATGTCTCTACAGGAATCATTTTTCATTCATCTCACTCTTTTAATCTGAAGGTTTTTGTTTTTCTTCACTTTTTGGAAGTTGTAAATTATATTCGAACCCTCATACATTATGTATTCTACTTTCTATGAATTCATCTTATTCATTAAATTTATTTTATTTTGACAATTGTTATTCTGTTTATGTTATATTCTTTTATTCCTGTTTCTTTTTAATTACATTCTATTTTTTAAGTAACTAAAGTTTGTCCTAGACTTGTTTATTTTCTGAATAATCTATTTTCCCTTCAGAAATAATTTTTCTTTTTGTTATGGGCTTTTATTTCTCATTCATTCTTCTCTTCTCTGGTGATTCTTGTTCATATTACTAATGGATCATACTATTACTATTCTAGAAAACAGATATGGTTTCTTCCTCTGCCATAATATGGATAGAGTTGGGTCCCAGGTGGACTTCTCTAGTGGAAGGTCACCTTAGGGTGCATATGCCAGGAGAACCATGTCAGACGGAGCACTTTCTGAATTACAGAGTGAGGAAGGCTTTCTCTAGGCACATCATTATTCACACTAGGAGTCATTAAAGAAGAATCTTCAGGTGCCTCATGCAAGGGTAAAAGTTACTCATCAGAGGGTGACTTTTATACCCTAGTGATAAAGGTAAGGAATAGAGGGGTAGGGCAGGAAGGGAAGGAATCCTGTAGACTGACTGATTTAACTGTCATTCAGAGGCTGTCTGCTAATGTACACTTTCTGTGTCTTTTCTAAGTTCTGGACCCATATTCATAATCGGGATTCTACTTAAAAGAGCTGCTGTCACCTCTGCCATGACTCGACCTTCCATTGCTTGGCTTTACCCATAAACCTACTTTAAGTCACTTTTTTCTTCCACAGAAATATTAAAAATCATTTCAATGATTACTTTCTTCCAATCTTCTTGCTATTATATGTTTGGTTTTTTTTTGTTTTTTGTTTTTTTGTATTTACATAAAATCTCTTTAAGGAGCTCACAGACAAGTGAATAGAAGTGTTTGTGTGGCCACTCTGCTATATCGAAAATGAAGCTTTCCCATACACATTTTAAATCCAATCTCAAATTTTCATATGTATTTATTATGTGCAATGTACTGTAAGTTGAAGCACTAAAGTAAAAAAAATGATTATAGCTCATCATAAAAGCACAGAATATCCAGAACTCTAAGAATAAGAAAATAGAAAATAGTAAGAAAATAACTCACATAAATGAAACATGAATCATAAACAGTAAAATATAGAGGTGACAAGGCAGGTTTTCACTTTTTTTTTTTGATACCGAGAATTGAACCCAGGGGCACTTAACCACTGAGCCACATGTCCAGCCCATTCTTATATTTTATTTAGAAACAGAGTCTCACTGAGTTGCTCAGTTCACTTTTTTTTTTTAAGATGTATTATTCATATCCTCTAGAACATGTGGAGCTGGCTGCAGACTGCCATAAACTGGTCATACTGCGAGTATAATTCCTTGTTACGTCCACCAACAGAGGTCACTACAAACAGGACACATGGGCCCTGAGTGAGCAGGGCCAGGGCATTAATACCTTCCCATTCATGTTCTCATCTGCCACTTAGCTTGTTGAAGGAAATAAATTAGTGGCAGTTTTTCCAGCTTTCCAGGATATCGTAGGCCATTTCTCTTGGTTTTGCTAACATCCCAACCCCAGGTCTTTGTGTTGACTTTGGGATACTGTCACCAAAATATACATCAGTACTATAGATTAAGTACCTGTAGAATAATGAGTACCTGAAACTTAATTATTAGGCAGTTCAGATGACAGAAGTCCTTCATTTAAATATGATTAACTGGATAAGATGTGAGCAAGAAGAAGTTTTCCAAAATTTTATCCAGGGATGGATCTCACATCTAATCAAACACATAGCAGAAATGGAATTTAGAATAACATAACTTAGAATAGGTAACTAATAATTAATAAGAATTTGTGCTTCAACAATTTTCACTGAAATTATACAAACTACTTAGTCCCAGAATCAGCATTAGTTATTGATGTGAATGTTTTGACCAGAGCATTATTGAGATTTATAATAATCCTTTACAAATTCTTTATGAACAATATCAACACTTAATGACATTGTGAGTCTTGTTAATGTCTCCAGCTAGTGACTGACTTTCTGCAATCTCTACCAAACTAAGATTCCCAATGACCACTGGTACCATAGCAAATATAATTTCAGATTTTAAATTATTTCTGTGACACATAAATCACTGAGTAAATTTTGAATTTTTATTTTGCTTGGTTTTAAATATTTATTATCGTAGCTCAATTAAGTTTTGGTGGTTTGCTAAACTAAAAAAAGAAAGACAAAAAAACAAAAAAGAAAACTTCTAGTTCAAACTTTTAAAAGGAAAAGAGTAAATATTCCTATGTTGTGAAATTGCTAATTTCAAATCTTAAGGAAAAAATCAGTTATTATCAAGTACTGTCAACTTTCTATTAAAATATATGGGATTATATAGTTAAAATTAATAAAATATTAATATTTCATGCAAATTAAATTTTATAAGATTCAATAATACTATATTTTTTAAGTTTCACAAAAAACCTATTAGGTAAATATATGCCTCATAGACCAAGGAAACAAAGTTTAAATAATAAGAATCATACCTGAGTTTCAAAACTATGGAATTTTTTACCTTTTAACCATCAAAACTATTTTTCATTATATAAAAGTTATCTTTATATTGAATATCATATAATCTGGCATAAATATATCACATATCATTTGGGTTTTTAGCCCCATCTAAATGTTTGATACAGCTTCAGATGACTTTTGATATGCTGCCAGGATATAATAATTTGAAAATAGGTTTTGTATTATGTTAATATGGTTCTTGCTACAAATACCCTGTTATCCTTAAAAACACTACTCTATCAATAATGCCTACTCAAGCCTTTGCTGGTGGTTTTCATTCTTTGACTTGCAGATGTAATACAAAGCAAATCCCTTATACACCTGGGGTTATCTATGGTTGCCTTTTCTGGAACTCTCATTTTTCTCATTCTATCAGGATACAGTCCTCAAAAACTAAACAATTTATCCATGCCACAGAAAACCTGTTTTGTTGTGGAAAATGCAGCATTTGTTCTTGGATATTTTTTCAGGCATGGACTTTGTAATGGCTTGGATCTGAAAGGTCTCCCAAAGGCTCACATGTTGAAGAGTTATTCTCTAAAGCATCAAGGTTCTGAGGTGGGGATTTTAGGCAGTGATTGGATTGTGAAGATTATAACCTCATCAACTGATTGATCTGTTGAGGAATTCATAACTGAGTGGAATCATTGGGAGTGAGGGATAACGTGGGAGGTAGTGTCTGGTTATTGTTATGCCCAGATCATGGAGTCCCCAAAGACCACCAGGGAGACCAGGGCACGTATGTAAAAGCAGAGAGCCTTTATTCGGGCTTAAGCTCCGTCTCTCAGACTTCATCGATGCAGCGGGTCAGTGAAGAGAAATCCGAACAATGGCTGAGCAGGTTTTTATAGGGGGAGGGGACAGGTGGTGGTAGTGGACATGATGTATGTATCCCATCATTACACAAGCACCAATTACAATCATACAGCACCTATGGTGACAATAGTGACCATTCAGAGTTTGAGGGGTGTCTGTGACATTTGGTGGGACCCAATCTTGGCTTTTGGGAATTTTTTGAAAATGACCAACTACAAGGTAAGTTTAAATGACCCACGTGGGGTTTAGGCAGACTCAGACCTCAGGAATGCCAGGTATGTGAGTTTTAACCTCTTTGTCTGCTCTGAGGGTGGTCCCAGAGTGGCTTCAGCCTTGAGCAATGTGTGTCTTTTCCCAGAACCAAACCTTAGGCCTACTAGTTTTTCTGGAAGGTCCAAGCCTGTCGTGGGGTTCATTTTAGCTCCGGTCTTTCGGTTATAGGAAATAGGTCACTAGAGGCATGTCCTGGAAGTGTATTTCTTGTTCTTGAGTCCTTCTCATCTTTAGCTCAATCTCTCTGCTTCCTGGCTGCCATGAGTGAGTAGCTTTGTTCTACCATGTCTTTTCACTATGATGTTCTGCATCACCTCAAGCCCAAAGCAACGGAGCCAGCTGACTACGGACAGAAACCTCTGAAACCATGAGTCAAAATAAATCGTTCTTCCTCTGAGTTGTTTTTGTCATGATGACAAAAAGCTAATCATGAAGATTTCTTAAATAATTTGGACTATGGAATTATGAACTTCTATTTAAATCTATGTTGGGGATACAGAAATAATAAGAAAAGTCTTGACATTTGTAGGTAATTCCTGAAGTCTATCCACATGAAGTAAACTTCCCCCTCTGTAAGAAAAACTAGTCTTTTTCATATAGTTTTTTATTTGTTCTTTTTAGATATACATATCAGTAGAGTATATTTTGACATATTATGTATACATGGTATTTCATATGACATTTTTTAAGAAATTTGTTTTTGCTCACTGAAATCCCTACCTAAAGCATACAAAGGAATAAACAATGTAAAATATCTACACTTGACTATTTGGTAAAAATCTCAACATTCAATAATCTTTATAAGGTTCTTATAAAAATTTCCTCAAGACAAATTATTTCAAGATAATCTGGAAAATATGATCAATATCTTTTCATCCAGATTGATTCCCCACACATACAAGAAAAGTATTCACTCCCTTGTATGGCATAGTAAGACCTTCCTTTGAAATATTCTAGTTTTATCTTTGAAAAATATCATCAGCTAAAACAAAATTCTCAAGGTCTTTTGACACATACTTGTAAACAGAACATTTTTTTTTTTAATGATGTAGTCTTTCTCGTCTTTTGTGAGGCTTGAACCTAGAATTATGGGTCCAGATGAATTGCACTATTTTACTCAAGCAGATTTTCTCCAAATAACAGTAAAGATACCATTAGAAAGTTCCAGGAAATTAATGTTTTTCTTAGGACTCTTGAAATCTGAGAAACGAAATTAATTTCAACTCTTCTGCAATCAAAATAATTCCTGACTGGGCTTGGTGGCACACACCTATAATCCTCAGCATCTCAGGAGGCTGAGACAGGAGGATCACAGGTTCAAGCCAGCCTCAGCAACAACAAGGTGCTAAGCAACTCAGTGAGACTCTATCTCTGAATAAAATACAAAATAGGCCTGACGATATGGCTCAGTGGTTGAGTGCCACTGAGTTCAATCCCTGGTAGCAATAATAATAATAATAAAATGATAATAATAATTACCATTATTATTACTATTCCTGGACAAAACCCTGTTATTGGCCTTACCTGGGTCTTGCCCATTTCTAGACTAAATATGTGTGGATAAAGCCCTCACTCGACACTGGTCTCACTATGACTCCTGTGGCAGAGGAGGCAAGACTTGGTGATTGTCCAACCAGGTGAAAGAGGAGAAGTTTTCATAAGGAATAAAGGAATTCTTTTATAGAAAGAAAATGGGAACTGAAGAGGCAAAAATACTTCTTTTTACTCTATGCACTTATCTTATAAGGGCCAAGGAATATCATCCTCTATAAGAAGCCATCATGACCTATTCCCTTGTGATACCTAAGAACCATGTTTACATAAACATTTACCATAGTTCAGTGTCCTCTTCTGTGGGTCAATCTCTCTTCCCTACTAAACTATAACTCCTTGAGATCAGAGCCCATATCTTAGCCACTTACGTGTATGCTAAATACAAATGTGTGAAGCAGGTAAGTCTTAAAATTGTTTCTTATATTGTAACATAAAAAGTATGAGTTCTTCTGTCTTCTATGTTTGCACCTGTTCAAAAAAGAAAATGTGTGAACAATTACTTTATCTCTGAAAGTCCTTTGCAGAAATATGATTCAAATATAATGATTTTGGCTCTAAGTAATAGATGATATAAGACATATTTCTTATCTTTTGTAGAATAGCTCCTGATGACACAGTCCATTACGCTGATCAATGTCCTTACTTAAAAAGTTATTTGAAAGCGTATTTAAGATCTGACAGTGAAAATTACTCTTCAAATTCATTGTTAATACAAAATATGTCTCTCCTTTATCTGGTATATTTCCTTCCGCTAGATAATGAAAATTCAGTAGTGCCTATTCTCATTTTGCCTAGACTATCAAAAAACAAATAGATAAAATTGAAGCATAATTGCCTTTGCCTAATTTAGGATATTTTTTCTGGTATAATTGCTTCCTAATCTAGGTCTCCAGTTTGTTGTGTATGAAAAGCAGCTAGGTTATTTGTTTAAAATGTATGCCTGTGGCACACTCCTTTAGATTCTGATACCACCAATTATTACCTTGCATATTCTGAATTTTGATTGATTCACAGGTTGATAGCAAATATACATAGGAATTCCAAATATACTCTAGGACTCCATAGGAAAAAAATACATTTCCAAGTGAACAGAAGAAATAATGGGAAAAATCACAATGGCAGAATAGAGGTAGACTGCAGATATCAGTTTCTCTATCGTTTGGAATCAGAGCAACAAGAAAATAGCTGATCAGCAAGGTGGGTTATAAAGCGAATGCACTGAAATACAATATTAGACTGTCAGAAACTTAGACTTGGAAATTCAGGTTATTGGAACAGAAAGCAGGAAAGAATTTGCTACCACTACACTTGCACTTGTACCAAGGTCTGTGGGAAAGATTTCAAAGGGAGAGAGACAAATTTGACAAGATTACTTCAGAAACCAGAAAAGAAAATTAGATTGAGTGAAGCTGGGTCAGGAGCTGCAAAGAAGTGCTCTCCATTTCTCAATTAGTTGTTGGTGAATTGTTGTGGGCAACCGTTTTATAAAGAGCATGCCTATCCTTGCAGCTCTAAAAAGGATTAGACAGCTTCATCCTACCTAGAGATACCAGCTAATATTATCTCAGGGAATGCCTTTGAATAAGACCATCTGAGTAACTTGTGTAGTGAGGTGGTTAAGAGCTGAAAGCTGCTGATCCCTTCCCTTCATCTGGCAATGGGAGTTGAGTGGAACAGAGTACCTGACACCACCTGGGAGTGTGGCATCTGGGGAGCAGTGCCTCTGCTTTGTGCTGCCTCTCTGCCACAGTCTGCACACCAAGACTACAAGGGAGAGCACAGGCCCGCTATAACTTGACATGGTTTTATGTCCTTTAGCGGGAGATATCAAGTGCACAGATTCATCTGGCGATGTTCAGAGACACTTTGGATTTAGCAGAGAATGAGAGAGTTAATCAGTTTTGAAGCCCTAGTCACATGTAGCAATTCTACAGAAGGACACACAAAGCTGCAGTCCTAGCCAAGGAAAAATCTGGCTTCTGGGCAACAGATAATCTGTTGCTGTTTCCTCTGACCCTCCAGAGAGCTATTAGGTTCCCAGACATGTCAAGGAACCACAGAAGGCATTTAGGATCTTGAAGGGGATGGACAGGACGAGGCTTAAGTGGATAAGTGCCAGAACCTGAGTTCTAGAGCAGTTTTTGAAGCAGAAAGATGAGCTACTGAGGGAAAAAACTAAATACCTATCCCCCTAGACCAGCAAAGAAACCATGCATGGTGTAATCATTCCCCCATACCTAGAGAAACACAGAGGAAAAATGAGGAGATTGGCCTCTACGTCACCTACAAAACTTGACAGAATCCGAATTTGGGAGGCGGAGTAAGAATTCTCTTCATATCAAATACTTTAGCAGGAAGTAATTTTAGACTCTTTAATGTTAGTTTTTTATTTCACCAGGATTATCTTTGGTCTTGATTTACTAGGTCTCCCCATTATTTGATATTGTATACTTTAATCCAGTTTTATTTATTTTCTAATGTTTTAGATTTTAATTGCATTTATTCTTTCTTCGTTCTTATTTCTGCTCCATTTTTTCTTTTTTTTTCCATTTTGTTTTTCAGCTTCTTTCCATAGCCTATACAGTTTAATCATGATTTCACTTACATTGATAGCAAAATTTTTAGCCTATCCTAGAGTATTAGTTCCATTTCCCATTTTTGACCAGCAGAGTGGATGAGACTATTTTAGATTGGTTTTTGTAGTTTATTAGTATATGATTTGCTGTTGAGTGGCTGTAGTTACCAGTGATTAGTATCTCCTTTCAAAGCAGTACGAGGAATTAATGATAACATCGTGCTCATACTGAATGAGTACTTTGAAACTGAGTTATACACCAGTCTAGGACACATGATAAAGAAAAAGGAGCTTAACAGAATGGCCTGTGGGTAATGGTATAAGGGATATTCATCTCAGTGGAAGAACAAATCTCAACACATTAATACAGAAAACATGAAAAAATAATAAGACATCTCCAAGGTATCATAACACTCCAGTGACTGAACTCCTAGATTAATGAAGTAGAGGAAATGCTGGACAAAGAATTCAAAAAGAGTTGATTAATAAAATTATCCATGAATTAAAAGAAGATCTAAGGAATGGACTAAGGGGAAACATACAAGATATGGAAGAGCATTTCAATAGGGAGATCTAAAGAAATCAAACTGACATATTGGAAGTGAAAAATAAAACAATTAATTACATAAAAATCTCAATGGAGAGCCTCACCAACAAACTAGATTAAGTAAGAAAAGAATCTGAGGACTCAAAGACAAGATGGAGCAATTATAACACTCAGGCATTAATAAAGAATTAAAAACAAAAATTTATGAACAGAATACACAGAAGTTCTGAGAAAAAATTAAAGGAGCAAACATAAGACACATAGGTCTTGAAGAAGGAGAGGAAGTATAAATTGATTACATAGAAAACTTATTCAGTGAAATTATAAAAAAAAAATCCACAATCTTGGGAGTGGATAAAATATGCAGGTACTGGAGACATTTAAGGCTCAAATATCCCTCTATAATAATATACTTCATGTGCCTCTCCATAATAATGCTGAATGTAAATGGTCTTAATTTTCCAATTAAAAAAATATGTTGGCAGATTGGATTAAAAAAGAAGATTCAATTTATGCTGTCTCCTAGAAACATATCTCACAAAAACATTCACAGACTGAAATTGAATGAATAAAAAATTATATAACGTGAAAATGGAGTCTTAAAACAAGCAAGAGTAGCTACTGTCACAGATGACTTCAAGCCAAAATTAGAAGAGACAAAGAAGGTCATTACATGTTGATAAAGACAGCAATACAACAAAAGATATATGATTATTAATGTGTATGCCCCAAATGCTGGTGCATTCAATTTCAAAAAAACAAATATTATTCAACATAAAGGAAGTGATAAGCCTCAATACAACAATATTGGGGATTTCACTAAATCACTCTCACAAATATAAAAATCATCCAGACAAAACAATCAACAAAGACACATCAGATTAAATTATACTATTAATCACATAGACTTAAAAGACACCTATAAAGTATTTTATCTGATGATAACTGAGTATACATTCTTTTCAAGTGCATGTGGAATTTCCTCCAAAATTGACCATATATTAGGCCACAAACAAAATTTAGCAAGTGAAATAAAATTGACATAATCTTTTGCATCTTTACATATCATAATGGAATAAAATTAGAATTCAACACCAAGAAAAACTACAGAAACTATATTTTATAAAAACTATTTTTTATAGTTTCTGTTATATGCAGAAATTAAACAATACACTCTTGAATGATGAGCCTGTTTGCTGAAGAAATTAGGGAAGAAATTTTAAAATGTGTAGAATTAAACAAAAATGGAAACACAACACACCAGAATCTATGGGATACAAAAAAGATTGTTCTAAAAGGAAAGTTTATAGCTATGAGTGCTTTCATTAAAAAAAAAAAGACATCACATATAAATAATCTAATTATGCATCTTAAAGTCTTAGAGGAGCAAGAAAAAACTAATACAAAAACTAGTAGAAGGAAAGACATAACAAAGTTCAGATCCAAAATAATAAAATATAAACTAAAAAAATAATACAAAGGATTAGTGAGACAAAGACCTGATTCTTTAAAAACATAAAAAGGATTATAAACCCTTAATTAGTCTTACCAAGAAATAAAGAGAAGACCCAAATAAATAATAAGATTAAAATGGAAATATTAAAATGGAAATATTAAAATAGACACAATTGAAATTCAGAGGATCACTAGTGTCTATTTTTAAAACTTATATTCCAATAAGTTGGAAAATCTAGAAGAAATGGATAATTGCTAATCACAGATGACTACCAATGCTGAACAAAAAGGATATTGAAAACCTAAACACACCAATAACAATCAATGAAATTGAAGCAGTAGTAAAAATCCCCCCAATAAAGAAAAGTCAAATAACAGATGGATTCACAGTTAAATTCTACCAGACATTTAAACAACTAACACCCAAATTCTCAAATTATTCCATGAAATAGAAAGTGAAGGAATGCTTCCAATCACATTCTACAAAGCTAGGATCACTCTGATACAAAAACCTGATAAGGATATTTTAAAGAAAGGAAACTACAAGTCAATACCCCTGATGACCATAGATGCAGAAATCCTTAATGAAATATTAGTAAATTGACTTACCAACACATTAGAAATATTTTAACCTGTGATTAAGTTGGTTTCATTCCAGAGATGAAAGAATGATTTAATATATGCAAATTAATAAATGCAATACACACCATAAACAGAACCAAGGAAAAAATCATACACTCATCTCAATAGATGCAGAAAAACCTTTAGAAAAATTCAACAAACTTTCACAATAAAAAATTTCAAAGTAACTAGGGATAACAGGAAATTACCTCAGCATTATAGAAGCTACATATGAGAAACCTACAGTTGGTATCATGCTAAATGGGAAAAATTGAAAACATTTCCTCTAAAATAAAGAACAAGACAAGGATGTCCATACTTACCATACCTATTCAATATAGTGCTTGAAATTTTATCCAGAAAAATTAGGCAAGGGAAAGAAATAAAATAAATACAAATAGAAAAAGAAGTCAAATTATCCCTTTTCGCAGATAATCTGATTCTACACTTAGAAGATCCTAAAGTTACACCAAAAAACTTCTAGAACAGATAAACAAACAGATAAACAGTAAAATAGCAGTATACAAATTCAACATGCAAAAATCCATAGCTTTTCTACATAGCAATAATAATCTGCCGAGAAAAAATTAGGAGATCAATTTTATTAACTAGCTTCAAAATATATATATACCTAGGAATAAATCTAAACAAGGAGGTAAATGATCTATGTTATTAAAATTACAAAATATTAAAAAAGAAATTGGAGAAAATAGAAGATGCAAATATTTCCCATGTTTGTGGATAGGTAGAATTAATATTGTTGAAGTGACCATACTTGCTAAAGTGATGTACAGATTTAATGTTATCCTCATGAAAATATCAATGATATTCTTCACAGAAGTAGAAAGAATAATCCTAAAATTCATATGGAAGAACAGAAAATTCAGAACAGTTAAAGTAATCCAGAGTATATAAAAGGAATAAAACTGGAAGCATCATAATATCTGATTTCAAATTATATTACAGAGCTGCAGTAACAAAAATAGCTTGGTACTGGCAAAAACAAACAACAATAAAATACTAGACTTGTAGAAGAATAGAATAGAATAGGTACAAGTCAAACCCACAGAATTATAGTCATCTGATTCTTCACAAAGATATCAAAAATATGATGGAGAAAAGATAGCCTCTTTAACAAACGGTGCTGGCAAATTGGCTATCCATGTGTAGAAGAGTGAGCACAGATTCCTATTTCACTTTGTACAAAAGTCAACCCAAAATGGATCAAAGATTCAGGCATAAGACCAGAAATTTTACAAGAAAATAATTTGATGACACACTTGAACTTATAGGCAACAGTTTTCTGAATAGTTCTCCAATAGGTAAGGAAATAATAACAAGAACAGACATTTGGAAATATTAGGACAAAAATTGCACACTTAATTCCTTAATATTAAGGAAATAATAATAAGAATTGCCTCAAAAGAAAAAAAAGCAAAGGAGACAATTTACACAGTGAATAGACAGTCTATACAATGGACAGTCTACATAATTGCCAGTTATTCTTCTGGCAAAAGGTTAGTATTCAGAATATACAAAGAATTCAAAAAACTTCAAATAAAAAAATTCAATAAATGGGCAAGTGAACTGAACAGATGTTTCTCAAAGGAAGTATAAATGACCAACAATTATATGAAAACATGTTCCATGTCTTGGCCATCTGGAAAATACAAATCAAAAGTACACTGGGATTCCATCTTACTGCAGTCAGAATGGTAATCATCAAGAATACAAAAATAAATAAATAAATACTGTGAGACTGTGGAAAAGGAACTCATAAACTGATGGTGGGAATGGAAATTAGTGCAACCTCTAAGGAAATCAGAATAGATTTTCCTCAAAAAAACTAAAAATAGAACTACCAGCATTACTGATACCCAAAAGAATTCAAGTCAATATGCTTTAGAGATATAGGCATACCATGTATATTGCAGAAATTCACAATACTGAATTATGGAATTGTCCTAGATGTCCATCAGTAGATTTAGTATATATACACAAAGGATTTTTATCAGTCATAAATAAGAATGCAATTATGGCACTTTCAGAAAAATGGATGGAATTGTAGACCATCATATTGAATAAAGTGAGCCAGACTCAGAGATTTTGTTTTTCATATGTGGAGGTTGGAAGGAGAAAAAAATTATAAAGGACATTATGAAAGTAGAAGGGATACCAACAAGGTATAATAAGAGGAGCAAAGGGAGAAAGGAGATGTTAAGGGAAGGTATTGAGGACTTAAATTGATCAAATCATGTTGTATGCATGTACCAAAATGCCACAAGGAAACCCATCATTCTGTATAATTAATATGCACCAATAAAAAAGAAGAAATGACAATGTACATTACTCAGCTGATCCAAAATAAGGTAAGAAAACAGAAAAAAAAAAGAATGAATAATAGAACTTCACTGAGTGAAAAGAGAACTCTGGGAAATTGAAAAGATTTCCTCTAGAATATTGTTTTCAACTGTACTGAGATGTAATTGGTAAACCATAAAATCATTGTATGAAAATGTTAAATGTTGTTGCTTTCTAGAGTATTCAGTTGAGTATTGATCAGTGCATGCATGTGAGGAAACTACCAGAGGGTAGGTGAAGAATTATTCTAAAGAAGTAATAATGATTCCATACCATAGGAAGTATAAATATTTTAGGAAATTTTATTAATGATCATAGATGAAAAAATAAAAATGAAATAATACACAAAAAAATCCAACAATGTAAGAGGAAGTATCAGAAAAACCACTCCAAAAATACAGAAAAATAATTGATAAAATTTAACACCCAATCATGTCCGAAATTATTAATGAATTAAACCCAGAAAATTCTTTATTCTGAAAAAGAGGGGTCTTAAAAATATTACCATAATATTTGTGTGGTTCAGGTTAAGTTTGTAAAGTTGTTCTATCTAGATATTCTTATGTACATTGTTAGAAGTATCCAATTTATCTTTTAAAAAATGACTAAAAAGAATATAACACAAATCAATGAAATTTCTTAATTAGAGTGTGGGAACAAGGAATACAAACAAGTGGAAGGAGTTACAGCTTTCTAAAAAATCTCCAGACCTGGATTAATGATTGACATGTTTAAAAGTATAATTATATCAACAAGAATGAGGAAATTCAGAAATGTTCTAAAAAGAAAACAGAAACAGCCTGTAAACTTATAGTAAATATTATAAAACACAAAGAGTGATAGAAGTAATATTCTGAAATTTAGGAGACTAGAGATAAAAGCCACATATTATATGAAACCCCAGTCCAGATCTTAGAACAAGAAAAAATAATTTTAAAAGATCATATAACAGCCGGGCACGGTGGCGCAAGCCTGTAATCCCAGCACTTAGGGAGGCTGAGACAGGAGAATCACAAGTTTGAAGCCAGCCTCAGCAACAGCGAGGTGTTAAGCAACTCAGTGAGACCCTGTCTCTACATAAAACACAAAATAGGGCTGGGGTGTGGCTCAGTGGTTGAGTGCTCCTGAGTTCAATCTCCAGTACCCCCCCAAAATATATCGTATAACAATAAGGAAACTTTGAATATTAGACAATACTATTACATTAATGTTGAATTCCCTCAATTTGATAATTTTACCTTGGTTATTAAGATTTCCTTTTTTTAGGAGTTGTACGCCAAAGTTACTGAGTGAGAAGTGATGATATCTATAACTTATTATTATTACCAAGTAAATACAACCTCAGTAAACTGAACCATGGCATTAAACTGAGCGAATTTTCATTAGAAAATACACATATTAAAAATTCTAATGTTTTATTACAATCATGATTATAAAAAGTTATTTTCTTGAAAGTGCTATTTTAACAACAAATAGTGAATTAAATTAACATATCTTGTGAGTTGTATGCCAAGCTGCCTTTTAGGAGGAAAAAAAATTATGTAGGCAATGGAATTATAAATTCTTAAGCAATATAATCAGAATATTTTTATTTCAATTAATGTCTTCATTTTAATGCATTGCAAATGTGAATAAGGAAAATTAAAATATCCTTTCTTAAACTAACAATGTTGTATCACAGTGGTTTTCAAACTTTAGTGTATATCAGAATAACCTGGACAGCTAAACAACAATAACAGGGCCCTGACTCCAGAGTTTCTGACACAGTAGGTCTGCGAGGGGGTCTGAGAATGTGCATTGTAACAGGTTCTCGGGTGAGGTAGTTGCTGTTGATCTGTGGACCACAATTTAAGAAGCAATGCCCATTGTGTTTGGATTCCCTTATCTCCTGCTCCTTTCCGTAGTCAGTGAACTGTGACAGTGATGTTAGATTTGAAGTCATGTACCTAATGCTGCCCCCTCAGGCTATCATGTCCAGAGAGAGTTTCACCATATATATAAAAAGAGAAAGAGTCTCATGGTCTCCTCACTGATTTTTACGTGGCCATTTCTCTTTATGGATTCAGTTCCCAAAGTCATTGGATTTTCTTATTTCTTGATTCTGATGAGTCATTTGCTAATATAAATTCATATAAAGTTCATTAGTTCTAATAGGCTTGTGAAAATCAATATTAAAGAGAAAATTCCATATCGAGAATTTTTTGTTATTTTTCTATAAGTTCTTGATCAAAAGAAGTGCTATATATTTGCGAAAAATTACATAGACACCAACTAAATTTTAAGATAGCAGGCAATACATTATCTATGATATGAGAGTTCACCTGCCTGAAAAATAGGTCGAGTAAATTTTACATTGATTCTGATCAAAATTCTTAATGTGGAATTTTCTCCTGGATACTGATATGAGAGATAATAAGCTCAGATACAAGAAGTTTTCTTACCTCAAAGATGAGTAGGTGACTTGCAAAGTGAAAGTCCTTTCTGTCCTTCCATTGAATGTGATAGTGTCTGTGGCCTGAATCTAGTGCCAACTTTTGTATTCTAACTTCCTCTTTCACCAACTGCTTACATCTATTTTTATGAATGAACCTAAGGGCATGGGTATCTTCCAAGTGGGATTAAAATCAATCTGGAGAAAAAAAGTGTACAATTGAAATAAAACATATGGAATGTTTTTGGAAACAATTTATATTCCCCCATAAACATGCTTTACCTTCAAATCTATTAACACCTTAATATTTATAGATACCATAAAGAGAAGATGAACTGTGGACCTCCACACAGGGGATAAATGGTAGCATACATTGATAAGAATGCAAACCAAACCATTAGTCATTTATTTCAAGTTTTGCTGCTTGGCAGCTTCAGCATATAGCTTACTAATATCCCTTGATGATTAAAATTGTCTTCAGAGGAATAAAGATGGTTTGATGAGAGAAAATTTAGAACAGTTATTCTTCTTCAACCATATTTCAGGCTCCTTCCTTATTATTGGCAATAGGTTAGATACAATGGTAACATGGAACACTGTCTGACTCTGATGCTGTTCATAAAAACAATGTCAAAATTATTAGGACAGAAAATATTTTGTCCAGTGAGTGATAACATTATTCAAATTAGTGGTTAAAATGGTTTTTTAAAAAATACTAATTTGAAAAAAACCCTGCATATTAAAATTTTTATTCTTAAAAATACATCAAATTATTTTGTACATCAGGCACCCCAGAATACAAAGGAAAACATCATAATTATGTTAATGGTTTGTGAGCATATTCATTGGTTCAGAATGTGTTCAATACCTATATGTACGCTTGCTTACATTTTATTCCCATTTTAGTTTTGATTTAACTCAGCTCCCAAGAGAAAGAAAAAACATTCTTCTTTCTAGATCCTGGCATTATACATGAAGCTAACAGTTTTAAAACTTATTTCCCTATGCATTTTACCCAAGGTCAGTTTATACCACAGACAGGTGGTATGTGTGCGTGTGTGTGTGTGTGTGTGTATGTGCACGCCTTAATAGAGTGACCTTCCCCTGCAGTAGATCAAATCACCATTGAGGCAGCATCTGCAGCCTTCTGTAGCTCATGATAGATAACCAGTTGCTTCTGCTCAGCACTGGACATGATTCTGAAGAATTTTGGGGCATATGACACATGTCACATTAATAGCCATTAAGACAAAATTGTTTAGTGTTTGTGAAGCAATCAGAGTGCCTTATATTTTCCAAATAAAGCTAGATGTCTGTGGGACCAGGAAGAGAAGAAAATATGTAAAAATGAAGATCTTAATTATTACTTACTTCCAAAATTATATTTTCTCTTTAGTTATCTTCACTGGTCATGTTATTTAAAGAGGCACATGTAGATATTCTGAATGGTGTGCTCTTCTGAGCTTTTGAACTTGCAGCTCAGTATTAGGAAATTATCTTACACATTGCTGTTGTGCATGCAGACAGACTTACACAGAAATCCAGGTACAGGGTTAAGTTGGACTATACTCTATAGAAAAAATAATTAATAGCTTAAGCAAAGTTTTCAAAGAGGTTGTCATCACATGCACACACACACACATACATACACACGTACACACACACAAGAAACTAATGGTGGTTACTGCCTGTACTCTATTCTTTTAAAATGTCAGTCTTGTAGATCTATATTTAGAAATATTTGCCACAATCTGAAGGAAACAAACAAAATCTATCTCCTCTGGAACAATGGATGAGGTCATTTCTACTCATATTTTATAAGGTAAGCAGTGGAGATACCATTTCCCACATCTGTGGTTGTTCAAAAATATGAATTTCAAAGAATTATATGACTTGTTCCAAGAGATAAAGTTAGTGGAAAGACAGGAAAGGAGATTTTCTGACTCTTAAGTCTTGTGTCCATCTGTCACCATATCCACCAGACAGTTGACATCCTTTCAATCAAGTCATCAAACTTTTTCCAGCCATGTTGTCATTATCCGTTTCATGTGCCCCAGGACTTTCTTCACTGCCATCATGGTGATGTCACTAGTGGAGCCTCCATACAAGATGCTTCCCGCTGTTTGCTTTGGGTTACCTTTCCGTTGCCACCACTAATTACATAAAAATAAGAAGTGTTCTATCACTTCACTAACCTTTGTTGGCAAGATCTCATTTATTCCTCCAGGACGAGAAGGCCTTTACTTTATATATGCAGTGTAGTTTTAAAAAAATCACACTTAATTGATTTATTTTGGGGTTCTGAGTAAGTAATGCAGACTGGCGATATTTAATTGAATTATTTACAATTACTATCACAGTTTGTAAATCTTTCAACATTCCCATGCAAGCATTTCTTATTTTTCTCATTTTGTAAACCCTTTCTCTTGGTCATAACCTCTGGGTTCCACCCATTTTCCTTGCCCTGTACATCCAACTCAAAGGGTTGATGTGTCATTGGGTGCTATCTAAAGTCCTGGGTTAGAATGTTAGGAGATTGGGGTTTAGACCCTTGATCACCACCATCTGCAGCTGAGATATTGTATAAATGCTTGCTTTAAATTAATTTATATTGCTAAAAGGGGGGGCGTGGGTCTGCTTGACAAGTTGGGGTCCAGAGAGACGGAGAAAGAAAGAGTCCCTGGGAAAAATGATATGGGGTCTCTCTGGACAGTGGCGATCCGTGGAGTCACTCAACCAAACCCTGGGGTGTAGGTAAAAATCTGCTCTGCCCCAGTGAGACGCAGAAACACCCAGACCGAGAAGCAGGAACACTGGAGCAAGAAGCAGAAAACACCATTTATTCCAGAAAGTGTAGAAACTTAAATACACTCTTGGACCAATCAGGTCCAAAGGTCACAAACAAAGGGGTGCTCTCCATCAAGAGCACAGTCTATTAGCATAGAATGAGGAAAGATGGAAGGGAAGGGTTGAAGGTATTGGAGAGTGCTCCTACAAATTTAAATAATATCAATTTTTTCACATATATATTTGGGGCACTCTTAATTCACATACTTCTTTTGAATATGGGGTGGCAAGGTTTTCTCTACTGTAACAGTATTTCATCTTTTGAATATAGCACTCATTGCTCTGAGGCTTATTTTTTAAAGGACATGTTTTTTGTCTCTTCTCCCCTCTCCCCCTCCATAACAAACTTAGGGAGACAGTGTTACCTTTTCTTCCCTTAGTTACTTGACCTTGAAGCCACCTACCAGAGGAAGGAGACATCTGCCAGAGGATCTAAGAAGAGAATATCTAACACACCACCAAGGCACACTGGGACCGGCTACCAGAGCACACCTGGAATGTACCCCTTGAAGAACTTCTTTAAAAGCTCTCTGAGCCGGGCGCGGTGGCTCACACTTGTAATCCCAGCACTTAGGGAGGCTGAGACAGGAGAATCGCGAGTTCAAAGCCAGCCTCAGCAATGGCGAGGCGCTAAGCACCTCAGTGAGACCCTGTCTCTACATAAAACACAAAATAGGGCTGGGGATGTGGCTCAGGGGTCGGGTGCCCCTGAGTTCAATCCCCGGTACCAAAAAATAAAAAAATAAAATAAATAAAAGCTCTCTGTTTTCCTTTATTGGCAAACCACAGCCTTTGGGACTGAAGTCCTCTTTGTTTCTCCTTTGCTGGCAAAGCAATAAACCTTTTTTCCTTTTACTCAGAACTCGGTCCTCATTATTAAATTAGCATCAGGGACAAGGAAAGAGTTTTTGGTAACTTTGTCATGGGATCATTATTTTTATACAAATAATTTACTGTTGAGATTAAGAAAATTTGAAAATTACTAGTCCATTTTTGTTCTTTATGAGAAGCCATTAAGTCAGGTGATAATCTAATTTAAAATGTATACCAGAAAAATGTGTTGAGTCTTATTCAGTTACAGTTACACTGTTAGTAGTGAGAAGGAAAGAGGGTGGAACAAAAAAAATACAAAGCTCTTGCCTGATAGATTTCATTTTGGCAAAGTGGAGCATCTTACTCAGCAATTGGCAGTGGGGACTAGATTTCCTACTGGGTCACTTCTCAGCAGCCATGGAAATACAAGCAACACCATAGGCACATGTCAGTCAAAAGTTGATTGATAGGATTTGACTCAGCCAATGAAAGCTGAGGTTCTCTAAAGCAGAAGGAAGGTGACAGTTTTGAATAAATATAGAATCGTTTCAGGTAAGCAGACTTTCTCAGAGGCTTCATCTGCACGGTGGATGGGCAGCACTGATGTCATTACTTTTTAATTACTTCCTCCAGTAGACAGGTGTCACCTCTTAGCCTGGAATAATTCTAAAGATTACAGATTGCATAGCGTCTCTTCTGACAAGTCTCATCTTGCAGAAGTAGTCTTGTAGTTTAGTGGATTTTTAATATTTCAACTATGTTTTCTTTATTTCACTTTAAAGTAATTACTTATCATTTCCTACTAATTAGTACTTGTACTCTTAAACTTATTTCTATGTACTTGCCTGCTGCCACTTCATTCTTTATAAGTTTTCCATTTTATGCTGCTGTGTGTGTGATTTTGATGATGGCCCATATATTCTTTGATATTATGTTTATAATAAAATATAAAAGACATACGTAATACTCAGAATTAATGTAAAACACGAAAATTATAATTTAAAATAGAAAAACATTTTCTGCCCACAATATGAAGAAAATATGTAAGTAATAGACACACACATCTGCATTCAGTTTTCATATTGAAATTTGGAGGGGGGCAGAAATCTAAGAAATAAGCAGTGGGACAATGTTATAATGATAAACACTGAATAATCTCTCTGTTGCTAATTTTTTAAAATTCTGAAAATTCTAACTAAATTTTAAAAGTATCAATTTCATTAGACTTAAAAGGGACATACATATCCACTCTCTTCTGAATATATAATCTTTATTTAAAGGATAACCATACAACCACAAAAGAAGAGAGAAGCATCACTAACTGAGTGATACCAACACATTTATAGATGATGATACTTATAAATCATTGTGGAGCAGCCACCATCTAGAATGATCTTGGAGGAGTTTGAAAACTAGTGTGAGGTAACCTGTCCGACAGAATTCTGAAGAGAGTACAATTAAAAAAAGAAAAGAAGAAAGTAGTATCCCTGTTATATAAGTGTGCCTGAACATAAGGGGATTATTGACTTAAATCTAGATACATAAAAATCATCCAAACTCTTCCCCAGAGATATGACAGCTTCTCCAAATACATGTACAATGATCTCCATCTTTACTGCCCAAACAAACAATGACAATATAGCAATAGCAAGACACAGGTTCATCCGCATATGTACTGTAAGCACTGAGGATACTGTTGCTAACCCAGAACAAAACTCCCCTTTTCCTAAGCACTCAATCAGTAAACATCTGATTCACTTCTAAATATGACTGGAAAATTTGTAATTACCAGATATTTGAAGAAAATTCATACAAAATAATTTTAAATACATTTAATAACTAACTCAGGAAGTTTTAAGAAAATGTTTAATCTTCAAAAAAAAATAAGAATTCTTTTCAAAAAGAAACATGGTAGGAGAGTAGGGAAAAACTGGAAATGTAAATCTTGGTAACAAAACATAAACTGTATCTAGACATGTGAAATGAAAATTCAAGGAAATTTGGTAGGACATGGAACAAAAATAATAAGAAAAGAAATAAGACACATAAATATTTTTTCAATCTAGTGGGTGCTATTGTTTAGTATTTAATTGCTCCAGAAAGGATTAACAGACAAAATGGAATGGATGAAATTGTGAAAGATATGATTTTGAAGAGTTGTAGAGTTGGAGACTGGAGTTTCAAGGTACTTAAAGCTTTATTTCAACCCTTCTGCATCTTTACTAATTTTTGCTTGATCTATCAATTACTAAGAAAGTTAAGATCTCCTCCTCCATTTATTGATTACTTTGTTTCTCTTTTCAAATCTGGACTATTAATTAGGTATATGCACTCTTACATTTTTATCTTCTTAAAGAATTAAATTTTTAATTAATATAGAGCTTACCTGTTTTTCTCTGGCATTGTTGCCTTAAAGTTGACTCACCTAATAGTAATATAGATAAACAACTTTCTTTTGGTTATTCTTTATAAGGTATATTTTTCTAAACTTTCTTACTTTTAACTTTCTATATCTTCATATTTTGTATATATCTTTGTAAAGAACATATGGTTGGATACTTTGCAATATATATTGACAAGATTTGTCTTTATTACATTTACAACTTTATTGAGATATACCTGATGGGAATCATGTTGCACATATTTAAAGTGTATTGCCCACAAATTCAGACATATACACATACTAGTGAAGCCAGTGCACTTAGAATAATGAATATTTCTAATATGTGCAAAGTTTTACTGTGGAATCTCAGAAGAGGGTGGAAATGAGCTAGGCAGTGATTCCTGATCCCCTCACAATGCAGAAAAAAAGACAAAAGTTCTGAGAGTTTATACTTGGATTAGAGGAACAGTGGAGAGCAATATAAACAAGTTTTTTACTTTTTATAAGGTTGAATAGTATGTGTTTTGGCTCTGACATGATTATAGTAAATAAGGTTCAGCAGCATCTCTTAAAGTGGACCTAATACTGGAATCAACAGAGATCACACACACATAAACTCTCAATACCTGGATATTCACAGAATCCAGGGATCATAAGAGAAAGAAGCTCATGAAATAGTCTATTGCTTAAAAGCAACAGCAGTCATCATCTCAATAGATGGTTAGATATAAAAGCAATATGAAAAATCAAGGGAATGAACCACTTCAAACAGTACATAACACTTCAACAATGGACTCCACTGACACCACACCAGAGGAAATGTAAGAGAAAGAATTTAGAAAGCTCATAGTTAAAAAATTCAATGAGCTAAAAAAACAAACAAAAACAAAACAAAACAAAAAAACACAAGTAGTGGAATTGGAGAGAACATACAAGAATGGAAAGATCATATCAGTAAAGAGATAGAGATTCTGAAGAAGAATCAAATGGAAATTGTGGAAATAAAAGACCCAATGAACTAAATTAAAAAGTCAATGGAAAGCTTCAGCACTTTGAAGATAGATTATCAGGTCTCAAAGACAAAGTATATAATTTTAAAAATAAAGTTGACCATAAAGAAAAGCTAAGACACCATGACCAGAATATTCAAGAAATCTGAGATAACATCAAGAGACCATCTATCCAAGAGAATTATTAGGATAGACGAAGGTTCTGAAATACAAACTAAAAGGATGCACAATATTTTCAATGAAACAATATTAGGAAATTTCCTAAATCTTAGGAATGACACATAAGTTCAAATACAAGAGGCATATAAGACTTCAAATATACAAAATTGCAATAGATATACTCTAAGACACATTATAATGAAAATGCCTAATGCTTAATCTACAGAATAAGAATAGAATTTTGGCTACTTTTAGAAGTACACCAATTCCAATTTCAACTGATTTCTCAACTCAGACCCTAAAAGCCAGGAGGCCTTGGAATGATACAACAAATATGTGTGCGTGTGTGTATAAAGTTCTGAAAGAAAATGGGTGCCAACCAAGTCTACTATACCCAATAAAATTAAACTCCATAATTGATATTGAAACAAAGACAAAAACCTTCCATGATAAACAGAAACTAAAAGAATTCATAACCCAAAACCTGTACTAAAAAGCACATTAAATAAAATATTTCATGAAGAAGAAATAAAAATGAAAATGAAAATAGGTATAGGGATAAAATACATTAGAATAGTCAATTAAAGAAGAACTGAGTCTGAATTAAATATCAGAAATAAATCACAATGGCAGGAAATAAAAGCCATCTCTTTATAATAACATTGAATGTAAATGGTCCAAACTGTCCAATCAAAAGACATAGATTGAATATGGGATTAAAAAACAAGACCTAGAAATGTGTTATTTGCAAGAGACTCGCCTTACAGGAAAAGACATCCATACACTGAAGGTAAAAGGATAAGAAAAGATGTACCATGAAAATTGTACCTCTAAATAAGCAGGGATAGCCATTCTCATATCAGACAAAGTGAACTTCAAGCCAAAATTAATCAGAAGAGACAAAGAAGGTCACTTCCTACTGGTTAAGGGAACCATCCAACAACTTGATATAATGCTTGTAAGTATTTATGCCCCAAGCAATGGTGCATCTAAATACAAGAGATAAACCCTTCTCAATATTAAGAATAAAATAGACCACAACACAATCATATTGGGTGACTTCAACACACCTCTTTCACTACTGTATAGTTCATCCAGACATAAACTAAGTAAAGACTCTTCAAATCTGAAAAATACTATGAACTAAATTGACCTAACAGACATCTATAGAATATTTTGTCCATCAAAACTAAGTTTACCTTCTCCTTGGCAGTGCATGGAACATTTTCTAAAATAGATCATATTTTAGATCACAAAGCAAATCTTAGCAAATACAAAAAAATACAAAGAATTCCTTGCATCCTATCAGATCATAAATGAGAGAAATTAGAAATCAATTTCAAGATAAAAAACAGAAAACACTCTGAAAACTGGAGACTAACTAAGACACTTTTGAATGATATATGAATAGCAATGATGAATGGAAATCAGGGAAGAAATAAAAAAATTCTTACAAGCAAATAAGAATAGTAACGCAACATGTCAGAATCTCTGGGATAGTATGAAGGCAGTTCTAAGAGGAAATTTTATAGTACTGAGTTTATATGTTAAAAAATTAGAAAGATATCAAATAAATAATCTGACATTATGCCTTAATGGCTATCCCTGCTTATTTACAGGTACAATTATATGCAAGAAAAGGAAGAACAAACCAACACCAAAGTTAGTAGAAAAAAAAGGAAATAATTAAAATCAGAGCAAGCATCAATGAAATAGAGAATTTTTAAATTTTAAAATTTTTTTTTAAAAGATAAATAAATAAAACAACGAGTTGGGTTTTTTGAAAGGATAAACATGATTGATAAATCTATAGCCAAATTAATCAAAATAAAGAGAAAAAAGACTCAAATAAATAAAATCAGATATGAAAAATGAAACATCATCTCAGATATTACTGAAATCCAGAGGATCAACAGAAATTATTTTGAAAATTTGTGCTCCAATAAGCTAGAAAACCTCTAGGTATTGACAAATTCCTAGAGAAATATGATCTGCCCAAATTGAACCATGAGGATACAGAAAACCTATACAGTTTAATATCAAGTAATAAAATTGAAGCAGCTATCAAAAGTCTTCCAACAAACTCCAATACAGAATGGATTATCAGCCGAGTTCTAACAGACATTTAAAGAATTAATACCAATCCTCCTCAAATTATTTTATGAAATAGAGAAGGAGAGATCACTGCCAAATTCATTCAGTGAAACCAGTATCACCCTGACCTGATGCCAAACCAGACAAAGACATATCAAAATAAAAGGAAACCTCAGGCCAATATTCTTGATGCAAAAATTCCAAATAAAATATTGGCAATCCACATAAAAAGAACATTAAAAAGATAGTGCACTATAATCAAGTGAGTTTCAGTCAATGTATGCAAAGTTAGTTAAACATCCATGAATCAATAAATGTAATTCACCACATAAATAGACTTAAGGACAAGAATCACGTGATCATTTTAATAGATGCAGAAAAAGCACTGACAAAGTGAAACATCCACTCATGTTTAAAACTCTGGAGAAACTAGGGATAGAGGGAACTTCCCTCAACACTGTAAAGGCCACATCATGCTGAATGGAGAAAAATTGGAATCATTTCCTCTACAAATAGGAACACTCTCACCTGAGAGAGCTGCCCACTCCTATTCAACTTAGTCCTCAAAACTCTAGCCAGAGCAATCAAGCAAGTAAAGGGATAGAAATAGGAAAAATTAAGAGCTCAAATTATCCGTTTGCTGATGATATGATCCTATAATTTAGAAGACCGAAAGAACTCCACCAGAAGATTTCTACAGAAGATAAACAAATTTAGTAAAGTAGTAGGATATAAGATCAACATGTATAAATCAATTGCTTTCCTATATTCCAAAAATGAACCCACCGAAAAAGAAATTAGGAAAACTATTTTATTCATTATAACCTCAAAAATACAATAAAACACCTGGGAATAGTCTTACAACCAATATCAAGGATCTCTGTAATGAAAACTATAGACCACTGAACAACAAAATTGAAGAAGACCCTAGAAGATGGAAAGAACTTCCATGTTCTTGGATAGACAGGGAGTTAATATTATTAAAATTGTCATACTACCAAAAGCATTAACAGGTTCAATGTAACTCTCAGCACAATACCACTGGGATTTTTCACACAATTAGAAAAACAATTCTAAAATTTATTTGGAAAAATAAGAGACCTATAATAGCCAAAGCAATCCTGAGCAAAAAGAGTGAAGCTGAAGGCATCATAATACCATATCTCAAAATACACTACAGAAGTGAAGTAACAAAAACAGCATAGTACTGGTACAAAAACAGAAATGAAAACCAATGAAATAAAATAGAAATACAGAGACAACCACATAAATACAATTATCTGATACTAGACAAAGATACCAAAACATTTATTGAAGAAAAGATAGCTTTTCACAAAATGATGTTGGAAACACTGCAAATCCATATACAGAAAGATGAAATGATCTTTATTTCTCATCCTGAAAAAAAATCAACTCATAGTGAATTAAAGACATAGGAATTAGACCAGAAACTCTACAACTGCTAAAAGAAAATGTAAGCCTAACATGTTGGCACAGGAACCAACTTCCTTAACAAGACTCCTAAAGTGCAAGAAATAAAACCAAAAATCAATAAATCAATCCAATTAAAATCAAATTTAAAAATCAATCAAATTAAAACATTTCTGCAAAGTAAAGAAAACAAGAGCATAAAGAGAAAATCTACAAAAATTGGAGATCTTTGCCATCTTCTCCTCACATAAGGCATTCATATTCAGAATGTATAAAGAACTCAGAAATTTAACACTAAAAAAAAACCCCTCAATTAATAAATGAGCAAAAAAATGGACATTTCTCTAAAGAAGAAATACAATTGCCCAACAAATATATGAAAAAAATGTCCAACATCTCTAGCAATCAGGGAAATGCAAATCAAAAATATATTGAAATTTCACCTCACTTTGGTCAAAATGGCAATTCACAAGAATAAGAATACTAATAAATGTTGGCAAAGATGTGTGTGAAGAGGTATACTCATACATTGTTGGTGGGATTGAAAATTAGTGCAACCCCTCTGAAAAGCATTGTGGAATTTCCTCCCAAAACTAGGAATAAAACCATCAGATGATCCAACTATCCCTTCCTTAGTATCTATCTCAAAGGTCTAAAATCAGCAGACTACAGTGACAGAGTCACATCAATGTTTACAGCAGCACAATTCACAATAGTCATGCTATGGAATCAACCTAGGTGCCCTCCAATAGATGAATGGATAAAGAAAATGTGTTTTATATATACATTGAATAAAATTATGGCATTTGCTAGTAAATGGATAAAATTTGAGACTATCATGCTAAGTGAAATAAGCCAAACTCAGAAAGTCAAAGTTCAAATGTTTTCTGATTTGTGGAAGTTAGTCCAAAATGAGTGGGAAAGAAAGAGAGAGAGAGAGAGAAAGAGAGAGAGAGACAGAGACAGAGAGAAAATGAGGGGGGTCAATCAAAGTAGAAGATTGGTGGACTAGTTGAAGGGAATTGATGGGGAAGGAGAAGGGACAGGATAAAGGAAGACTAGCAGAATGAATCTGACTTAACTTTACCACGTACATATATGAATCTACTGCAGTGAATCATGTATATCCACAAGACACTAACTACAAAAAAAAAGCTAAAAGTAAGTAGACAGTAGAGTAGAGGGAAGGGAATATGGGGATGGAGGAGGGAAGGGAAAGGGGAAGTACTGAGGACAGAATTAGAGCAAATTATATTCCATGCTTTTACAAATATGTCAGAATAAATCCTCTTCTATGTATAATAAAAAAATTAAAAAATGTTTCCTGTGCCTTTTTATAGTCCATTTTTCCTCTGGTTTGATCGTCAGACAACCACTGATCTATTTTCTATCACTATAAAGTAACTCGAATTCCCTAGAACTTAATGTAAAAGAAATAATTTGCTATATACTTTATTTCATTTAGCATAATTATTTTGTGACTCACAAAATTTTTTACATGCAATTTTTTTTGAGGGATATCTATAGGTAACAACAATGTGTTTATCCTGTTGAGACATCTGAGTTGTTCCTGACTGGGGCTATCACAGAGTTCCTGTGAATATTCATGAGTAAGTATTTATGTGGGCATATATTTTATTTCTCATTGTGGTATTAATTTATTTTTCTAAATAACATTGAGTATATTTCCATGAACTTAGATGTAATTCCTATATTCTCTTGGTAAACTGCTCAAATATTTTGCCGATTTTAAAAATTAGTTTGAAATTTTACAATGAGATTTTTTATTATTGAATTTTTAAATTTCTTCATTTAGTCTGGATAGAATACTTTACTAGACATAGACTTGAAAAACTTTCCTCTTTATGCTCTGATTTTTTTTGGTATTCTCTTACACTATCTCAAAAACCATATTTTTAAAATTCTGATAAATCTACTTTATCATTTTTTCCTTTATGAATCATATTTTGGTGTTATATCTAAGTAATTTTTGCTATATGAAATTCATTAATTTGTAAAATTAATATGAATTAATAAGAAAAAAGAAGTCTTTGCTAGAACCAGGTCATGAGGATTTTCTACTGTTTTCCTCTACATTTTCTGCTTTGATCAATGATCCATTGTGAGTGAATTTTTTTGTGGTACAAAATTTGGACTGATGTTCATTGTACATGGGTAGCCAGTCAATCCAGCATATATAAAAAGGCTATCCTTTCTCTGCTGAGTTTTCTTTAGAAAAATAAATGTTCATCTATTAATTTGGGGGTCTATTTCTGAAGACTATATTCAGATCTAGTGAAACCTCCTTGTATCTTGACACATTGTGTAAATTACTACAATTTTATAATGTCTTGAAATCAGGCAGAGGTAGTTCTCAAACTTTGTTCTCTTGGAAAAATGTTTTGACTAATTGTAGGTCTTTTAAATTTCTACATGAATTTTAGAATCAGCTTGTCAAATTCTACAAAAGTCTTGCTGAGCTTTTCTTTGTGATTGCATTGAATTTATGAATAAATATGGAAAGAATTTATATTTAGCAATATTGAGTCTTCCAAACCGAGAATATGTTATATCACTGTTTTGTGGGTTTTAATGTACAAGTGTTAAACTTATTTTGTCACATTTACCCCACAGTGATTCATATTTTGATGCTATTGTAAATGATATTATTTTGCATGTTAATGTTTAATAATAGTTAAAATATATGAATGTAGTTGGTTTCATATATTGGTCCTAAATCCTGAAACCTTCACCACATCACTTATTAGTCCCAGTAGTTTTATTAGATCTATTTTCGCAATTTTTTTTTAACATGGCAATCCTGTTTTCTGCTAGATTCAAGACTATTATCAAAGATTATGTGGGAAAAAATGGGAACCCTTGAAATTACTGCAACTATGATGGAAAATTATACAAAAATTCCTCAAAATTAGGAATAAATCTACCATATGATTCAGCAATGTCACTCCTGGATATATGCCCAAAAGAAATGCAATGAGTATGTCAAAGAGACATCTGCACTACCATGCAATTTGAAGCACGATTCTCAATTGCCAAAAGATAGAAACAACCCAAGAGTCCATAAATTGATAATAAAGAAAACATGGTACATATAAACAATGCAATACTATTCAGCCATATAATGAGTAGTCTCCTATCATTTTGGTGGCATGGATGGAACTGGAGATCATGATCGTGATGTTAGTGAAACCAGAGAAAGACAAGTAACCCATGATTTCACTGATATGTGGAAACTAAAAATGTTGATCTCACAGGAGTTGAGTGGAATGGTGGTTATCAGAGACTGTGGAGAATGGGGGTAAGGAGGGATGGAGAAAAGCTGATCAATAGGTACTAAGTTATGGTGAGGTAGGTTCAAGGAGCCTGGTGTGCTATTGCCCAGTAGAGTGACTATAGACAATGATAATGCACTGTGTATATCAAAAAGCTACAAGAAAGGAATAAAAGTTTAAAGGTTTTCACCATAAAGAAATATCTGTATGAGGAGCTTGGGATTTAAACTGGATTTAAACATTATACAAAGTGTATGTATATTGAAACATCATGTTACTCAAAACACATGCACAATTTTTATGTTTTCATGTATCAGCTAAAAATAATTTTTAAAAAATGCTATGTCAGTTCAGAGGTGGGATGTGGTTTTCCTTTATGTAGAGCTGGAATGAGAAGCCTCAAGTCCAGTGGAGCAGTATGATTAAGGGCAAGTAATTCCATAAACCCAGAACACTGGATGCATAAGGAAATATGGAAGGAAAAACATCAGGAAATGCAGACTGGGACCAGTTTTTGGAAGGCCTCAAATGCCAGCCTAAGAATATATCATGCATCATTCTTTTTAAAAATGAATAAATGTCAGGCATTATAATACTTTAGGCAGTTCAACTATGATTTGTTAACATTTTTTCAGCCGTTAGAGATGACCAAAGTGAATTCAATTATTTCCAAAATGAGTTAGTGGGCAGAGGAGGGGTGGTAGTTACTACTTATGGTGCTACCAACAAGCATAGAAACATTCTATTTGTTATTAAACTACAAATTTATTCACATTTGTCCATCGTAAGGACAGAGTCCACGGTGAAACAGGGCACATGTATGAGCATTGCTTGTCTATCTTGTCACTTTTACTAACATGGGTTTCTAGCCAGATAACAATTAACAAATACCCCTTTTGACTATGCTGTCTTTATGTGAAGACGTATCATGGGTCCATGCATTTTTATTTTCAAAGTGAAGTTTTATCCTGTCTCCTGTCCCCCTCTCCTTATTATTGTATGTATAGGTAGGGATATATGAACTTATTAGCTCATAAAAGGCTATTTGAACTTCATATTAAATCATGACACTAGAACACAGATTACCTTTGTACCAGTTTGGCACATGCCATATATGTCTGTGTGTATATAATTCATTGTTGTCTTTTATCACTGTCAGAAGAAAGAATCTGAGATTTTATATTCCAGTCTGAGAAGTCCTTATTCTTTTACTCTAAAGGCCTCTCCCCCAACCCCTCTCTCTCAACTTTTGATGTTTTGAGAGTGTGTCAGAGGTATCTAGTACTTAGATTCTTTGAATAATAGTCAGATGAGAGTTGGTGAACTCTAATGAGAGCTGAAATCCACCACTTCTCTGTGCTTATAGAGGTTGAATTGTTATAATAGTATAAAGATTGAGTTTGGCTTTTATGTTGCTATTAGAATGAGTTTAAGTTTTGAAAGGCAAACAGCTCCTTTCTTTGTATTCACAAGCGTCCTGTTATGGAATTACTCCCTTGCCTTTAGGCACTGCTGCTGGGAGCGTTGGCCAGCACTTACTAGGGTATATGCCAAGTGCTATGAAGACTATTTGACTTGCAATATCTGTATTACTTATTTATTGTTATGTAGCAAGTTACCCCCAATTTAGCAACTTGAAACAAGGAGCATCTGTTATCTATTTCAATTTCTGAGGGCCAGGAATCTGGGAGCCATCTAGCTAGGTGATTCTGGCTTTGTACCACTCTTAAAATTAGAATAAAGCTCTTGGAGTGAAGACACATCAGTGTCATTTAGATTATTGGAAGTATCTGAATTAATGTTCCAATGATCATTAGAGTACTCTTACTGCCTGTGTACAGATAAGGAAATCAAGCCACAATGAGGAACTTAACACAACTATAACACAATAATCTATATTTGTAACCACCATGGATAAACTTTTTCCTGATTAGAAAAGATGAGCCAGGTAGCGCTTATAATAATTACATCTTTTGTTAGAGAAACCAAACCTAAATTTAATGGACTAGGGAGGTAGCACAGTGGTAAAGCACATGCTTAGCATGCACAAGTCCCTGGGATCATCCCCAGAGCAACATGCACAAAAATTTGAATTTACGCGGGACTCGGCTCTTTCATTCATCTGGAAGAATTATTTGGGTACTGCTGGATTTTTAATATTCATATTTATACATTTTACCCTGAATACATATGTAAAATGTTCTGGATCAGAACTAGATTTCTTATTAAATACTGCACAGTAAATAATAAATGAGTCAGTGCCTATAAGGAGCATATGCCATGGGCATGCCTGGACATTCAGGGGACTCACTGGGTTGCTGGCCATAAGGAACAGCAGCCACCGACTTGCTTAGTCATGCCTGCTTGCAATGATGAAGCCTGAAAAGAAGTCCAGCCCATGCAATGGAGGGCTGCAAAGGGGCCCAGCCCATGCAATTGACAAAGGAGCAACAGAGGACACCTAGCAGCAGGCCTACTGGCTACGATTGATAGGGGGGCACAACGCATGCACATGCACTGAAGGAAAGCCTAGTAGCGATTATTCTATCTCACTGGACATAACCAATGGACATTGACTTTTACTGGGTGTAACCAACCCACACGACCACTTAGCCCAAACCACCAGCTTTAGAACTGCTTTTAAAGTGCTGGCCCTGCTACAGTTTTTGTGCCTTGCTCCAAGGACATCAGTGAGACTGGCCACCTTGCTGTCTGTCCCTGGATTAGCTCCACCATTCCCTGACGTCCAGCCGTCGGCTGAAGAGAACCACCAGACAAGGACAACATCTGCTCTTTGGCTAAGAGAAGTCACCTGGCATCGGAGGAGGTATTTTGGGGCTCATGGTTGCCCTAGGATTATATGAATGAATTGTAGTGTTTAGGATTATGTGAATTGTAATGTTTAGCTGCTCTAGGATTATGTGAATTATAAACAGGACTTAACCACTCTAGAATAGTGTAACTTACCTATAGTGCTTGATTAGTGTGCATCAAATGCTAGTTGGGGTGCTCCAGCACGCCCAACACTTTTTGCATTAATTAATTATATTGAATGATTGTTGTGATTGAACATACACTTGCATTTAAAGACAATCCGCCTCTGAGTAATTATTAATTACGCATGCCGCTCGTGACAGTGCCCCTTTACCCTTGTTCCCAGTCCCAGGGTGACACAATGAGATCCAAGTCAACTCTCTTACCAAAGTAGCCATACCTTCCATAGGTAAGGAAGGAGGGGAAATATGATTTTTCTATGCTCATAAAGGCGCAGGAGAACTGTCCCTTCACTTCCCAAAAGACTATCCTTACACCAGCTTATTGGTACGTAAGTAAAACCTCTAGATCTCAATGGGAGACTGCCACCAAGTTCCTGGACCTCATTCTTGAAATGAAACACATAGAAAGATGGCAGCTGCAGTAGGCCTCGCACTTGGGGGGATTAATGTGGGAACCTAATCTGGGCTATCGCTATTGGCCCCCTCACAAAGACAAGAGGACTCCATTATCCTCTTGAATCTGAGCAATGTACTCCAGCAGCTGCAGCTCTGATTCTCCCAGTGTGAGAAGAGTCTCAGAGGGCTGGAGCTTCTTATAGGAAAGCTGATCCATATGGGCCATCTCATGCCCTTCTTCTGAACATCTTTTTTTTTTCACCTATACTTTATCAATGAAGCTAGTTCTTCTTAAAAGGTTTTTGCTTACCTTATCGCCTTATATATTAGAATGCTAGTGTGAGTTGTGTCAGTGTCAGATGCAGCTTCTGTCATAAAAACACTTCACAATATATAAGCACATGTTAGTCACATAAATATCTGTTTTATTAAGATGATTGATAACGGTATCTCTGACACAGCTTTCAGACTTAGGTGTCTTAATCCCATTTTGTAAACAATGGTGATAATAACAGCAAACATTTATATACCAATTACCATGTGTCAGGTCCTGTTCTGTTTTATATAAATTAAGTAAATGCTCACAATCTCACAATAACTTATTAGTTATGTCTTTTTATCCCCAAATGGGTAAGCTGAAGTACAGGAGTTTATGTAATTTTACCAAGATAAAGCACCTCAGAAGTTGCAGAGACAAGATTATTCTGCGAGTTACACATGATTCATTAGTTCACAAACACTTCTAAATGTCAAGTACTGCTTAAAACACTATGAATCCATCATTGAACAAAGTATTCAAAATCTCTACCTTTCAGTAGCTTATTTCCTAGTTAATGCTAGAGTGAGGACAGATAAGGAATAAAAATTAAGAAAATAAACCTATGTGAAATATAATGTTAGGTTGATAAGTACTGTGAAAAAATGGGAGTAGAAAAACAGAGACTGGGAGAACTGTGTTTTAGAGTTGTCAGGGAAGTCTCTGAGATACTATTTTTGAAATGTGAGTTGCCACCCAAACCATGGATAATATGATAAATTTAGTTCATCAAAAGCAAGATTTTTTTAAAAAACATGGGAACACAGTAAAAGCAACTTGAAAAGAAGATATCAGAATTCATTGCATAAAAACAGTTTTTCAAAACATGTTTCCTTCTTATTTTTGTGTAAACATGTTTGTGTGTGTAGCTCACTATTAAGTCAACAGTATTTCTAAGTGCCATAACCAGAAAAGTGAGAAAGACAGTTCTACAAAGATAAATCATTCAAGGGTGGGAGCAAACCTTGAAACTGTCTGGTGAAGCAGGAACAGCAAGTGAAAAATCCCTGGGTGGAAGAAAACAGCACTGGCACTCAGGAATCAGGATGTCCACAAAGGTGCTCAGGGACATTGAGGAAGCCAGAGAGGTGGGTTCACACACCAGGGCTTTGACACCAGAGCACCTCAGAGATTTGAAAACCATGGAAAAACCTTTGACTTTACTATAAGTATGATAGGAAGCCCTTGAGAGTATGGAGGCAGAGTGGACTCAATATGATTGACTCATTTAGGATGTTGTGTGGGAAATAGATTATGTGGAAACAACTGAAAATGGAGCACAATTTTATGCAGCTTAGTCACTAAGAATAGAAATCTGATACAGAATTCCTGATTCATGGATCATAGAATGTTTATATAGCCTTCAATTCTTCTAGCCAAATGCTTTTCCTGAAAGCAACTCTACTTGTTCCCACACTGCTGTGCTGTAATGATGAAGGTGCTCTATTTAATCAACTGGAAACCCAAAACAGTATAAAGTAGTACACCCTGAAGGTCAGGATCATAGCTGCAGTGGGAATATATTGTGAAAATTACCAGTATGTTTCTCTCTTGCCTTTATGAGCACATGACCACAACAAGCATTCAGCTTTCTGAATGGGCCTTGGGATGTTAGAGAAGGAAAACAAAGTGAAAGACTATGGTACCATTTGCTTTCCAATATTCAAAAATAGGATTTTATAAATGAACCTATTGTGGAAGAATTGTTAAAACACTTGATTTCTTGTTTTGGTATTTCAAAAAGAATATATGCTAGGTCAAGTAAAGGGAGAGAGACAAAGACCATTTTTTTGGCTGTGGCAAGATAAAAGAAAAGGAAAGAAAAGAATAACTGAAAATGAAAAGAAGAACATGGATTAGTACCATAATTTTCCATCATGCAGATTTTGGTAGAGATGGGAAGATGTGTGTGATAAATGAGGGTATTATACACACAGGGGAGCTCTCAGCCTTCCAGTGAACACATACACACACATCACTAATTCTTTAGTGCCCAGTAACAAAGCCCCTATCCATAGGATACTGCTGTCCCCACCTGAGACATGATCACATACACTTAGAACAAATACTTGTACCTGTGTGTCATTGCAGCTGCTGAGATTCTGGCCAAGGTACTTATCAAAGCATTGCTGTCTTAGTGTCTATGGTGAAGGTTACAGAACAGCTGCTTTGGCAAGATGGGGCCAGAGCCAGACTTCAGAAGTATTTGTGTACCTGATGGCAAATGAAATTGTGGCTGAAGATTAATGGCTACTGGTTGAATGGACTACTAGGAGATGGGACCTAGTTGGAAGAAGTGTCAATGGGGCATGCTCTGGGAGGGTTTATATTCTCCCCAAACCCTTCCTTTCAATATAAAAGAGATGAAGCCTTTCATGAGCTGAGCAGCTTTCTTCCAATTTATTCCTCTCAACCAGGATATTCCTGCAATGGAGTCGACCGATCATAGACTGAGAGCTCTGTAACCTGAGCAAAAATAAATCTTTTCTCCTCTAAGTCATTCTTGTCATCTACTTTGGTCACAATGACAAAAAGCTAACTAACACAATATTTATTCATTGTGGTAGAAATATAGGATAATAAGAGGAAACTGCAAATCCTATAGAGAAAAGAAGGCTGATATCAAGAAAACAATTATCTCTACATTATTGTTTTCCCAAAATGATTTCCAATTTACTTTCAGTTAGGTCACAGCTAAAAGAAACTACTGCAATCACATTCAAACAACCCTGCTTCACTTGACTTACTGGTTTTATTTTCTAACACTGAATCTTATCATCTAAAGAAATCTTTAATCCCAGAAAATACATTCTATTATTTTTTAATTATTTTTATTTATTTATTCTACTTTGGTATACAAGATAGCAGAGTGCATTTTGATTCATTGTACACAGATGGAGCACAACTTTTCATTTCTCTGGTTGTATGTGATGTAGAATCACAGCATACATGCAGTCATACATAAAGCTACGGCTATGATGTCCAACATATTCCACCATCTTTACTGTCCCCATGCGCCTTCCCCCCTCCCACTTCTGTGGCCAAAGGTCCTCCATTCTTCCAGTGTCCTCCCCCACATTATGAATCAGCATTCACTTATCAAAGAGAACATTTGTCATTTGGTTTTTTGAGATTGGCTTACTTCACTTAGCATGATATTCTCCAACTCCACCCATTTACCTGAAAATGCCATAATTTTATTCTCTTTTATTGCTGAGTAATATTCCATTGTGTATATATACCAGTTTCTTTATCCATTCATCTATTGAAGGACATCTAGGTTGGTTCCTTAGTTTAGCTATTGTGAATTGAGCTGCAATAAACATTGAAGTGGCGGTGTCACTGTAGTATGCTGTTTTTAGGTCTTCTGGGTATAGACCAAGGAGTGGGATAGCTGGGTCAAATGATGGTTACATTCCAGGTTTTCTAAGGAATCTCCATACTGCTTTCCAGATTGGTTGTACCAATTTGCAGTCCCACCAGCAATGTATGAGTGTGCCTTTCCTCCCACAACCTCGCCAACACTTATTGTTGTTTGTATTCTTGATAATTGCCATTCTGACTGGCATGAGATAAAATCATAGGGTAGTTTTGATTTACATTTATCTAATTGCTAGAGATGTTGAACATATTTTCATATGTGTGTTGATTGATTGTATATCTTCTGTGAAGTTTCTGTTCAGCTAAATAATCTCTGTCCCAGAGATTTTGATATGTTGTATTGCATTTTTCATTTACCTCTAAGAATTTTTTTATCTCTTCCCTGATGTCTTCTGTTATCCATGCATCATTCAATAGCATATTATTTAGTTTCCAGGTATTGGAGTAGTTTCTGTTTTTTAATCTGTCATTGATTTCTAATTTTATTCCATTGTGGTCAGATAGGATGCAGTGTAGAATCTCTATTTTTGTATTTGCTAAGACTGGCTTTGTGACATAACATATGATCTGTTTTGGAAAAGTATCCATGTGCTGCTGAGAAAAAAGTGTATTCATTCGTTGATGGATAGAACACTCTATATATGTCTGTTAAGTCTAAGTTATTGATAGTTTTATTGAGTTCTATGGTTTCTTTATTAGTTTTTGTTTGGAAGATCTATCCAGTGGTGAGAGAGCTGTGTTAAAGTCACCAAGTATGATTATGTTATGGTCTATTTGATTCTTGTATTTGAGAAGGATTTGTTTGATATATGTAGAAGCCCCATTATTTGGGGCATAGATATTTATGATTGTTATGTCTTTTTGATGTATGATTCCCTTAAGAAGTATGAAATGTCCTTCTTTATCTCTTTTCACCAGCTTTGGTTTGAAGTTCACTTCGTCTGATATAAGGATGGAAACTCCTGCTTGTTTACGTGATCCATGTGAGTGATATATTTATTCCCAGCCTTTCACTTTCAGTCCGTGGATGTCTTTTCCTGTGAGATGAGTCTCTTGAAGGCAGCGTATTGTTGGGTCTGGTTTTTTAATCCAGTCTGTCATCCTATGTCTTTTAAGTGGTGCATTTAGGCCATTCACATTCGGGGTTATTATTGAAATATCATTTGTAGTTCAGGTCATTTTGGTTTATTTTTGGTTTTTACTTTGACTTGGTTTCTGCTATGATTAGTTCCCTGCTTTTTAGTGTAGTTCCCTTTTTTGAATATTTTCATTGTTGATTGTCATTTCCTCCCATGACATATTTTGCCGAAAATGTTGTATAGTACAAGCATTCTTGCTGTAAATTCTTTTAACTTTTGTTTATCATGGAAGGTTTTTATTTCATCCTCAAATCTGAAGCTCAATTTTGCTGGATGTAAGATTCTTGGTTGGCATTCATTTTCTTTCAGAGCTTGCTATATGTTATTCCATGATCTCCTGGCTTTTAGGTTCTGGGTTGAAAAATCTGCTGAGATCTGAATTGGTCTCCCCTTATATGTAAACTGATTCCTCTCTCTTGAGGCCTTTAAAATTCTATCTTTATTTTGTATGCTGGGCATTTTCATTATAATGTGCCTTGGTGTAGATTTGTTTTAATTTTGTACATTGGGTGTCCTGTAAGCCTCTTGTATTTGATTTTTCAATTCTTTTTTCATGTTTGGGAAATTTTCTGATATTATTTCATTGAAGAGAATGTGCACTCCTTTGTTTTGAAATTTTGCACCTTCCTCTATCCCAATAAATCTTAGATTTGGTCTTTTGATGCTGTCCCATAAATCTGGTATGTTCTGTTCATGATTTCTTACCATCTTCACTGTATGGTCAACTTTATTTTCAAGATTATATATTTTGTCTTCATTGTCTAAGGTTCTATCTTCCAGGTGATCTAGTCTGCTGGCAATGCTTTCTATTGAGTTTTTTATTTGGTTTATTGTTTCCTTCATTTTAAGAATTTCTGATTGGTTTTTTTTTTCACAATCTCTAGCTCTTTCTTAAAGTAGTATTTTGCTACTTGTAATAGCTCTCTTATCTCTTTGATAGAGTGATTAATGGTTGCCTTTATTTGCTCTCCTATTTCTTTGTTGGATTGATCAATTTTTGCCTGTATTTGCTTGCTTAAGTCATTCTTTAATTCATAGATCATTTTAATTATGTACATTCTGAATTCTTTCTCTGACATTTCATCAACTGCTGTCAATGGATTCTATTACTGTGGTATCTATGTTTATTTGGGGCACTTTCTTCCCTTGTTTTTTCATGTTGATTATGTATCTTCCTTTCTTGCAATGCTAATCTGAGGTATTGTGGTTTCTAACCTATAATCTTGTAGTGACACTATAGATTACCTGTATCTCCCCTTGGATTTATTTCCAGTCCCCAATAGGTGTCCCCAGTTGGACACTACTGCCACCAAAGTTGGTGGCGGTGGTAGTGGAAGTACCTCAAAAGGGCAGTGGGGGTGGCCTTGGCTGGGCTCCCTAGATGGTCCCTGAATGCAGTTTTGGGCCCTCTCTTGCTCTCTTGCACAGTCGGCAGAAACTCTGGAGCAGTACCCTGGGTGGGCCCAGGCCTCATTTAGGCAGGGTCTCATGCAGGAGTCTCTGTGTGCCACCCTTACCATGGGTATGGGCTCCCCTGTGGCTGGCAGCTAGCAGTGTCCAGTCTGCCCTTGGCTGGGCTCCCATGGCAATCCCTGAAGGCAGTTTTGTGCCCTCTCACACTCCCACCAGGTCAGCAGAAACTCTGGAGTGACAAAAAAATACATTCTTTACACCATCATTGTTCCCAAAAGTAATCCTTTAAAATTCTCATCATTTTTTTAATAACTTTCCTTAGTATAAAATTTCTTGTCAAATTCTGGAAAATCACATAAGGCAGCATCTCAGAGCTAAAGTGTTTCACTGAAACAGAGTACCCTGTGTTTCTCCAGAAACATGAAAGGATATATATGAACCAAGGGATCATGAAAGAAATGCCCATGGGCTTTAATTAAATTCTTCCTATGCTAGAAAGACTAAAGATATCTAAAATAATTTTCCAAAAATGTATCTTTCCAGTTTAGCTGGAATGAAATTACAGACAAGAAAGGAACATAGAATTTTCCTTTTGATGTTGTGACCTCCCATCTGTAACAAGTTCCATGTTGGGTAACATGTTTTCTATGGGACTGGACTTCTCTGACGCCCTGCTAGCTTCTGCTTACCTCAGATTATATCTGGAAAAACAAGAGGAAAAAGCTTGTCATTAAAATTCTTCTGCCACAAAACTGTGACTTTTAAACAAGGATTTATTTTTACTTTTATTTTTTGGTACTGATATTTAAACCCAGGGCCCTTCACCACCAATGAGCTACATCCCAAGTTATTATTTTTTATTCAGTCAGGGTCTCACTAAGTTTCTGAGGGTCTAAGTCACCGAAGCTAGTTTCAAGCTTGCAATCTTCTTGCTTCAGCCTCCCAAAGAGCTGAGATTACAGGTGTGAGCCACTATCCTGGGTTTAAATGGGGATTTATTTTTTCTGGGGAAGGGCCTATCCGGGATTGAACTCAGGGACACTTGATCACTGAGCCGCATCCCTAGCCCTTTTTGTTTTTTAATTTAGAGATATGTTCTCACTGAGTTGCTTAGTACCTTGCTTTTTGCTGAGGCTGGCTTTGAATTCACCTCTTGCCTCAGCAACCAGAGCTGCTGGGATTGCAGGTATGCACCACCATACCCAACCTTAAATGGGGATCTTTATGAACAAAAATTTCACACTGTCTCTGTGTTAAAAGATGATTATGGGTTATACTATATTAATTGCATTTAAGTAGTTTCCGTTAATTAGTATATTTAAATAGCATTTTAATTAACATAGAATTCATTTTACTTTTTGAAATAAATTTAATTTCCAATTTTTTTTACTTTTAATATATATTTCTGGTATAATCATTAAATAACACATATTCAAACATACAAAAAGCAAGTTTATATGTGTATGAGAACCCTAAAGCAGAAAAACCAAGTAAATTAATTTTTAAGGAATAACCTCATAGTACCTATGTAGTCCTGTCCATGACCCTTTGTAACCTGTATTGGGGAGATTTTTCTTTTTAAATATTTTTTAGTTGTTGATAGATCTTTATTTTATTCATTTATTATTTATATATGGTGCTGAGGATCGAACCCAGTGCCTCACACATGCTAAGCCAGCGCTCTACCACTGAGCTACAGCCCCAGCCCTTGGGGAGATTTCTTAATGAACTGTTAGGTTAATCGAGTGAGGCAAATGCGAAGCACAGACGCTGTCCACAAAGCCTCCATGTTGCCCGCTGCAAATCACGGAAGCCACCTCCTGTGCCTGTAGCTCCCGGCAGCCCATGGCCGCCCCTGGGCCGGCCACCCCATGCCCCGGGCCCTGCACCCCGCTCAGTCCGGCCGCCCGTTGGCCCTGCTGGGGCATCCAGCCCCTGGGGGCACTTTCTAAAAAGTTTCTCCTTGCTCTCTCCCACTCTGCACAGCCACCGCCGTCCCCCTACCACTGCCACCACCACCACCATGAGCAGCGCACATGCACAGAACGTACCACACGGCCACTGTTGGTCCACACGCCGAACGTAGTATGCATGCACCAAACACACCAACATGGCAGCCCCCAGTAGCCCATATGGAGAAACACTGAACCTCCGACATGAAAACCGCCATGACTCTAGGCTCATCCAGGAAGGACTCTGACCTCACCAGCCTCCCCTATCCAATCTCAGAGGACACTAGACTCTAGACCAACACCTCTTCCTGCCCCAGGCCCTTCCCTTCCTGCCTTAAGCCTTCCTTTTCCAGATGGGAGAACCCTTTAAATTCTGTATGCCACGAGGCTGCAGTGCCATTTTCTCTCCGCTGAAGCCTGGTGACCAGGTGTGTGGCCTAGGAGTGTTCTTCTCAAAATAAAGCCTGTTCTGGTCCTGTTTTACTTCCTTCTGGTCGTTTGACTTTACAAACTCCAAAAGTACAAGGAGACTCAACATCCATGTTCATAAGGTGGTTTTCAAACTCTCAAATAACTAGCCTTTATTTTCCACTCAACCAATTCAAAATGATACACAAATGACCTGATAACAGGCTAGGAAATCATGACTGAACTGCATATATTTGAATTTGCTCTTTTAAAATGTACATGATTTTCTTACTCTTTCCCAAGGTGCTACTGCTGGGCATTGACAATGTTAACCTAGGAATTATTAATATGCTGACTTGGTTTCTATGTGAATCATATGTCAATGAATTGTTCAAATGTGAGTGGAATGGGATAACCAGGACTGTACCATATGTTCATCAAATAGCCAGCAGGTCATACATTGTAAATGAGATCACAAAGAGCCATACCTGAGTATTTTTGTTTGTGCTGATTTTTAAAAATCCCAGGAACTCTCTATATACCATATTGCTTACCAAAAATTAGAATGCTGTTCTTCAGAAATTAGAAAAATAACTTAAGCATCTAAGTTTTGCTTTTTAAATAAAAATATTCTTTTTCTGAAACTTACTTTGCTACCAGTATTTTGTGAGTACTCTGCCAGCTAATGTAAGTCTAAAGAAAAGTCATTTGAAAAAATTCTCTAATACCTAATATCTAAAAGGTCAATGTAGTGACATAAAGTAAAAATTCCTAACATTAATCTAATTTGCCTTGTTATTCATTTAGATGACACTTTTGAAGTTTTAAAGTGATATAAATATATTTTTAATGTTAAGACTAGTACACAGGTTAAATAATCAAAAAAATATTTGCTTAATTTAAATATCATACTTTGAACTTCAAAGCAAAATTCAACCATATTTTACCTTCCAAGTATAACTAAAGCATTATTTTAGAAAATAGTGTTTATTTTGTTATAAAAAAATAAATATATAGTAAATATATCTAAAACATAAATTTCCAAATTTTAATATTTTAACATTAGAAGTTTAAGTAATATTTTGTAATTTTTAAGGCTATTGTCTTAAATTAAATGTGTTTGTAACATAGGAAAAAATAGCTAGAATAATTATATTATTTTTTCTCTATTTAAACAACTAAGCAGTCAACTTTTTCCTTACAACTATATCTCAAACCCTATAGGTTTTTTCTTTATTTTTGTGTATAAATTTTATGAAGATTTATTTATTTATTTGTTTGTTTATTGGTACTGGTGATGGAACCCAGAGGTGCTTAAACACTGAATTATATCACTTTTTTGTATTTTATTTAAAGACAGGGACTTGCTGAGTTGCTCAGGGCCTCGCTGAGTTGCTAAGGCTGGCTTTGAACTCATGATCCTCCTAAATCTCCCAAGCCATTAGGATTACAGGAGTGTACCATCATGCCCTGCTGGAGATTTGTTATAGTTATTACAATGATAAATCAATCTCCAATTCTTGGTTATAAAGCACTAGCAAAAAATAAATAAAATGTACATAGGTAAAATAGATTTTGTACAGTCTTCCTGAATGTCTTGGCATTGACCACAGTGGTGGGTACTTGTGAAACCAAATGTCAAAACTGCTAGTGTAACTTGAATTCTACATTACAGTATAAAACCATATACAGCAAAGTTCCTCTCTCCTGGAGTAGCTACCTCAGTTTCTCTCAAATGGAAGAGCATCCTTGAGGATGGGAAATAGCTTGCTACAAGTTTAGCACAGAAGGTTACTTAAAGCACAGTCTGGATTCTTATGGTTTTAGGATGGAGCCAAAACATGATTTTTGGAGGAAAAGGTCACATGGTGGTATAGATCCTATATTCAATTATGAAAACAGTCAGAACTTTTCTGGCCATTCTTCAACAATAAGCAGTGATCGTTATTCTTTTATAAAAATTGAGAAAACAGGACCTTCTTAGACACGAGGAAGCCCAGGCCTGGGCCCAGGCCCAGGCCCAGACTTAGGACCACTCCCACCACCCACTCAGGAGCCCAGGTAGGGCCCAGGACTTCCCTGCTGACCTCAGTGAGAACCCAGGCCCAGGACCACCCTCCCTCCCATAGAATGGAGGACCACATTTGGGCTCCCCATTTACCAATGTGTTTCTCCCCCAGCCCACCTCTATCTTGAGTCACTGCAGTCATTGCCATAGCCCTCCCCACATAATATTTATTTCCCTTTTAAAGGAGAAGTATTGGAAAATTTCAGGGACACTGTAAGTCTATAGGGTAGAAACTGAAATACTTCGAATTTACACTGCTAGAAGGGAAAAACACATGAACAACATGAAAAAACAAGTGAAGAAAGCACCCCAAACAAACCAAGATGCTACATTATTAGATTCCATGGCCAGCACAGTAGAAGAAATGTCAGAGAAAAAATTCAGGATATACATGATTAAAATGTTTTGTGATCTAAAGGATGATATAAGAAAGCAAACACAAAAAACAAAAGATTACTTCAATTATGAGCTACATGAACAAATACAGGAAGCAAAAGATTACTTCAATAAATAGAGATTCTGAGAAAAAAAAATCCTTGAAATAAAGGAAACAGTGAACCAAATTAAAAACTCAATAGAAAGTATCACCAACAGACTAGATCACTTGGAAGACAGAACCTCAGACAATAAAGAAAAAATATATAATCTTGAAAATATAGTTGATCAAACATTAAAGATAGTGAGAAACCATGAGCAGAAATACAAAAATTATGGGATAATATCAAAAGGACCAAATTTAAGAATTGTTGGGATAGAGGAAGGAATAGAGATGCAAACCAAAGGAATGCACTATCTCTTCAATGAAATAATATCAGAAAATTTCCAAAACCTGAAGAATGAATGGGAATACCAAATACAAGATGCTTGCAGGACACCAGATGTACAAAATTACAATATATCTACACCAAGACACATTTTAAAGAAAATGCCTAGCATACAGAATAAGGATAAAATTTTTAAGGCTACAAGAGTAAGAAATCAGATTATATATAGAGGGAGACCAATATGGATCTCAGCAGACTTTTCAACCCAGACCCTAAAAGCCAGGAGATCATGGAGCAACATATACCAAGCTCTGAAACAAAATGGATGCCAAACAAGAATCTTATATCCAGCAAAAGTAAACTTTATATTTGATGATGAAATAAAAACCTTCCAAGACAAACAAAAGTTAAAAGAATTTACAACTAGGGGTTGGGATGTGGCTCAGTGGTAGAGCTCTTGCCTAGCATGTGTGAGGCACTGGGTTCGATTCTTAGCACCACATATAAATAAATGAATAAAATAAAGATCCATAAAAAAAAAAAGAATTTACAACTAGAAATCCTGCGGTACAGAACATCCTCAGCAAAATATTCCATGAGGAGGAAATAAAAAGCAACAGTGAAAATCAGCAGAAGGAGCAACTACACTAAAGGAAAAGCCAATCAAAGAAAAACCAAGTTAAAAACCAAGAATAACACAAAAATTACTAGGAATGCAAACCATTCTCAATAATAACTCTGAATGTTAATGGCCTAAACTCATCAATCAAAAGATACAGACTAGCAGATTGAATTTAAAAAGGGGGCTCAACAACATGCTGCCCACAAGAGACTCATAGGAAAAGACATACACAAATTGAAGGTAAAAGGATGGGGAAAAAACATATCACTCACGTGGACTCCGTAAATAAGCAGGGGTTTCTATCCTCATATCAGATAAAATGGACTTCAGACCAAAGTTAGTCAGAAGGAATAAAGAAGGACATTTCATACTGCTTAAGTGAACCATACATCAGCAAGACATAACAATTATAAATATATATGCACCAAACAATGGAATATATGTATATCAAACAAACTCTTCTCAATTTCAAGAATCAAATAGACCACAACACAATAATATTGGGTGACTTTAACACACACCTTTCACAACTGGATAGATATTCCAAACAAAAACTTAACAAAGAAACTATAGAACTCAATAATACAATCAATAATTTAGACTTAACAGACATATATAGAATATTTTATCCATCAACAAATGAATATACTTTCTTTCCAACAGCACATGGGTCCTTCTCTAAAATAGACATTACATTATGCCACAAAGCTACTCTCACAAATACAAAAAAATAGAGATATTATTCTGCATTCTATCAGATCATAATGGAATAAAATTAGAAATCAATGATAAAATAAATAGTAGAAGTTACTCCAACACCTGGACACTAAATAATATGCTATTGAATAAACAATGGATAGTAGAGGACATCAGAGTGGAGATTAAAACTTTCTTAGAAGTAAATGAGAATACCAATACAACATATCAAAATCTCTGTGACACTATGAAGGTAGTGCTAAGAGGAAAGTTCATTTCATTGAGTTCATTTCTTAACAGAATAAGAAGTCAACAAATAAACATCCTAACATTACTTCTCAAAGCCCTAGAAAAAAAAGAATCAACACTAAAAGTAGCAGAAGGCAGGAAATAATTAAAATCAGAGCTGAAATCAATGACATTGAAAAAAAAGAAACAATTCAAAAAATTGACAAAACAAAAGTTGGTTCTTTGAATAAATAAATAAAATTGATAAACCCTTAGCTATGCTAACAAAGAAAAGGAGAGAGAAAACTCAAATTATCAAAATTCGTGAGGAAAAGGAAATATCACAACAGATACAATTGAAATACAGAAGATAATTACAAATTATTTTGAAAATTTATACTCCATTAAAATAGAAAATTTTGAAGACATCGACAAATTTCTAGAGTCATATGCTCTACCCAAACTGAACCAGGAGGATATATACAATTTAAACAGGGAAATTTCAAGTGATGAAATAAAAGACACCATCAAAAGCCTATCAACAAAGAAAATCCCAGGACCACATGGATTCATAGCCAAGTTCTACAAGACATACAAAGAAGAACTAATACCAATACTCCTCATATTATTCCATGAAATAGAAAAAGAGGGTACCCTTCCAAATTCATTCTATGAGGCCAATATTACCCTAATACCAAAACCAGACAAAGATAGATCAAGGAAAGGAAATTTCAGACCAATATCTCTAATGAACATAGATGCAAAAGTTCTCAATAAAATTCTGGCAAGTAAGATACAAAAACATATTAAAAAATAGTGCACCACAATCAAGTGTGGTTCATCCCAGGGATGCATAGCTGGTTCAACATATGGAAATCAATAAATGTAATTCATCATATTAATAGACTTAAAGAATCACATGATAATTTTAATAGATGCAGAAAAAACATTCGACAAAACACAGCAACCTTTTATGTTGAAAATAGTAGAAAAACTAGGGATAATAGGAACATAATATCAACATTGTAAAACCTATCTATGCTAAACCCAATGCCAATATTATTCAAAATGAAGAAAAATTGAAAGCATTCCTCCTAAAAACTGGAATAAGACAGGTCTGCCCTCTTTCATAACTTCTATTCAACATAGCCCTTGAAACTCTAACCAGAGCAATTAGAAGGATAAAAGAAATTAAAAGGATACAAATAGGAAAAGAAGAACTCAAACTTATCACTGTATCCTGATGACATGATTCTATACTTAGAGGATCCAAAAAGTTCCACCTGAAAACTTCTAGAATTAATAACATGAATTCAGCAAATTGGCAGGCTATAAAATCAACACTCACAAATCAAATGCATTTCTGTACATCAATGATTAATCTTCAGAAAGAGAAATAAAGAAAACTAGCCCATTTACAATAACCTCAAAATAAAATAAATACTTGGGAATCAACCTAACAAAAAAGGAAAACAATTCTACAATGAAAACAGTAGAACACTAAAGAAAGAAATTAAAGAAGACCGTAGAAGATGGGAAGATCTCCCTTGTTCTTGGATAGGCAGAATAAATAGTGTCAAAATGGCCATACTACCTAAAGCATTATGCAGATTTAATGCAACTCCAATTAAAATCCCAATGACATTCCTCATAGAAATAGAATAAGCAATCATTAAATTCATTTGGAAAAATAAAAGACTTAGAATAGCCAAAGCAATCCTTATCAAGAAGAGAGAAGCAGGAAGCATCACAATACCAAACCTTAAACTATACTACAAAGCTATAGTAACAAAAATGGCATGGTTTTGACACTAAAAAAAAAAACATGCAAACCAATGGAACAGAATAGAGGGCACAGAGACAAACTCACATAAATGCAGTAATCTCATACTAGAAAAAGGTACCAAAAACATACATTGGAGAAAAGATAGCCTCTTCAACAAAGTGCTGGGAAAACTGGAAATCCATATGCAGCAAAATGAAATTAAACCTCTACCTCTCACCCTGCACAAAAATCAACTCAAAATGGATCAAGGACCTGGGAATTAGACCAGAGACTTTGCACTTAATAGAAGAAAAAGCAGGCCCAAATCTTCAGCATGTCAACTTAGGACCTGACTTCCTTATCGAGACTACTAAAATGCAAGAAATAAAATAAAGAATCAATAAATGGGATTGATTCAAACTAAAAAGCCTCTTCTCAGAAAAAGAAACAATGCAGTGAAGAGAGAGCCTACAGAATGGGAGCAAATTTTTACCATATGCACATCAGATAGAGCACTAATCTCTAGGATATATAAAGAGCTCAAAAAACTTAACACCAAAAAAACCAAATAACCCAATGAATAAATGGGCTAAGGAAATGAGCAGGCACTCATAGAAGAAGAAGATATACAATCAATCAACAAATATATGAAAAAATGTTCAACATCTCTAGCAATTAGAAAAATGAAAATGAAAACAACTCTAAGAAGTAGTACACTGATTCATTGCTGGTAGGATTGAAAAATGGTGCAACCACTTTGGAAAGTAATGGAGATTACTTAGAAAATTTGGAATGAAACCTCCATTTGACCCAGCTATCCCACTCCTTTATCTATACCCAAAGGACTTAAAATCAGCATACTACAGTGATGCAACTACCTCAATGTTTGTAGCAGCTCAATTCACAATAGCTAAACTGTGGAAACAGCATAGATGTCCTTCAATAGATGAATGGATAAAAAACCTGTGATTAATACACACACACACACACACACACACACAAACACACAATGGAATATTACTCAACCTTAAAGAGGAATGACATCATGGCATTTAGAGGTAAATGGATGAAGTTGGAAAATATCATGCTAAGTGAAGTAAGCCAATTCCAAAAAACCAAAGGCCAAATGTTTTCTCTGATAAGTGGATGCTGATCCATAATGAGAGCCAGGGGGACAAAAGAAGAATGGAGGAATTTTGGACTGAGCAAAGGGGAAGGAGAGGATGAGAGGGGTGTGTGTGGGAGGAGATGGTGGAATGAGATGAACATTATTATCCCTATATATGGGTATGATTGCACAAATTATGTGACTCTACATCATGTACAACCAGAGAAATGAAATTTGTGCTCCATTTGTGTAAAAAATAAAATTAATTAATTAAAAAATTGAGAAAACAGTTGATGAATTTCCCAAACCTGCAGCTTTATTTATTCTACAAAACTATGTCATGTTGGGAAAGCAGGGAATTCCTGAGACAATTCATGGTACTTGCCTCACTTTCATCAAATCAAGCAGAAGCATACATTCAAGAACTTTGAAAGGCCTCTTCAAAATGTTGCAGGTTTATCTGTGAAATGAGAATCATATAATAATATTTACTTTATAGAATGGTGATTAAATGATATATAAGTACTTGGCATAAAGACTCAATAACTGTTACCTGTATATTTTCATCTCTAACAAGAGTTTGAGTATCTGAAAGAGAAACTGCAGTAACTAAATGCTTAGCACAATACCTTGTATTATCAGGTATTTAATTAATACTTTGCCTCACTTAAGAAGATAGGAAAGCAGTTGATGGAGAAAAAACAACATGAAGCAGCATATTTCCACAATTAACTATTGTTAGGGCTTGATAAACATTACTTGTTAATGAAAATCATGAAAGAACTGAAGACAGTTCATCCTCTTCATCCATTACCTCTACTACTCTATAGTTACAAATTTCATAAATAGTAATAATTCGTAACATCAATCTAATATTTTGCAGGTTTCTCATACTGTAAATAAATATACATATTCCCATTGTGTTTTTGCAAATTCTGGATCTGTTTCTGAGGAATGAGAATGCTCCTGGGTACAGATGGCATACCTATTTGGATTTTCCAGTATTAACCCTAAATTCAATGACAAATGACAACATGAGAAAATATAACATGAAAAGGCAGTCCCTGGCTTGGATGGCGCACCCCTGTAATCCCAGCAATTCAGAAGGCTGAAGCAGGAAGATCTCAAGTCTATGGCCAGCCTCAGAAACTCAGCAAAGACCTAAGCAGCTTAGCAAACCCCATATCAAAATAAAAATTAAAAAAAAAGGGCTGGGGCTGTAATATAGTCCCCAATATTTGAGGCAATTTCTTCTAATGTACATGTAGAAAAATTGCTGCTCTGTAATCTATAATTAGTTTTCACACTTGGTCACTAAACCTTCTCATAAACTGTGCTTAAAAAAGAAAGACAAAGTAGAGATACAATCCTTAGGATTCCTAAGAGATCTGTTTCAAGCCCTGTAGTCCCTTCTTAAAAAAGAAAAATGCATTGATCTCTATGTATTTTCCAGGAAGCTAATTTGTGACCATGTGAGTATAAGCATGCAAAGACAGGAAGAGAATAAAAGAAAGGAAAATTATTTAAAAGAGCATTTTATAAATATAGTAGTTTTCTCAATCTAGTAAGTCATAGTGTGCTCAATATACTTGACAATCTAACTTGTTTTTTCCCAGTGACTAATTCCAACAATTCTTTTGTACAAATTGTCTCACATAATCTCTGCTTTAATGCCAACACGAAATACCATTTCCTGCTGTTAAACTATCATAGGGAACAACATTAGCACCTGGATAAATATTACAGATTTTCCATTATTATGCAGAAAAATGTTTGCCTCTGTACAGCTATACACGTCTCTCATCAAACCCAGTCTCTGATTTCCCATCATTCCAAATCTTCCTCAGTCCTCCTGTAACCCAGAATATAGCTTTAGGTAACTCCACATTAGGTCGGCCTCTCCTAAGGGCATAGTCATTATCTTAAACTTACTCTAACTAGAGGGCTCCCCAAAGACATGACCTTTCTTTCATCTCTCTCAAGTGGAGGCTTCTTTCCTCATACCTTACAGTTTTACATGTGTGGAATCGTAGTTGCCGTGTATAAACCATTTTGCTCCAAAAACATCATTCATTTGAAGCTTATTACACTACTCTTTGCTACCAGCTAATCTGCCAACACACTGCTCATTCTCTTCAGTCAGTGATGACTTTGGTACCTGGATCTTATTTTTCCCCATCCTGGCTTTCTTCTTGGTAAGTTCAATATTTACAAGGATGGCCCCTTCAACATTTAATCTCTCTATCCTTTAATTTCCTCTCAATCAGTGCAGTGCCACTTACTCCCACGCTCATCTCTTTATTTTATTGACAACTACATGTTGACTTCAAACAGTACCATTTTCTATCTCTTATCCTTCTAGGTCCTTTGTTAGCTCAAAGACATCAACATCTTTTTTTTTCTCATCAAGACATTAATTGATCTTGATCTTTCTCCTTAGCCAGCCTAGATTTCAAATGGATCATTGTAAATACTTTAACCTTATCTCCATGCCTCTTTCTCTACATTCTCTTTAATTTGTAACATCTCACTCATTGACCCCAACAATCCATTTTTTCCATTTCTACGCCTTATTAATGATTAATGTGGATAAATCACATAAACCTGCTTACTCGTTTCACTGTAGATTTAGGACTACAAGTGATTACTGATACTATTAAATAATCTTACCATCTTCTTTTTGGTAAACTTGCAAAACCAACTTTAATCAACTCAGCTAACAATATCATATCAATACTTCTAATCTCTTTTTTCTCTTCCCTTCTCAAGAACCTAATTTCCACAATTTCTCTTCTAGCACTGCCTCATGAATTTCTATCTTCCACTGTAGCTTTCTCCATATATAGCTCTAGTGTGTTTCCTTCAGATGTGGACCACTTTTGCTTCTTTTTCAAAGCAAATTTTCTTACAAGTCTGTAGTCACTTTCTCCAAAGTTCCGTCCCTTTTTTTCCTCAGCACGTTGCAACTAGATTTTCATCCCATTGATTCCTTAATGATCAAAGAGTTCCTTGTTGATAAAAATCTGTTCATCATTTTCTGCTGTCCTCTTACTTGAATGTTAAGCAACATTCAGAAGAAGATCACTCTCTTTTCTTGAATCCTGCGGTCATCTGGGATTCTAAGAAACTACTTTCTCCTAGGTTTATTTTTTCCCATGTATAATTTTCTCCTTAGTTTTCTTTGTTGGTCTTCCTGCTTCAGACTAAATTATAGACATAGGATATCTAAAAGATAAGTCCTCCCTTACCTTTTGTTTATCTGTGTTGATGTCCCCAGGGGATCTTATCCCAGCCAAGAAATTTAGTTCTTCTCTACAGATGAAGAGAGAGAGAGAGAGAGAGACAGAGAGAGAGAGTGAAAGAGAGAGGAAGGGAGGGAGGGAGAGAGAGAGAGTAAATTGTAAATATATATTCACTAAGACTCAAGCCCTTTACTTTCTCCTAAAATCTATATTCATACATCCAAGTGTCTAAAAATATACTATGCTTATAACAGATCCCTAATTTATCCCTTCCCAATTGTCCCTCTTCTCATCTATTCCATCTAATAAGTGGCAGTTTCATCCATCCAATTTCAAGAACTAAAATCTAGGAATCATCTTTTATCTATTATCTTCTGCATTTAATCCATAAGCAAATCCTATGGAGTCTACTTCCAAAACACTTCTCAAATTTCTCCCTTTCTCATGTCCAAAACTACCATGATAATCCATCCAATACCATATTTCTTCCTGGTTTCCATAATAGCTGCCTAATTTTTTTCCCATTCTTTGCCCTATCTTTGACATAATCTAATCTTCACACAGAAAAAGGACATTTAATCTTTAAATATTACAATCTTTTTGTTATAACACTTTAAAAACTTCATATTTAAAGTAAAATAGAGTCTCCATATTTTGGCCTCAGTGGCCCTATGTTCTGAATCCTTCTCTGACCTCAGCTTCTGCACTCACAGCTCTCATACAGCATGCTTCAGCCACTCCAAACTCATTCCTATCTCAGGGACTTTATAGTCACTGCTACTTCTGTCTATGCTTTCCTCTTTACTCATGAAAGAGTGATTCTCCATTTGTGGAAGTCACATTTCCTAGGAAAATGAATCAGAGATGGACATTTGAGTGCCCAAAGTATATTAGGAATACCTGGGGTTGATAACTGTGGGGGAAGTAAAGGAAGGATTAGACAGAGTGAGAAGTTGAACTGCAATTCAGTTGCAACAAAGACGTCACCCAATTCTATAAAGGACTCTGGAGTAAGGATAGTTTTGAATTGGGGCAAAGTTTTCTAGTCTCTATATTCCCTTATTATCCTGTCATTGGATACAGGCTTTCCAGGGAAGAGGATTTAATTGGAAGGTATACTGCTCCCCCCACCCCTTGTGAATGTCCTGAGGGCTGTCAGCAGACTGGACTCCTAGAAATTAAGGGATAAATGCTTCATTTCTGATAGAAGGGTGGAGAGGGGATATAGGAGATGCCCACAGCAATCAGTTCATCATTCAAGTCTTTTCCTCCTCTCATCCCATGTCTTATCTCCATCTAAAATTGACTTACCTATTTCTTACCTATAGACTATTCAAGCAGTAAACACACACACACATATATGTATTTATGTATGTATATGTTACAAAACATGGGGCCTTGGCTATCTTGTTCACTGCTATTGCTACAATACCTACAAAAGTGTCTGACAGGTAAATAAATAATTGATGTGAATGATTTTTTTTTAAGTGAGAAACTTCAGTCTCTCAGACAGGTTAAAGCATTTATATGCCATGTGCATCTTTTTCCATAGAGATAGGAATCCAAAATTAAGTGCACATAACTCCCACGAGACTATTTGTTAGAGGAGGTGGTTTTGGTGCAAATGTCCTGAATTAAGGCAAGAAATCCAAATTTCCCTGGTAACAGAAATTAAACACTTAAATGGCTCAAGTCACATCATCTAGTTTGGCTTCTATAACAGTTTTTTTTAAAGGCTCATCACCCTGATGTCTGATGAATACAATCTAGAGAATAGCATGAAGGCTTGGATAGAGACCTATTGATTAAAAGATGGGCAGATTATACTTAGGCAAATATATCAATTTTGCACTTAAAATAAAAATAAAATTTTCCATAAAATAAGACTACCACCATGGAAACAGTTATAGCTCAATGTTATATACTCTTTTGGGGTGTAAACAATATAAATTTTGAGTGTTTGAGCAGTTGTTTGTTTACTTCAAAAATAATGCTATTTCCTGTCGCAGTGGTGCATACTTATAATCCCAGAAGCTTGGGAAACTGAGGCAGGCAGATCACAGGTTCAAAGCCAAACTCAGAGACTTAGGCCCCAAGCAACTTAGCAAGACCCTATCTCAAAATAAAAAGTAAGACATGGCTAAGGATGTGGCTGAGAAGTTAAGTGCCCCTGGGTTCAATCTCCAATATGAAAAAATAAATAAATAAATAAAAGAGGTTTTAATGATGCCTGTTTTAAATACTGTTGAAATTTAAGTGCCCTCTGACATGTTTTTCTGTGTAATTGCAAAGAATGAAATATTATAAATTTATTTATCATAAATAAAAACTAAAAGTAATCGGAGCAGTGTATGTATAGTGGGGAAGCACTGAAATAGAGGATATAGTAATTATGTATTGAAATTTTAGAAAAAAGTCAGAGATAGACCCTTTCACTGTAGCATAAGAATCCTTATAAGGTGGATAATGTATAACACATTTTTAGCTCACAGCTATTTCAAGTGTCTATTTGTAAGCATGATATAACTATTTAGTATAACAAGGGTGTTAAAAACATTTCAATGAGGAATCTTAGAAGCATCACTAAAAATGAAGATTTACATTCCAAATAAAGATGGCTGATTGAACAAAAAGATATTCACTTCCATTCCATCCTAAATGCAACTAAAACTACAGTAATAGATATTAAAGGGAGGGGGTGGTAAAAGTTAGCCCATAGGACAGTGAAAATAGAAAAAGAAAGACAATATACACAAAATTTTGGAAGTTGAGCAGGACATGGATAAATGATAAGCAACTTAGCACAGCACAGAGCTGAATACTAAGCCAAAAGTGTGAAAATTGAGAAAAACCTCATTTTCATTACACAGATTCAAAGGCTTTGGAAACTGACTTTTGAAAACATTACCATACATCTCTGAAATTGAAGTCAAATGTAATGCTAACATAAAAATGATTTGATAAATTATATGAAAAGGATATTTATAAACCCCATCACTATTGTGCGTTCCTGGGCAAGTGATTCCACCCTACCCACGATAGTCCAGGACTGGATCAAGTAATGTAACGAAGTATCCTGAGGATGCACCATAAAGGACAGAGCCTCTGTACAGACAATAACAAAAGGCAAGTTATGAAATCTTATGCAGATTACACACTAAGATTCTCAATCCTCTTCTCTTATTCACTTTCCAGAACTTTGGCAGACAGATCTTTACCTCTAAAGAGAATATAAAAGCCTTATTTTTAAGAAAAATAACTTGAACAACCAAGATAAAAATCCAAAACATTGTATTTTGGAGTTCCTCAACAACCTACCTACTCACTATCAGAGAATGTTAAAGTCAACAAATCAACACATTTGTTCAGAACTGTTGATCAGTTTTATAAACTCCATGGAAGACAGATATAAAAATCAGCTAACAGAAAAGAAGATAAAGGCAATTTGTT
>CM053405.1:93697371-93953892 GCA_028644305.1 Xerus rutilus | reverse complement strand
TGTTTAATATGAAGAATGTAATCTGCTTATAATTTTGTGCAAAGTTAGAAAAATTATGATTGTAACAATTTTTTTCTATTTGCCTCAACAAATGTTTTCAGTGAATAGTGTGTACAGCTTCTGAAAATTTGTTTTTTTCTGTTATGTTCGATAACATGTATTAAAATGCAACTTTTGGGAAAAAAAATAAAGTAAAAAAAAATAAATAAAAAAAAGGCAATTTGTTGGAGATAGAACTGTGTAATAAAAACATAAATTAATTAGTAAACTTCTAAGGACTCAGATAAGCAGGATGAATTAAGAGATTCAATAATGAAAAGATGTCAGTAATCCCCAAATTTTTCTATAGATTCAATATAATCTCAATTGAAATCCAAGTAGGGTTTTTCATTATAATTGGCAAGCTCATCCTAAAATTTATATGGAAATGAAAACAGAAAAAAGTAGCCAAGATAATCCTAAGAAGGAGAATTGAACTTGAAATATCAGCCAGGCAAAAATATATCCAGAGCAGACACTTTATTATGAGGTCCTTTGAAACCTCATGACTGTCCCTCTGCTGTGCTTTTAATATAACAATTCCACTTGCAAAGTCTTCCCTTATTAAATTTCCAGGAATGGTGTCACATAGCAGGAAGAAATGTTTGCCATTGAGGACTGAGTGGGTCCGATTATAGATCAGAGTTATATGAAATACCTACCTTATTACTCCAAGGAAGAGGTTGAACAAGGTGCCAGATCTGATGCAGAAAGTGCAGCTCGAGCATCTGCCAGGAATTGATGAGGTTTATCATCTCTCTTTATAGTTAATTCAACTTGAAGGTTTAAGAGCTTTTTCAAGAACACCTTCACTGATCTAAATTGAAAGATTGTTCATAGTCTTTATTTTCTTGGATCCATTCTTTCTTCCAGTGGTTTTGTTTATAATATCTGTCCCTGTTAATAGGCCACCTACCTTTTTGATGTAAATTTACTTAGGGTGTTTTCTCTTTTGTTTTAGAGACCTTTCAAACTGTTCTGGCAGTTTTTGTATTTCAGGTAAATGTTTACTTCCATTCTAACTTCTGTTTTCTAATTGTCTTTAATTTCAGATTTAATTCCATTGACAAAGTAAAAATAAAAGTCTGCAGTTACATTGATGCCTTCGTTAAGTCCCAAATGTGGTCAAAAGGCATTTTCTATTCTATTCCAAAAAGTTATAATGGTTCCATCTTTTTTTCTGTTTTACACATAGGGTACCAGCCTGTGGTAGGGGTTGTGGTTTGTCTCTCCTGGTTGGTGACTGCAGAGGTTATAAGTCAGTGTCCACTTTCACATGTGGTCTGGCCATTGTCCATTTCAATATTCAGTATATCAAGCTGTATATCCTGCTTTCCTCCTGGAAAATCACAATTCAATTAATGAAATAAAATCTCTGACAGGTTCTTGAACAAAGAAAATTTTTGTCACAGATAAAAGAAACATTTGGGGAAATGTTATATTATCTAAAACACTTCTGTTAATTGCAAAAATATATCATCTATTATGAATTAACAAGTCATCCCATAAATTGAGGCCTTATGAATTTGATCATGTGACTCATTGTTATAGCATATAAATCCAACCCATAAAGTTGAACCCTGGAGCATACAAAGCTACAGATCCAATTCTGGATCTTGGGATGCCCAATAAACTACCTCCACCCTGAAAATTCAGTCCCTGTAGCACGACAGATGCATATGTGTGTTTCCCTGTTTACTATCTCTGCTCTAGTGCTGTCATGTGATATAAGTTTGAACTTATTATTTACTTTAACAAAAGGATCTTAATTTTTAAAAAAGGTGCTTGAAGCCATTATGTTTTTCGACTAAATCTATCTAATTTGGTGTTTCCAAAAGTATGTTCTTTAGAATATTACCACTCCAAAGTATAAATAGGTATTACAAGAAAATAATGGGTATAAGGAGAGATTGAGATTAAACAGGTTTATCAAAAAGTAGCATGCTTATTAATGAACAATTATTCAGTTTTGTTTTTTTTCCTTTATAGGTTTCTCAAAGCAGATCCCATTATTTCAACGTGAAATATGTAGCTTTACATTCCAGAATGTAAGTCTTTAAAAAGTCATTTAAATTGAATGAGTAATAAAATTAACAGACAGGTCATTTGGTTATAAATCAGGAAATGATTGCAAAGAAGCAATGAATAATTGATGAAATGGTTTGTGCAGTTTAAGAAATAAAAACGCAAAGAACACAAAACTAGAGCTCTCAGGATTCTCTTCCAATTGTTAAATTCATGGGGAATGAATCATTGTAGCTAACTTTCTGTCCTATCAGAGTGGCATTTATAGTCTGAGTATGCTGAATTCATGCATACAGCATTGGTCATGTGATCTTTCCTTTGAAAACCTGTGGGAATAATAAATTTACATTCATGCTAGATAACATTCAGGAAAAAAAGGCATTTTTGAATTTCAGGATTCAATTAGAGTAACTAAAGAAAAGCAGAAAATCTGCAGATGGCCTAGAGCAAGTAAAATACTAAGCAGTCATAAGTTGGAGTAGGAAATTAAACACTGAAGAACAGCATAAAACACTGAAAACAGGAAACAAATGTTATTATTCTGAGAGCTTTGAAGAAATTGCTCATGGAAAGTTGTTCCCATTTCATTCAGGACAAATTCTAGTCAGTTAAGGCTTCACTTTCAAGAAAAAAAGAAACTATGCCTAGGTGTTAAGAGAAATGGACGTAAACCTTTCGTTGGAAAAAGAATGGCAAATTGAACCCAGTTGAAGCAAACTACTCTTCAGCCTAATGCTTTTCATTCTTGTATTTTTCCACCTGTCCTGTCCTTTATCCCTAATATTTTCTTGGTGTTACATCATGAGGCTGCTCTCATGAGTTTGCCTCCAGGTTACAGCACTAAAATAAAGAGTGAAATGAAACCTTAGGGCTTACATCTATGCCTTGATAGCTCACTGAGGTAGAGTCCAGGTGTGTAATGAAAGCCCTCGTTGTAATAAGAATTTAAGAAACTCAGGTCAGTGCTGATGCTTATAGAAGGGATCAGAATTCAGGTTTTCAGAAATCCTGTCTTCATCACCTCAGGAAAAAAAGGCAGTATAAACACCATTACTAATTTTGGCCAAATCAAAAAGAATCCTGTTTGGACTAAAAATAATAATCCATCTGAAAATATGCAGCCTCAGGTAAATGAAGAAAAACTATTTACCTGATTTGTGTGACATCGTTTTAATTTGAGTTAAAAATGTTTACTGCCTATAGTGTGTTTAATTTTAAACTCTAGGTTTTTAGATCTAAGATAATTTATTCATTTGATTTAACATCTAAGAACACCTGAGGACAATTAAAAGATTTTGTGAGTGTTTCAGTTAGCTTTCTCATCACTGTGATCAGAATACCAGATAAGAATAATGTAGAGAAGGAAAAGCTTATTTTGGCTCACAGTTTCAGAGGTTCAGTCCACAATTGACTCTGTAACTCTGGACTCAAAGTGAGGCAAAGCAGAAGGATGTGGCAGAGTAAAGCAGCTCAGGACATGACAGCTGAGCTTTGCTCACCAGAATCAAATTATAAACCCCAAAGACACACCCCCACTGACTCACCTCATCCAGCTGCGCTGTAACTGCCCAGTTACCACTCAAGTTAATCCACCCCATGAATTAAACCACTTATTAGATGACAGCGCTCACAATTCAACCATTCACACCTGAACATTTCTTTATTGTCTCAGTCATGAGCTTTGGACACGCTTCATATCTAAACCGTGACAGTAGGTTCCATATGGTCAAAGCAGAAACTAACAATGTAAATGAGGCAACATTTTATTTAAGTCTGTTTCCAATAGGGAAGGAGATTGGAATAGCATCTGAACTCAACTATAGTAAGAGCAGGAGAGTTTGTAAATTCTGGGGCAAGCAGAACACAGCTCATCTCTGTTTGCTAATTGCCTTTAGCAGTTTCTCCTATCTTTGCAAAAGGAAGTAATATTACAACTTAGGTGAAGCCCCCCCTTGTAGTTTGGCTTCTACCCTTCTACATAAATCGGGGGGTAGGGGCTCCGTCTTCATTGGTAATTACAATGATATGATGATTGCAGAAAAATAGCTCCCAGGTTTTTGAGAAAGATTATCCTGGGTTGTATAGCTAATAAATGCCTTTTTAAAAATATTACATTTCGCTTGTAATCCCAGCACTTTGGGAGGCTGAGACAGGAGAATCGCGAGTTCAAAGCCAGCCTCAGCAATGGCGAGGCGCTAAGCAACTCAGTGAGACCCTGTCTCTCCATAAAACACAAAATAGGGCTGGGGATGTGGCTCAGTGGTCGAGTGTCCCTGAGTTCAATCCCCAGTACCAAAAAAAAAAAAAAAAAAAAATTACATTTCAAAGAGGCAGATTAATGTTTTACAGTTACCAGTTTTCTAAAGTAAATGTTCTAAAGAAAGGGAGATCAGGGATCGAAAGTCCAAAAGAAACTCATCTAAAGTTTAGTGGAACTGGGGGGATGTCAAGGCCATCTTGATCAGGCCCTCATATTGTTAAACAAAAGCCAAGTTTCCCATTGAACAACTTAGGAAAGTTATTCTGTAGAGCTCATTCCAACAGATTTCTGTTGTGGAAAGACTAGCTGAATCATGTACTAAAACTTGGTAGTAGAAAATATTTGGTTGGTGGTATAAACAATCAAGCATTTAGTGAGAGAGATTCCTATAGAAGGGAAGAACAAAGATTAGTGGTTTAGAAGATTAGAATAGTCTTTTAGTCCTGTTTCTTAGACCAGAAAGCAGCCAGGTAGGACATGCCTAAATGGTGGATGGAAGCATATTTTGATGGTGGGATAAGTATGGCAGTGGCAATCTGGTGGACTTCCCCACTTTGACTGAATGGTTTGAGTAGTAGCATAGAATCAAAGAGGTGTCAGTAAGACTGTTCACAGTCATGGTTATTTCCAGCAGCAGAGTACAGAAGGGGCAGGAGTTACAAAGAACTTCCTGATTGGCCTACATACTAGCCATCCAGGTACAAAGCATGCTCATACATAATCTGCTATGATATGAACTTCAAATCTTCCAGCTTTGGCTGGCTTCTTCAGAACCCAGGCAGAAACGACTATTTATGAAAAAACCTAGAGTCCCAGAAAAGATCCAAGAAGTCAGGTTTTTAGTTTTCAGTAGTGCCAAGTTAAAGTCTGGAGAAAAATTAACATATAAGATTGATCTGTGACCAGACCCTAACAAAAATGTTAAAAATTTTAAATTCTGCCTGGTGCAGTGGCACACGCCTATAATCCCAGCAGTTAGGAGGCTGAGGCAGGAGGATCATGAGTTCAAAGCCAGCCTCAGCAACTTCGTGAGGCCCTAAATAACTCAGCAAGACCTTGTCTCTAACAATTTGTGTGTGTGTGTGTGTGTGTATGTGTGTGCATGTGTGTATGTGTGTGTCTGGACTGCAGCTTATTACGAGTGCTTTAAGAAACCCAAACTAAAAACAATCTCTGAAGGAGAATATATACATGTATGTATATAAAAAAGGTTGAGGATGAGGCTCAGTGCTTAAGTGCCCTTGGGTTAAATCTCTGATACCAAACAAAAAAATTAAGTTTGGTAAAGGTTGATGATTTGTGCAAAATGGCAAGACTTAGTGTAATTTGAAGGCAGGTAACAAAATCATGCAATTTGCAGACAGGTGAAAAATAGCTCAAAGATAATAATAAATAGTATCAGGATCCAATAACTCATAAGTCTGTGCTGTAGTTTTCTACTGAACTACAGAATGTCTGTCTAGAATCTCCTCTTTTAACCAAATATACTCAAGGTAAAATTATTGTCCATCATAAAATGTGTTCTTGTTAGATTTAGCTTGATTATTAATGAAGGTCCAGCAAGATTGGTAAATGGCACAGACCTTTGTGAGTTTGCTTTGCTGGAAGTTTTCTTAAGCAATCTCAAAATGGACTTTAAAAAAAAATTACTTTATTTATTTATTTTTTTTAATGTGGTGATTGTAGGGCTAAGCACATGCCCTGCCCTAAATCCTAGCTTTCAGTTCCCCATGGGCCCTGATTTTCGACTCCTCAGAGTGACATCGGACCTATGCAACATTGGGCGGGTTGTTGGGACCAATCAGTAACCGACACGATGCAAACCCAGAGATCTCTTACCAACCCTCTCTTCCCCCTTCCTAAAGTATATAAAAAGCCACCACCTTGCACACTCTCTCTGCCATCACCCTCCTTCCAATAAAGATCTCTTGGTTACTTGGAGTGTGTTATGTCCAGTTCGGCGTGAAACTTTCATTGGTGCCATGACTCAGATGAGGGTGAGCCTTCCTATCAAGGCCCCTCATCCCAAACTTGAGACTGCACCTCCAGTAGCCTTTGTCCATTCTTCCCAATCACCAGGCTTGCATCCATACATCTTCAGTGAGTCATCCCTCAAATGGGCACACTCCCACAGTGGGTCCCTGAGGATGTCTATCCATTGATCCGATGGCTCCCAGTCGTTGTGGGAGGGGGACTACTTCCCACCTTGATCTTTAAGGTCACGATGGACCCCTCTGTTTGTCCCCTTTTTAAGGCGTCCCTACACCCCCAACCTCCCTTTTCCTCCATTCCTTCTGATCTTCTCTTCTTCCTCATATCCTATTCTGACTGGGAGAACTCCACCCCATTAAGGTTTCCTCTGTCCAGATCAATCTCCCTCCCGAAAAACCCTGCACCGGGCGATCTGTGACTTCTGGCCTCTTGGGCTCCTGACACCTGCATTTTGGGTGATGATTCAACTTGTTCCAGTTGTCTTTTTTGCCTCTCTGGATCACCCAAATTGGGGACGCCCATTTTTGGCTGACTCCAGTAACCCTGACCTTAATCATGGGGACTGAATCTTCTCTCCTGGCAGACTCCCCCCTCAGTGTCTCTTTGACAATGTTTCTACCTTGAGTCTCCATCCTAACATAAAATGAAAAAAACTCATTAACTCTGTATCCAATATTGGCCTGTGTATAAATTAGACAATGGTCACACCTGGCCCCCTATGGAGTCTCTTGATCCCACCTTACTCAGGGATCTATACAACTTCTATGAGCGATCAGGAAAATGGACAGGGATATCTTATATTCAGGCTTCTTTCCCTTTTACACTCTAATTCTTCCCTCTGCACTTCCTGTGAACCACAAAACATCCTTTTAGCTTGAAAACCTGACCTCTTGCCCTGGAACCCTTCCTCCACAGACTTCAACCTGGCAGATGAGCCCCTCCTGCAATCACAATTCCTCTGCCTTCCTCTTCCACTGATACAACCCTTTCCCTTCCCCCATTGACCAGACATTAGCCATCCAGACTGTAAGGCTGAAAGACTGGGGATGATTAGTAAGAAAACATCCAGGTTCCCTTTATTTGCATAGTAAGCCCTCACAAGCCAGTTTAAAATCTCCTCGTTATTTGTTTCTGTGCTCAGATATACTCAATGTATCTAAAAAAAAGAAAAAGTGTCTTTTACTTGGCTAGCTTTATCCAAAATATAAACAGTTACTGGTGTGTCATCTTTTCTAAGACTCTTGCTTTTTCTTAAGTTCTATATATTTTTTGAGCTCATGATTTTAATAATACACATCTAGGTTAATGTTTTTTTGATTAGTCTTATTTTTATTCAATGGAGTTTTTAAATATCTAACATTGCAATGGAAATTCACCTGCAAGAAGCTACAAGGCCTTTGCTATTGTGTTATGTGTGCACACTTGTGTTATGTGTTGTATGTGTATATGTGTGTATGTCTATACATCGTGTACATGATATCAAAATTGGCATAGATAATGAGCACTCTTGAATTAAAATCTAAAAAATGGATCCAAGTACCTTCAATTCACATGATTTAAAAAGGTTTGATTTAAATTGGGTAAACAGATAAAAATAAAGATGTCTTTAAAATTAACTCATGAGTCTTTCTAGATAGTCAAAGAACTAATAAAATGTTAATGTCTATAAAATGTCTAATATCCATTGTTTCTAGGACTTTTCTTCAACAAGGTAGAAATGGCACTTGTCTAATATCTCAGTTTTTATAATAAAAATAAGTAAATTAGATTTGACACTGGATTATTCAAATGTGTTTGTTAGACATATAATTAATTCACAGTTAAAATGCTAACTGTTAAATCTAACATTAAGTACTTTTAACTACTTCGAATTCCATAGGGTAACATTTTCAATGTTTTCATAAATGGTAAATTTTTAAAAAATGATTTAAAATTGCTTTGTCATCATGAAAAACAAAATTACTGAGTTTAAAGCCCAACAGGTATCATTCTATATACTTGAACATTGTGTTTTTGTGAAAAGGTAAGCAAATGTAACTCTAAATTTCAAAAAGTTTGTTTGTGATTAAATTGACTATAATTAGTACAAATTTATTTAAAATTTAATGTACTGGTATAAAACAAAGTCTGAAACATTGTTCTGCTCTTATCAAGATAATTTTCTTGTATTTTTCAGGTTTTATCACTTGGGGAAACTATGTCTCAAAGAAATTAAGGTTCGTACAACTGTGGTTAAACAAGTGTTATTTTGGAATACTGTACTATGTTACAGAGTCTGGCTTTTTATTTGAGAGCTAAATTTGGTTAATATAGCAACATCAATGTAATTATGGTGCTATTAATCCTATTTTTATATTAAATGTGTTCATATCTTCCAGGTATATAAGTCTTTAAAGTAGAAGGTTTAAAACAGCAATATATCAGGCTGGTATTCTCCAAACTAAAGTTGTACGGTGATTTTAGACTTATAACAAATTTTATTGAGGATTTATTTATATCATTTAGTGTTCTATAACTGAACCTGTTATCAATAAGATAAAGTTTTATGTTACTTTTTATATTGGAGTAAAATTTAAATGTATTTTTTAAGTAAATGAGGGCCCGATCTATTTAAAGTTTAATATTGTGAGACATGAAAACATTTTGCTACTTTTCCACACAAAACAAAATTTAAAAGCCCTCTCAGCCTTTCTTTAATTCACATTTTAAATGTAATATCATATTATGTTAACTAACATTCATATGGACTCAGGAAATGATATATGTAAACTTTGTAAAATATTTAAGAAACAAATATCAACTTCAGAACCAAAACACTTTAAGATTTGTGAGGAGCCCTGCCTTACCTGAGATAAATAAGGCTCTGTATCCCAGCTTACTACATATTAAAATGACTTCAAAGTAGGCCAGACTCCAGTTCATTTAAAGTAATATTCAAAGAATTAATTTTGTTGTAAAGATTACCAGGATCTCAAACAGGGATATAATGTATAACTCAGCCAAAATTCAAGATAGCTATTACACAAACTAAACTTGTTAGTATTATTTTGTATTTTCCTTAGACTCTATGACTATTTCCTGTTAATGTTTTATAGAGGTACTGCTTCAAGAACAAACAACTCACTTTAATTTAAGATAAATAAGCCTTCATGTATAGGACAGATAGACATTAAAATTAAAGCCCAGTACCCTTACTTAAAGACTGATGAGATTGGCTTGCTGGGTGTTTAAGATCAAGACTTAAAAGTAAAAGTTAAATTAAAAGGGTCAAGAAAACCAGTATTTGGCTCTTGCCCTCTGAGTCAGCCTGAATCCAAGGAACAAGGGAACTTCTCTAAAGAGCTTTACAACTCTGGGCCACATAACCTCCTGATCAGGGAGATTAATGAGACCACTGGAGAACTGAAAGCCAATCAGTGCCATACTATGAAAAAGAGGGTCATTGGAAAAGGGAAACATCCCTCATGCTTCCAAGGGACGCCACATGGTCAGCGAGACCTCGACACATACTAGCACAAATGACACAAGCAGAGCTAAGATGCTGCTCTTAAGTTCCTCAAGAGTGACTCCCATGGGAAATCAGGTGACTCTTAGCAATAGATAGGAACAAAAGTCAATTTGACTTGCTTCATCTTAAACATCTAGCAAAACAGTTAAACCAAAACACAGCTGTTCCTGGGCATTTAAAAAAATAGTTTAATGTAACATACTTACATTAGTTCCCCAAGATAAATAAGACTGGAGGCTACAAAGGAGAGATTCCTTAGAAATGTGTGATAACTATCAAGAGAAACTGCCAGAGTCAAAAGTTTTTAGTCAGTTTATGGCCTACAGGTAGGCTTAATGTTGGCTAGTATAATCATCTAGCCCTAAGTAACAAAAATAAAGGGATTTCTACTAAACAGAGGTCATGCCAATAAAAAGGTATTTTACAAAATCTGATGACATTTACTAGCTTAACTACTTATTAAAAAGATAGACATCTGTGACATTAAAAATAAAATACTATGTTTACATGCCTTGTCCTCTCCAGCCTTGTTATGGGCACAGATTCTCAGCCCTTAAACTTCCTAATGAGAGATTATTTATTGATCAGAATCTGGAAAACTTATATACAAGTTTTCCTTCAAATTCACATAACCATCCAGGAGCAAGAGAAAGAACTCTAACACCAGCTAGTTGCAATTGCTCATCCTAAAGCTGACTCTTTTTTCATGGATGGCCCTAATATGTCAGGGCCTACAGATTCTCAATGTATTCAAAGTTAATAACATTTCAGACTGTTTCCTCTGTGCAGGTTTGAATCATACTCCTTTAACTGCTATTCCCATTGATGTTCCTCTGAATACCTCAAACCAACCCGAAGGGCCCCTCTCTCCAGCCTTTGAGGAAGTACCTCTTTTTCATAACTCATCAAGGAATTTCTCCTGCTGCTACACTTCCTCTGGTTCGGCTCCCTATGACCATATCATTTGAATCTCTTCCCCCAACGTTTGCTCTGCTGGGGTTCTTTTTCTGGTGCAAGGGTGTCCTAACAAAAATCTAAACCTCATTATGCCCTTTGCCTTTTGTGTTCCTTCCACCTTGGTTCCTCAACCAAGTTCCTTAAGTCTGTACAGCGAGGCTGAATTAACATGGCTTGTTACTACTTCCCTTTCCAGGGAAAGATGGGCCATCTTTCTACTAGTAGTAGTTAGGCTCACCCTGGCCTCCTTACTGCCTCTGGGCTGTGGGCAGGAGGACTTGGTTATGCAGTAACCACTATTCAGAAGTTTGAACAACAACTTCAGGAAGCGGTAGAGTCACATGGTCCCCTCCCTATAACAGCAAATAACATCTATTGCCCAAGTTCCATTACAGAACTATCAAGCCTCAGATCTCCTAACAGCAGACAAAGGAGTAACATGCCTACTCCTGAAAGAAGAATGCTATTATTATGTTAATGAATTTGGATTGGTGAAGGAAAACATCAACCGCCTTCACAACCTGGCTACACAGTTTCATGCATCTCTAGGGATGAATCGACTAATGGGACTTTTCTCTAACTCTCTTCTACAGTGGGCACTTCCACTTATTGGGCCTTTCCTTCTCAGAGACTACCAACTCTTAGCAGATGTCGATGAGCCACCTCACAACTTCACTAAGGCTCTACAGGAGGATGCTTGGTTACTCCCGCCATCCTTTACCCCAGATGAATGGCCCAAATGCTGACCTATGGCTACAAGGCACCTTTCAGGAATTCACCCCATGGGAAATCCTCATATTCAGGGCATGGATCCACCAGGCCCTACTCCTCCTTTTCTCCTCCCCATCCGACTACCCATACAACAGGAAGTAGCCGGAAGACATTGATCCCCGCTCCCACTTTTATAAAACCAAAAAGGGCTAAGAAATGCCATGCCCTAACTCCTAGCTTTTTATTCCTCATGGGCCCTGACTCTCGACTCCTCAGAGTGACTTCAGACCTATGCAACATTGGGCGGGTTGCTGGGACCAATTGGTAACCCACAGGATGCAAACCCAGAGATCCCTTACCAACCCCTCTCTTCTCCCTTCCTAAGGTATATAAAGGCCACAGCCTGGCATGCTCTCTCTCTGCCATCAACCTCCTTCAAATAAAGATCTCTTGGTTACATGGAGTGTGTTGTGTCCAGTTTGGCGTGAACCTTTCAGTGATGAAGATTGAACTCTGGGCCTCATGTATGCTAGCCAAGTGCTTTACCACTGAGCTCTCTCCTCAGCCCTCACAATGGACCTTTAAAAGCTTCTTGGCTAGGAGGCCAGATCAGTCACTCACAAGATTCACCCACAGTACTAATAGATTTGAGTCAATACTCCTTTCTATAAGAACCTCCAAGTATATAATTCGTGGATCTATCAGGAAGCAACCCTCCTTATCATCTGTAAGTTGTGCACTTTCATAAGCCAAGTACCAGACCATTTTCCCCAAGTATGCTTTGAAAGCATTATAGCCATAAAAACCAAAACTGCTCCTTACAACTGTCCAGTGATATCTGATTTTATGCATCATTATTAAATATAATGTGTTTCAGTTGAAGCCTCAGTTATATAACCAATGTTTTCAATTATGTCACGTTACCAAAAGAACAGATGCTTACTGAACCTGTGCAAATGATTATATTGTCATGAAAATAAGAACATTCAATAAAAGTTTCTGAATTCTGGAAGAACTGGGCAAGGAGGAATACATAAATGTTTCATTTCTGTTTACAAAAGTATAATTTATCAAGTTGTTATGATTTATAGATAACTGAAGAATAACAAGAAAGGAATTCCTTATATCCAAAAAATAGAACACTAAAATATGTGTAATATTCCAAACAAAACCTACAACTCTTCTTCATTGGTTCAAACTCAGTTCTATATGGTTAATTGTTTCCTCTTTGATCATGGGTTAGCTGTCTTATGAACCCATCAGCTTCTTCCCTCAGTACAGGGGTTTAGTTTCAAAATTATTTAAATGATGCCATCAGAAACTTATGCTTCCAAGCATCTGGTATCCTTCCATTGCTCTATTTTTGCTGAAGATGAAGCATTCTGGATTGCAGCTTATTACAAGTGCTTTAAGAGACCCAAACTAAAAACAATCTCTGAAGGAGAAAAACTTAAAGTGGCCATGGTAAAAGATCTGATGACAGTCTATTTCAAATACATTTCAATTGATAGGGAAATTTTTAAAATATCTTGTTCTACAAATGTTTTGTTGTTATTAATTATTGAGTTTATGACTAATAATGTTATGTTGTTGTTTAATACCAGGCAAAGCAGTACTAGGATATATAGATAGTAAGGACATTAATAAATTTCTAAGAACTTTATACGAGTTCTAAAATCTGTAATAACATTTTATCCTTACAAATAAAACTTAGGGAAGTTTAGCATCTCTTCTTATTTGACAATGTTTCCCGTGCAATTCAACGTATCAAGTAAAGCTAATTATTTTTGCACTTCCTTTTTCACAAAGTGAAAGATATTTTATGATTTTTCCAGGCATCCTCAAAGTTGTTTTGAGATTAAGATTTCATATTTGAAATTCAGATTTGATTTCAGGAAGATAAAAATTATCAAACACTGTTAGGAGGTTTGAAAACTTGGTTAAAAAAGATCATGAACCTCTAGCGCATAGATTTGACTATTTGATCAAAGAGACCAAAAGAAGATTTCAAAAGCAAATAGAGAAGGTAAAATTATTGTAAAAACTTCTTAAAGAAGTCTTGGTACTCTCAGATAACCAGTGATATGATAATGTCAACATAAAACATGGAAAATTATTCTGATAAACACATAATCTGTGCCTTACAGGTGGATTACTCAAGCAGTAAAGAAAAACTTTTACAAGTTCTTATTAAGAGCAGACTAATAGGGGCTGGGATTGTAGCTCAGTGGTAAAGCGCTTGCCTTGCATGCGTAAGGCCCTGGGTTCGATCCTCAGCACCACATACAAAGCAATAAAATAAAGACTTTGTGTCCATCTACAACTAAAAAAAAATATATAAAAAAAAGAGCAGACTAATAGTCAAAGTAAAATGAGTCATTTTAACTCAAACTCTAGGTTTTTAATATTATTGATATTAAAGCTCATTTCTAAAAATCTTATAAATAAATCCATCAAATGCATATTACTCAGGTCCACTTAATCATTTGGGAATATCACAGGCATGCTAAAGTATTGAGCTTCTATAAAGAAACTTAGAATCACAAAATTGGAAGTTGAAAAGTTGATAGTTATTTCTTTCCAAAAGCAAAGACTATGCCAGTGAATGACCTCTTCAATTTATTATTAGGATCATAATGTTTATATTAATTCCCTAGGTAAAATTCTCTTCCTTTCTATCCAAATCTATATTGTGCCACAAAATTCTAACTTCTGAGCTAGATGAGTATGATTCTTTGGTCAGGGAACCGGCTTCCTCTCTCCTTCTAGAAATCCAGTTACTCATTCACATTAATTCAGCTTGCCATATGCCACTGTCTATGACATTGTTAAACACTACTTTTATCAGGAAGGTTTTCTTCTCTGGGTTTCCTTTTCTCCTTTCTCTCCTGGGTGGAAAACCTCAGAGAATTTCTGGGCCCTTCTCTCCCTTATCCTTTATATTTCATTTGTGTTCTCTCTCTAATTCTCACCCCAATATGTCCTTCTCTGTAGCAAAGCATTTAAGATAGTGGACTTTGAAGCTAGACAATGAAATTTTAAAGTCCAATGCTATTGTTTATGGTTATGTGATCTTGGGACATAATGTTACTAAAAATTATAATAAGGTTATGGCCAGGTACTATTCTAAGTACTTTTTGTTTATTGATTCATTTAATTATCATAACAGCCTATGAGCTTTATCATTATTCTCACCTCATGGATAAGAAAATTGAGAAATGGAGAGATTAAATGACTCATCCAAGGTCACACAGATACATATTCAGCCAGGATTCAAACTCAGACATTCCAACTGAAGAGTTTATATTTTTAATCTTCCCCTTTTTCTTTGTATTTTGCTTCTCTAGGTTCAATTTTATATCTGTCATGTAGTGAACAATAAACATTAGCATTCTCAGCCCAGCTGTGTGGTTTATCTGAAGATTTCCTCTTCCCTTGCTTACACTCTTGCATTAGTATTTGCATTAGTCTTACTGCATGTCCCCAGGTTAACCTATCTTACATTGCTACCAAGAACATCTTTAAAAGAGAAAAGAAAGAACAACATGCTCACCTGTATTAAAATTATTTTAATAATTTTATTTATTTGTCAAATAATAGTTATATACATAATGATAGTCATATACAGCATAATAACCTAGGGCCTTCATGGTTTAGATCCCAAATTAATTCATTCTCCTGACCCATATTTTGCCATTCTTCTTTCTTCATGCCTTTCATGCTAACCTAATCCCAAGCCACACAGAAAGCTCAGTAATACAAATGGTCCTACAGATTTTTATGCCTTGGTATAAGCTTAGCAGCAGTTCCTCCCTATGCTAGATTGGTATTCAAGTGTTACTCAAGCCCAACTGGTTTCAGTAAATAAGCATGAGGTAAGAGGGCTTCTGGATAAATCTTATTGGTATGTGATGACAGGTAAGAGATGGGGACGCTGAGCCCTGGGAGAGGACAGTGAAGTATCCTGATCCAGAGCTAGGTTTGATGCCTGTAGAGATGCAGGAAGCAGAAGGTGAAGGGGCTTTTCCACAAGAGACTAGGTACCTGAGCGCTACCACTGTGCAACTCTGTGATCAAACTGAATACCAACTTGAAAGCAAGCACTCTCTAATTTCAAAACCAAATGCAGGACAGATCCAGGAGCAAAGTGAAGGCAATATACTGACATACTCAGCACTCAGGAAACAAGAGCACTGGGAGAAAGTTCCTCAGAAAGGTAAGGAGGCACTACTGAGAGGAACACGTGAGGCTGCTGCTGTAGAGCACGTGTGAGGTACTCCAGAGGTCCCAGGACTTCTAAAGCTATTGAGTAGCTGAGACATAAACCTCTGCAATTGGACTTTGAGGGTAGGAGACAGGGCACACATCAGTAAGATATGAATATTAATGATTGTACCTATTGTTGGGATCACTGAGACATTTAAGTATATTAGTCATAATTTATTTTATGATACACTCTACACCTGATCTCTGGCTATACCTGTAAATTTTGATATTCTGTTTAAGAGTTCTTGAGCTCCCAAATTTGCCACTACTCTCCTGGCAGTACTTCAGGAGTGTCCAGGTTTTTCTTTACACTTTCCAGAAGTGGAAAGAAGGATCCTGGGACCCAGCAGACAATTGCCTTTAAATCCCGTGTGCTGGAGTGTGAGCCTCAGAACTGAAAACTGATGACTAAAATCAATCTTGATTTAGGGCACAATGTTCCACTGTGAATGCTAAAAGATACTAACATCTGCCGTGGTCAAATTCCAGGTCTCAAAATTAGAACCTCATATAATGTGTTTTGCCTTTTTGAAGGCACTCACAGATGATTCACACTCTGACTCCATCTTTTAAATGGCCCAGCAGTCCCTGATCACCCAGTGGTGACTCACTCTGCCTTTGTTTATGCTTGAGCACTGAATCATTCAGCAGCTATCTTCATATATGTCATGACCTCCATGAGCGAAGTGTTTTGGTATTGATGCTGGAACACACACCTGTGCAAATGTGTGAGGCTACCTAGACCACTCAGGGGCCTGGCATTTGGGCTTAGTCTATCCTGAGAGTCCCTAAAAGTGAATATAAGTGACCTCCTATTTATTTCATGGTTTTGTTTAGATGTTAAGAAAGTTTAAATTTAGTGGATGTGAGCATTAAGCAGTGTGTGGTGTATGAAAAGGCATAACACATAGATACTTTAAAATTCCAATCAGTGTAATCCCTTATCCTCAGCTTCAGGGCCGCTGTCCTAGAGTTTCCTTACTTGAGACCTCATTGAATTTGATTTTATTTAATTGCCAATGAAAAAAGCAAATATTTCATTCTTCATTATCTCCCTGATGTCTTACATATGACATTTAATCTGATATCAAATCACTCTAAAAGCAAATCATTAGTACAGCATTCATTATTACCCTAATGCCCTAATAGCATTCTACTTATTTTGAACTGTCACCAAACATGTCACCATTAGCACTAATTTGTCCCAACATTTTGATACTACAAACTGTACATGCTCTTGCATCTTTGAGAAGACTAACTCAGAAGGTATGGCATATGTTCCCATAAGAAAAGAAAAAGAAGCTAACAAAGTTGGCATCATCTAAAAAGAAAAGAGATTGAAAATCATTTTGATAATTTATTTGCCTTCTAAAACAAGTGAATTTTTAAATGTTAAAAAGAAACAGAAGCCATATAGACAAATTAGAAAGTTCTTGCATCCTAGCATTTGATTTACATTTAACTTATAAAATAAACTTTCAATAATTCCAGACTATGTAGTACTCACAGAGGGAAAAATAGCACATGTATATTCATGTAAAGCAATTTTCCAAATTGTAAAATGGAGATAAAAATATATATTCCCAGATTTTGTTTCACAGAAATTTTATGTGAATAGATTTAAAAATCCAAGAGATTCCTTTGCGTTAGAAATTTCATTTTTAGAAAAGAAAGCAATCATTCTTTTTATATAACAGCCCATATGGTATCACTGATGGCTTAGTACAAATAGCTTCTCTGAGGTACAGGTGGGCTCTTTAGAGTTGGAGCCAGTGAACACAATGGTAATCATAAATAGCTAATTGTGGCCCCATGAAATTGAATGGTACCTAAAGCATTTAAGTCTAGTCCTCAAGTATGTTGTATACATTCAAGAGGAACAATATGGTCTAGAAATATGCACAGAAAGGATATTTATTTAATTACATAAGTGTACAAGAAACAAGATTTTATTTTCAAGTTTTTGGGTTGCTGATATCATCCCAATGTGATAAAACTTTATGTAATGTCTAAATCATGTAGCATACCATTTTTCTATGAATTAATAGAAAATGCAAAATGAAGGAGAAAAGGTGACCATGGATTTCAGAGCTGCCATGAGCCTCTCAGCAATGGCAGCTGCTGAGGATGAAGGACTGCTTCAGATTCAGCTGAGCAGCAGAGTCAGGAGGAGATCCAATGGGAGCTTGAGAAAGCACCACCTTATCTCCTCTCACCCTGGCTAACTGTGGTCAGTCTAACTGAGAAGAACACCATCATGCAGGTCCAGGAGCAGGGCAGGCAGCAATGAAAAGGCAGGGCCCAAACCTCAGCTAACTTCGACTAACCCTTTGGACAGATGAAGACTCAGCTGTGCTAATGAGTCCCAGCACAAGAGCTTCGGCGCTCGCAATAAACCACCACAAAAATGAGAAGCTGTAACTCCATGAGGGCAGGGGTTTGGAGCTCTTTTATTCATTGTTGAATTCCTAGGTCTTACAATAATGCCTGGCAAAGAATAAATGCTCAATACATATTTGATGAATGAATCTCTACTTCTTGCCTAATAACCAGTCTAGTCACTTTGAGGAATTCTCATAATGTCTGCTCTGTAAATAGTGGGCTTAATTGTACACACCAAAGATCTGAGACACAATAATTATCAACAATCTCAGATATTTAGACAAATTAGTCATATATTTACTTTATTAATCATTCTAAGTGGACCTCAGAATTTCTACAATTTATATTTTCACCATTTTTGAACCTCAGATACATCATAAAATTGCCTATGAAGATATATGCACCTATAAGGAAAGTTATATGCACCTTTTTTCTAATTACTAGAAGAACACTTAAATTAAGGTTTACCATTTCAACAAATTTTTGAGTATATAATATAGTGTTGGTGACTCTGTTAACAACACAGGCACAATGTTGTACTGCATATCTCTAGAATTTAATCATTTTGAATAATCATTGAATAACAGTGAATAGCCAGTCCCATATGTCCCAACACCCAGCTTCTGGCAACCACTATTATACTCTCTGCTTCTGTGGGTTTACCTATTGTAGGTACTTTATATAAGTGGAATCATGCAGTATTTGCCCTTTGATAAGTCGCTAATTTATTTAGCATAACGTTCTCTAGGTTCATCCATGTTGTCTCATAAGGCAGGATTTCCTTCTTCTTTAAGCCAATTTTAAATTTTTTTAAAACCTGCTCATATCTCCCAAAGCCTAGATCTTTCCATGAGAAAATGTTCATTGAATTTTCAAGTTTATTCAGTAGACTTAAATGTTTATTTTAATTATGCTTATAACCAAATACAATGATAAAATAAATGTCAAATTTCTAAGATTTACTAATACATTCTGCTAGAATGGCACATGGTGCCCAGGAAGTTTTAATAAGAATAGTAGGCACCATTTACTTAGTGCTAATATGTACCGGGTCCTGGCTTAAAATATTCCATACGTTTTCAAAAATTTAATTCTAAAGATAAATATTTGAAGAAAATATGATTATCTTTATTTTATAGGTTAAGAGACTGAGGTTTAAGGAAATCACATATTCAAGAGAATTAAGTTTATGCATAGCAGTATATAACATGTGTGTGCTATGTTCCCATTCTAATCCCTCATCAGGCAGAGACCAGTGCTGCTCAATGTAGCAAGTCTGAACCATTTGTTACGAGTCAACATGAAGTCAGAAGCTTGGGCTGGAATGCAAGTCAAGTAAATCACAATTCATTTTACCATTATTGTATCAGGGTTGTCAACTAGAACATGTCCGCTATCCTTGCTATAGTAATAGAATTTCTATCACAGCGTTTGTCACTGCATTGAAAGTTTTGTTAAGAAAAAAAAAACAGTTTGATGAATAGAATATATGCTTGCATTCACGACACCACCACTATATTAAAGGTACTAAACATATCCATCATGTCTAAAAATTTCTTTCTGCCCACATGTGTGTGCATGTGTGTGTGTTTTGGGAGAGTTCTGTATTTTGGGGGTAAGAACACATTAAGTGGGTGTAATTTTAGTATGTCAATTATTCCTTGATAAAGCTAAAAGTGATCAAAATTAAAATAAACTGTCAGCTGAACTCTAGTTTGTTTACAGTTCATTTACATTCAGATGTAAACTCCTTATATCAGCAGGGATATTGGCAAACAGTTCCTGATGCAGCAGGGATCTGCAGGCCTCCCTTTGTGCAGCCCAGTACCAGACTTGTAGGGGGTTAGAATAAATATATAATACTTTAGTCTAAATATATCCCAAACTGGACTCAAAGACTATGAATATTCACATGAAATTCTGTATATCTTTATCTCTTAGATGTCTTCTGTTGTAGTCAGCTTTGTTGCTGCTGTGACCAAAGGTCCTGACAAGAACAATTAGAAGAGGAAAAGTATATTTGAGGGCTCACAGTTTCAGAAGTCTCCATCCATACATCCATTCCTTAGGGCTCAAGGTGAAACAGAATATCATGGCTAAAGAGTGTGGTGGAGGAAAGTGGCTCAGGACAAGGCTACCAAGAAGCAGAGAGCGAGCTCTGCTCAACATCGACAAAATATAAACCCCAAAGGTCCCTTGGGACCCACCTCCTTTAGCCATACCCTTCCTGCCTACAGTTACCACCCTGTTAATCCCTATCAGGTGATTGATGTAATGATTAGATTAAAGATCTCATAACCCAATCATTTCATCTCTTCTTGCATTATCTCACACATGAGCTTTTGGATGACACCTTCTATCTAAGCCATAATATATTTTTTAAAGCAATCAAAAAACTAATTCATTATATTCAATATATGATACACTATACTATAATGTAGAAGAAACATACAGATAAAACTAAGAATACTTGGTCATTAACAGTATGGCCGAATAAATGATGTAGACCAATACATGCAGCTGAAAGAAGGAGTTTTGGGGTAATCTGCTAAGGTTTTATGGTATAGGGAACATTTAGGAAGGTCATTTCCTCAGGGAAATGAGGCATAAATGAGGCATAAATGCTAACCACACATATTAAGTTTCTTGAAGGAAAGCTTTTTATTACTGAAAGCTGTTTTAATAAATAAGCACCAACTTGTTTCCATGTTTAGTATGCCAGGGTGCAGGCTTTTTTTTTTTTTTTTTTTTTTTTTGGCATTATTATGACTTTGCATGAATTGTCATGAACATCCTGCAAGTTTAGCTTTATTTCTGGTGTATTTATTAAGGTTGGGACATTTTATGTATGAACAACTTCTGAAATGTTTACCCTGGTAAATAATGTGACTATTCATAGCCTCTAAACATTACCTGATCCTGGCCTAAATCAGAAATTGCCTGGAAAACTTTTAGTATGGAGTATCCTGGAGTCTATTCCAGGGATAATCAGTTTCCATTTATTCTTCAAGCTTTATGTGGTGAATTTAAATAAGGAATGCTACATAAAGTATATGCCTTTGTTACTCCCCAAAAATACAACATTGAACTTAGTAAGGGCAAATATTTAGGATTAAATATACATTTTCCACTCTGATGAGGCCTTTTCTCATACTTTATTTTTTACAATTTTTAAAAATTTTTATTTATTTTTACAAAATGCTAAATATTATGAATCCATATATTAAAACTAGTGAAAAAACAATGATGGAATGTGAGGCTTGCACATTTCTTTCCATTTCAAAGTTTAAATGCCTGTCCTAGTCTAATACATAAGGGATCCATTCAGGAAATATTTAAACTATCACTTCTACTTGAATTTGCATGCAACTTGTGAAATAAAAAAAAAGAACCTATAATTTTTCATATTTAAAACTTTGTGTTTCACAATCACTTCTTGAAAAATTTAATGACCTAAATTATTCATGGTAAGGGGAAAACACCTGCCAGAAAATCCATTAATGCATTGTAACTCACTAAACTTTAGTAAGTAGTTAATGTAAAATAAAGATGAAACATATTTGAATTTTAGTTTAGAATAATAAACTGACATTTTCAAGTGAATCTGAATCAGCTTTTATTTTAATATTAGTTGATTTTCATTCACAATACACCTTTATATAATTGAGGATTAATGCTAAGCCTGAAGAATTAGTCCAAGAGTACAGATGCCAGATTAGGACAGGAAGTCATTGGGGAATCTCCACCCTATATAATCTCAGAAGTAGGGTAGAGAAACCTGGCCAGAGCTACAGGTAACATGATAAAGAATAGACTGAAGGGATGAGTTTGCATCAGATTAGGGAAAGGAAAGCCTTTCAAGAGAAAACATGATCCAAGAGAAGAAAAGAGAACTAGATTAAAATCCAGGAATCTGAATACAGAAAGGAGAGATGGCTTGCTTGTTCTTACAAACTTGAAGAATTGGTGGAAAATAATATTTTTAAATTCAAAACAATAAATTGATGGGTTAGATGAAAGTCAGAACTGTTGTGATTGAAGAGGTGAATTTTCTTCCTAGACAGGTTCCTAATAGCCAAGATCCATGATGCCCCTCAATTAAACCTGGTGCAGTTAAAGTTATGCTCCATGAGGTCTTCTATTCGAATACACATGCACATGATGTGAATTATCCTTCAAAGAAAGGATTTACTGTCTAAATTTCTATTTGGGGCCATACCATAGTGAACTTCAGATACAAAATAAGGATTCAGTAGTCTCCTTGGGGTCAATGTATGGAAGGAAAGATTTTTTGAAGTTAAAAGTCCCGAGTAAAAACTTCCATAAGACTTCTCACATTGCCATTCTTTCTGCCTATTTGTTGTCTGTTATGTTTTACTTTGCCTGCAGAGAAATTTTTTATAAGTAGTTGCTTTCCTGTGTGATGAAATAACACATTTGACAGCATTTTCTCTGCCCTATCATTAATTTATTTTATTCACTGTGGTTGCAAAGATTAAAACAAACTCTCCTGATACATTTGTAGACTCTCAGCATTGTTTGAATTCAGCGTTAATTAATATACCATTAATCAAGTTCTTTTCCCCCCTCTATCACTGCATGATATTAAATCTTTTTAATCTTTTGGTTTTTCTTAGTAATTTACACTATCTAAAAATAGTAAGTATAAGTCAAATCTATGCTGATTTTACTCAAAGTGTTCCAAGTCACAACACACTTTCCCATTAATATATTAGAGATGTCAACTGAAAGGTGTCTGTTACCCTTATTATAGGAACAGAATTTCTATCAGTGTTTGCCATAAAACTTCATAGAAAATATATTTTGGCATGCCCAAGTTTTATTCTTTGTAGGAGATATCTTTCTATGTGTAGAAATAAACTAGACATTCTAGAAATACTATGGTAGAGAAGTTGGAATAAGAATATGATCCTAACTTATTTGTTCTCAGTATGAGAGAGAAAAACAAGCACCAAAGAGCCTATAAAATGCTTTCTGTTTGATGAAGATCTAGTGTTTGGGGGGGGAGGGGTCCACAAATCACCCAATCTTTAAATTCAGAACATCCATATAAAGCATTAATTCTCAGAAGTTTTTTGTGAAAGTCAATTCTGAGTGTAAATACTGAGCGTTTATGGCATGCATTTATGCTTTTTTATAGGAAATCATTCACGGAGGGAGACAAGTCACTTTGCCTCTGTATTTTGTGCAAAGCGGTGCTCAGTCAGGTGGTCCTGGCTGCTATATTGGAAGAATGTATGCACGCCCACGCGGGAGCTTGAGAGAAGGCAAATGGTGCGGCCGCGCGATGCGAATGACACTCACTTTGGGTGACTTCTTTTTCATTGCCTCCAAAATAGATAAAAAGAAAAAAGGCCTTACAAAAACGTTCTGCCTATCCTTTCTCAAATAGAACACTTTTTTCTTCCATTTTAAAACAGGCTTCCATTTTATAGGGGCACAAATCCGTAACTGTCATAGCTGAAGTTTATCAAATATGTCAAGCATAGGAATAAATGCAGTCGTTGCTCCTCGTGGGAGGCTGGCAAAATACTCTCGAGTGTTCATAATTCATTCCATAATAAAGCAATGAAGACATGCTGCATAAATGTGAAGGAATTGTTACTAAAATGGTATACCTGAGCTATATATACTAAGTGGCATTAGGCCATATTAGAGATTGTTATAGTTACTAATCATATGTGTGCATTAATATATTTCATTATGAGCATAAATGACAAAATAATTCCTCTAAAATAATCATATTTGAAACCAATGATTAAAATATCAACATAGTTTCCATTACTGAAAACAAATCATAGGAGATTCTATCAAAAAGTACAGTTCTTACACCATTAAGTTCCATCTTTGTGATTCTTAACATTGAAGAACTTTCAAGATTGATTTTTAAAATACCAAGTAACTACTTTTGTATCCATGTTTCAAGTTGATCACTGCTTACCAGAGTCCTGTAAACAGCTGTCATTATAAAAGAAACAAACAGAAAGAAAAACAGGCATTGTTTCTGTGTAGATTCCTGGATGCTTTTGCATTCAGAGTCTGGAAGTAATTAAATGAGAACTGCAATTTGTAATAACTGCAAGAAGAAAGAAGATAGTGTGATGGGAATTTTGAGCACTTGTGTCTTCAACTTCTTCCCAAACATCAGTGCAGTAGGAGCTATTTGAGATGGACAGTGGGAAGAAGGGTTTGCTCAGCCTGAACACTAGGTATAGTTAGAGGATGTCTAGACTGGCCTGTGTGGAGGAGATAGAAATGGATTCCATGCAGCCAGAATGTCTGTACTGACAATGTATCCAGATCATCATTTTGAATAACCCCCATGTCTAGGTTCTTATATGATTATTTGATGTTTGGGTAGCCATTGGCTGAAGTTTTACCTGCAAATCATGACTAGAAAGATCTTAAAGGGAACAAAATCTCCAAGCAGGGAATGTATAAAGATAACTTTGAAGGTGGGTACATAATGTGATAATCCTTCCAAACCACAGCACAGCCCTGTAAGCCTGAGTCTGCAAATAAGAGCATTCTAAGTTCACCATACCATGGATCTGACCTGTTATTTTGAACCCAAACCAAGAAAGGAAAAAGGAGGCAATAGCAGTTTACTCTCTAACCTCTATTAAGAGACAATGCCATTTTGTTTTGAAAGTTAAAATGCAAAGACCATTGTTTCTTGCCAGGGTTTCTCTCACTTACCCCCTCCAGACTGGAAGTTCTTCAGCAGCTTTTTGACACATCACTGTGCAGCAGACAAACTATGTCCTTGTCCTTAAGAAGACACCTTTCTTTTTGAAACAATGTGATAGAACTTATGGTTTCAGTGATTTGAAATTCAAAGAGCTTGGGGCTGAAATGTGTTTTGGTCCCTTCAGGAGTTTGAATGACAGTCCTGTTGGATGCTGTTGATGTTGGTCAGTGCAGCTATCATCTGGCAGTAGAGACCGTGGCCCCAAGTAGCACAGCATCATCTTTTGTGGCCAGACAGTATCACAATTGGTAATTGGGGGAGGAATAATCACGTGCATTGCCTGGTGTTCAACTTGCCCAGCTATTCATCCACAAAAACTATCCCCCTTCACTTGGTCCTAAATGACAAATTGATGGGGAAAATACAAAGGAGAACTAAAGAAATTTATCTCAAATTACTGCAGAGAATTGAATTTGTGGCACTACTGAAATAGGTAACCACTTCTATTTAACAGGCTATGAAGAGATATCAGATGGCATTTTGATGTGTGTTCTTTACGATGACCTGTGGCAGGCTATGCTGGGTCTTGAGGCATTTGAGCCCATGATTAGGTATTGCTTTCTTGTGAATTTTCCTGTTAACATTCTCTGTGAATCAGAGGAGTCAAGAGGTCAGTAGCTAATCTAATAGATTTTTTGTGCACTTGTCGTCAAATGAACAATGACTTTTGGAGAAAAATATAGAGAGGAATATTTGAATGCCCAATATTTAATAATAAAAATAATACATGAACTCCATCTGATCTTCAGGTAGGCCTGTTGTGGCACCTGTTAATTTGTATTTAGGCATATAATTTTGACTTTTTGAAATGATTTTTTCAAAGTGATTTTAACTAATATGTATTAGGAAATGTTGTTATTCACCCCAAGTAGTTCTCTGATAGTATTTTATTGTAAAGTAGTGATGCAGATTAATGTAAACAGAACTGGAAAGACAATCTTACAAAAGGATAAACTACTCTTAATTGAATGTCATAATTTCAGTAGATAACATTTTTTCATAATAACCAAAAAGTCATGTGTGAAATCATAAAATATAATTTTTTTTTATACTTTATTTTTTTTCCTCAAAAGTTGCATTTTAATACATGTTATCAAACATAACAGAAAAAAAACAAATTTTCAGAAGCTGTACACACTATTCACTGAAAACATTTGTTGAGGCAAATAGAAAAAAATATTGTTACAATCATAATTTTTCTAAGTTTGCACAAAATTATAAGCAGATTACATTCTTCATATTAAACATCTTTATATGCACTTTCAATGAACACTATATAAAATATAATTTTTAAGAGTTGCTTCTTACATCTTCCTTCAGATTTTTCAGAACTCTCATATTAGACTTAAAAAATGTCTTACATCTGAAATTAAATGTGTTAGCATTTCAATAGAGGAAACCCTTCTTGGTTCATAATCTAAAATCAGACATTCATTTTTAAGGCTTCCAAGTTCCCATAGGCTACCTAAATTATATAAATTACAAAGTTTTACTAAATATTTTGCAAAAGCACAGCTCCTGCCCTTCAAGACAGCCTAAAATTCTACACAAAGATTCACTCATGCTAAAAAGGAGGAGAAAGAGAAAAAGAAAATATTATTTCAAATTATTCTAGAAAATAAAAGGCAAAGATAAGATCACAATAAGAGAGCCACTATTCAAAACTCTTTGATTCTATTTTTCCTTGTGGAAATGTAGAAGAAACAGAAATGGGTAAAGGGAATCCTTTACATGAATGAAAATAAATAGAAGGTCTTAGATATAGAGAAGTAAAAATCAAAAAGGAATAGAAATAACTAAATAAAACTAGTTAGCATAGGTATTAACTCACATTTTATTGTGAGGCTTAAAATCTCTCAGCAGTTTTCAAGAATACAATACATGGCTATTAACTATAGTCTCCATGTTGTACAATAGATCTCTTGAACTTCTTCCTCCTATCAAACCAGACTTTTGTATCCTTTGACCAACATCTCCCCAACCCCACCCCTCTTCTAGTCTCTGGTAACCACTGTCCTACTCTCAACTGCTATGAGATCAACTTTTTAAGATTCCAGAAAATGAATGAGATCATGCAATATTTGTCTTTCTGTGCCTACTTTGTATCATTCAACATGATACAGGTTCATCTGTGCTGTTGCAAATCACAAGATTCTGTTCTTTAATAAGTCTACATAATATTTCATTGGGTTTATTCATTTGTCTAATGATGGAAACTTAACTATTCCATAATGTATATATATTTCAAAATATCATCTTAAATATATTTTATTGGTTAATTTAAATAACTAAGTAGGGATTTTAAAAGACAGATTGACATACTTCCAAGAATTTTGAGTAAAACAAATTTATTTGCCAATAAAATAAATTTACTATTAATAAAAAACAATAGAAAAGTAAAGAAAGGGGATGAATAAAAAAAAGAAAACAGTAGACAATTCACATAAGAAAAGCAGTAGTGAAATGTTCTTTTTGGGATCCGTCCAGTCTCCCTAACTTGCCTGTTTTCTAATTCAGATAACAAATACAGGGACTTCGGTTTATCTGCATTTTGCAGAGAATGAAGAAAAACTGGAGATTAGGAACCATGACCAGAAATAGCTGCAGTGCTGACAGATGATGCATAAGTCAACTTCCTTTTAGAAAAGGTGAAAAAAATCACTTACTATTTGTAAGAAACAGAAGTGTCTCAGAGTCTAGGCTCAGTATGAAACTGCGGAAATAGAAAGGACAGGGTACATTTTGACAAATTTTGAAAAGACTAAATTCAAATGGGAAAAAATTTACTTCAATATAGACTTAAATAAATAAATGATGAAATTATTTAGCAATGAAAGATTCAACCTATAATTTATACCAATTTTTTACTGACACCAGCATTGTACCTGTTCATTGTACATATTTAGAACCAATGTCATGGAAATCAATAATAGTACATGCATGGCATAATTTTGCTGCTTTTATATACAGGGGAGTACTTGTGAAGTAAGACTATAGAGTTCTAAATTTAATTTTTATTTTCAGTTAGTGAAATCAGAGTGACTGCTTTTGAGTCATGCCTCGTGTTATTTTTTTTTTTAACCATATCAACTAAAGTTGGTCTAAGTTGTAGTCAGTAAGCATATTTTGGAGTTTCATGGAAGACCACCTCTTGCTTTCATTTTAACAGGAACTTTCTGAAAAAAGAGTTGTAGTCACATACATATAAAAATTCTCCTTAGGACGTCTTTTACTTTATTTTTATCAAATAACACATGAGCATAATTTTTAAAATTCAGTAGTATAGAAAGGTTTGTAATGATGAGCCTCATCTACTACACCAGTGCTTCTTAGCCCAAGCCTGCTCATGGCAACCATTTTAATAACCTCTGATCTCAGTTCTCTTAGTGAGGCTACCTTCAAGTTTGTAGTGTAAGAATAATATTCTTATAATAGTTTTATATTCATCAATGTTATATAATGTCTACCATCTTTCTTCTCCGAAAGACGATTTACCTCAAATATACTCCCCTCTTTAGCTTCCACTGTCATCCAGGTGTTGTGACATCAGTGTTTAGATTTCTTCAAATGTTCACCATTGAATCTTTTTTTATTTATTATGCACATTTGTTATATAAATACTTTGTATATCATACAATTCCCACATTGAAAGTGTATAACCCAATGGCTTTTAGTATGTTCATAGGTTGTACAGCCACCCTTGCAACCACGTCTAGAACATTCACCATTGTGTCTTTAAACTATGTGTCTGAACTACACTTCATTTCCCATAAACTGTATATATAATACCTATTGCTTTGGGATTTGTTTGGTATTATAATATAGTATCCTCAGCTACTGAATATTCAAAAGGTAGTTATAAAATTTTATCATATTCAAAACAGTGGTTTTTGCCTGCTAAGATTTGTTTTTTGTATGTCCTGTCAGAGATCAGAACCAAACAGAGATCATTGTATTTTAATTAATAAGTTAGCACTTTTGAGCCTCCTGAATAATACAGGTCTTTCATGGTAAGGTCATTTCCCAAATACAAGTCTGAACTTCTGATATGCCATGTACATGTCTATTTCATGGGTCCCTAGCCACCAGTGTACACCTCACCTGCATTTTGGTGATTGCATTCTTTATGCTCCAGTTTCAAGTAGAACTGGTTTTCTCTGTGCTAGTTCTTCAAAGGTCATCTTGGAGCATATAATTTTATTTTCTTCAGGATTAGATACACAATTTCCTGGATTCTATCTCTTTCTCTTCCTAGTTCACGCTGTCATTTTGTTAATGCATATTCTCTAACAGCTATGTAAAAAAAGGTGTAAGGGAAATAATTTTGCTGAAGTTTACATGTCCTAAAATATCTGAGAATTATTTCCTCTCAGAGTACAATAGTCATGAGCCTGCCAAAATTCTATTATCACAGATGAACCTTACCATGCCCCATCTACACACAACTGTGGCTTCCTCTATTCCAATACATTAGTTTATCCTCGCCTGTTTCATTTTCTTTTTAAAAATTTTGTTGAAATGAAACCTCTCACATTTTCTTTACCCTATGCATTGCTATCTTTTCTGTCTTTTTCCAATAATATTAAAAGGCATTTTGGAAAGAGAGGAAAATGTTGAATTTCTTCTCAGCATATTATTGTTCAATTTTATTTAATTAAGTATTTCCTAAACTTACTTAAGATTGAATTTCAAGATAATTTTATAATCATTTTACTCCAGTAGTCTATGGATAATAATTAAGGAAATACTGGAGTGAAGTATTATTGATTACATTTTGTTGTATCTCTCTAGTTAATGTCTTGTTTTCTGTATAATTAAATAATATGTAAAATATGCAATATTAATAAATTATATATTTAATATATTATGTTTAATAACATGTCAAATAGCATAGTAAATTTAGTATTCAAATTTAATTACATTCATTTCTAGTATAAATGTTATTCTAAACCGGTAAAAATAAAATATTGTTTCCTAAAATCTGCACTTCAGATTCTTCCTAATCATATAATGTCAACAGATAAATGTAGAGAAAGTGATAGGATTGAGAAACTACTATCACAGTAAGATTTTTCATCTGTCACATGGTGAAGGCTATTTCAGACAAGAATTACAGGTTTATGCTAAAGCTTGAGGAAAGTCTGATGACGAGAAAGATATTAACATGGTCTCAAAGTGTTTCTCATGGGATGCCAAAGTTGAGAGAAGACAAATAGTAACTATATAATTATGCAGCCTGACAACTCTTTCACCAGGTGATGAAACAGAATGGGATAAACTCTGTGTGCCCTGAATGTGATGGCCCGAGAAGGAAGTGAAGTGACATCTCCTAAGCAGTGTACCAGCTGGGAAACTATCTGTGTCCCATCACCAGGAAATATCAGGCAATCCCAGATTGAGGAGCATCCTATAAAACAACTGGCCTGAAACCTTCAAAAATGCCTCTGTTGTGAAAGACAAAGAAAGACTTCAGACTTTTTCAGTTTAAAGGACACTAAAGAGATATGAAACTAAATGAAATTCATAATTCTTCAGTAGATCCCATACTGCAGAAAAACAATGTACTTATAGGTATTTCCTATAAAGAGCAACATTATGATCAATTGACAAAATTAAACTAAGACTTTCTGGATTAGAAAAGATTACATAGCAATATGTCCTGTGACCAAGAATATACTATGATTATGTAAAAAATTATACTTGTTCTTAGGAAACACAATAGTAAATACTGAAAAGTAAATGGTTATGATATCTGAAACTATTCTCAACTGTTACATGTGTATGTATATACACACATGTACTTCATATATATATACATATGTGGAGAGAAAGAAAAGAATGGAAAACAAGTGTGGTAAAAATATCAACAATTGACAGATCTAGGTAAAGAGTATATGGACATTCTCTGAATTAGTCTTGCAGGTTTTCTCTAGGTTGGAATTATTTTCTTTTTTTTTTTTAATCTGTCTTCCCATGCTGCCCCAACTAGGGAATTCCATTTAAATATTTTTTTTTTAAATATTTTTTAGTTGTAGATGGACACAATGTCTTTATTTTATTGCTTTGTATGTGGTGCTGAGGATCGAACCCAGGGCCTCATGCATGCGAGGCAAGCGCTCTACCGCTGAGCCACAATCCCGGCCCCATTTAAATATTTTTGAAGAGACACATTCTATATTTGTGTTGTAAAATAAATATCCATTTCTGTCCCTTTGTGCTGCATTTATGGCCTTGCCTTCCCCATCATGATTGCTTTGGCCTCTCTTGCTGCTGACATTTTCTTTCTCTCCAGCTCTATTAGTTTACCTTTCTCCCCAGAGCCTTGAGTCCATACAGTCAATGTAAATTACTGAAATACTGGCTAATGTACTTGTTTCTCTTTCTTCCCTATTTTAAAACCCTCAAAAAGAAAGAGACTGGAGTAAGCTTTGTTTATTCCTAATAGCAAAAGAAGTTGTTCCCTGTGGAGGGGGTATCAAAAACAGCTTTGTTGGGGCTGGGGTTGTGGCTCAGTGTTAGAGTGCTTGCTTAGCATGTGTGAGGCACTGTGTTCAATTCTCAGCACCACATAATAAATAAATACATACATACATACATACATACATAAATAAATAAATAAAAAATAAAAATAAAAAAAAAAAGCTATGAGCCCACTAAGGAAAATCAAGATGAATCAACAGGACGAGGCTTCCACACATTCAGTGAAAGAAAAGGAATGGCATAACTCTAGAGGTGGTTTTGTGAGGTAAGAAATAGGATGAAATTACACATTTCTGAAGGTAGTAGGGTATGCAAGCACCCAAGGAGAAAGTTACTGTGAGGATCATGGAATCTTGCCCAGAGAAGGAAGCAATGCCCATCTGAAGTTAGAAAGCAGAACAGGACAAGAGCATCATGCAACAGAGGAGTTGCAGTGGGTAACAATGACAGCGGCAATAACAACAGCTGACATGCAGATCTTACAGTGTACTGAAGCCACTCTGCACACTTTGATCACAAACTTCTGACAGCTCTATAACCTACTCATTTCTTAGATGAGAAAACTGAGGCACTGAGTAAGAGGAAGATTACTCTTTCATGATTAATACTTGACCCACATGACTTTCTTTGGCTCCAGAGCCTGAGATCCTAATCACCACACTTACAGATATGGTGGTAATGGTCATCAGAGTACAAGGACCAAACACTTCCTTGTTCTTTCTTGTTTTATGCATACAACATAAAAATTGAATACTAAAGAATTAAAGGCAAGATCAATGCACAGTATATGGTGGACACATGAATCACATGGATATATGTCATTGCATCCCATTAGTAAGCATTAGTATGATTAATATGGATTATTAAGAAATTCTTAAAAAGAATTTAAAATATTTTTAAAAAGCTAAAAACTAAGGGAAATTTTTCTCATAGAAAATTGAGAAAAACATTTTTTAACATTTTGTCAAATAGAGAAGCAACAAGTTTTTAATGCATCTGCATCTGTACTATAATTTAAATATCTATATGGCAAAAATTATAAGCAAATGCAAAAAATTAAACTGTGAAAAAGTATTCACACTACATAATGGACAAAGAATATGCTTAATATAAAAGGACTTCTTGCTATTAACAAGGAACTTCATCTTGGAGCCCCTAATGAAAATTGGGAAAAGGTCATAAATAGAGAAGTGACTATACATATTTCATATATATATATATAAAGCAAGTAATTAATACATGAAAACTATTGGACATATCTGGCAGTAAGAAGAGTTATACATAAAGCAATAACATAACATTTCTAAATTTGTTAAATTATATAATATTTTAAAATGAAAAGATCCAGGGTTAGTGAAAGTGCAATAGAATAAGCTCTTAATAAAAAATGCTAATTAATACAAATTTCCTGGAAGAAAATTTTGAAATATGAATGAAGAATTTTAACATTATTATACCATTTAAATCAGAGATAAAAGAAATTAAGTGTTAATATATGAACGCACCCCTTTTTTGGGGGAGGAGGTACCAGAGATTGAATCTAGGAACACTTAACCACTGAGCCACATCCCTCGCCCTTTTTATTTTTTTATTTTGAGACAAGATTTCACTAAATTGCTTTGGGCCTCACTAAATTGCTGAGGTTAGCCACAAACTGCTTCATCTCCCCAAGAATCTGGGATTATTCGGGGCACGCACCACCATGCCTGATATTTCCATTTTTTGTGATAGGAAAATATGATTAAAAAGAAACTTAGATGCAAAACAGTGTGAGAATTCTTACATTAAAAAATGATGTTATATAATAACATACTATGAAACTTTAAAAATAATTTTTAAAAGTTTGTTTTATGATACAGAAAAATATTTGTCAAACGTGGAATGCAAAGCAAAATTCTGTGATGGCACTGAATCAGGCAGTTATTCTAAGGAGGAGAGGACAGTCTGTGTGGAAGGCAAGAAGAAATCTGAATGAAAAAGACTGTGGAGAGAGCACACTAGGCTGAAGAAACAGCACAAAGAAACAGCACGAAACTCTCAGAGAACTGTAACCAGAAAACTGTCACTCAAACACAGCAACTAAAGAAGGCATCTGGTACTATTTTGTAAGCAACGGGAGCTCCCATGAAGAGTGGCCATCAGAGCACATGCTTTAATCTCTCCCACTCCTGAGATCCATAAGGAGCACATTGCAATCTTAATGGTGAACAGGAGGGAGGTTATCATTTGAGTGGGAGACTATAACATTTCAAAGAGATTTGAAAGCAAAAGGGAAAGTATTTAATATTGGAAGAGAAGAGAGAAATCTGTAGTCCAGAATAAACCTAAGCAGAACTTCCATGGAGGAAACTATGGATTCAAAGGATACATGAGTTGGTAAGGAAGAGTGAGAGGCGGGGCTGTAAGAAAAATTGAAGCTCTGTTTACTGAACGATTAACATATTCCACCCCATTTGTTATTCCTCCCTGCAAAATCACCAACAGCCAAGGTTTTAACCATCCAAAGAACTAAGGATAATAAACATAAGAAGCTAAAGCAATGGGGATAAATAGCTATAAAAAGTTCAGTTTTTCCTACATAATTAGTATGTGTTGTCTTGAGAGGACCCAGACATCAGCATGGGTAATTTTGCACATGTTTAGGCATGTGGAAGTCCTCAATGCCCAGCAATCTGAGAGCAAAACAAGTTCACAAGCCCACACTTTGCCTTTCGTCTCGATCATTCAGACAACGGCTCACCTCCCTCATTCAAGGAGCACCAAAACCAAAAATTCAGGCAACATGTGAGCAGTTAGATGTTTATTCATAAAATTGGAATAGGATGAAATAAAAATGGAATGATGAAAAAAATGAATAATGATTCTGATAGAAGTAATTATTTTCAATAAAAAAAATTAATAGAAAACAGTGATGATTAAATGAAAGACATTTCAACATGTGAAGGAAATTTTGACAAAAGTGGAAATATAGAGAAATATAGCATCATGAGAAATAAAGCATCACCCCAACATTCAATTATTAGTAAATCTAAAAGCAAGGAGAAAATATAAGGGAGGTGGTTATCAAACAATATAAGAAATTATTTCAAAATCAAGCAATGTCAGCAATAAAGCAACAAATATCAGATTAACGTCAGCACCTAATATTAGTAAGTGCATAATCAATATCTGTTAAAAGGAGCAGCAACAATAGATATTAAGAAAAGGATGGAGCAGGGCCTCCAGAGTACAATACAAAATCTATAATTCTATTTCCAGTCCAATTATCAATTAAGTTTGAGTGTTCAATAAGTTTATTTTTCAGAAATGCAAGGACCCACAGATTTTATTATTCATGTATTTTTTATGAAGAAAATACTGGAGGAATATTTACTACAGGAAAATGAAATGAAAAATACAACTTTGAAATGAAATAGTGGCACTAACACAAGAAACAAGAAAAAAAAGTTGGTGTTAATATTTCGTTGTAGATTCTTGATTTTACAAACATGAAAACAATTCAATAACAACTGTGTGCAAGGATCATGATACTAACCGTACAAAGCATGAATTGTTTAAAGTAAAAATGAAATGATCAGTTGAAATTACAAGGAGCATTACAGAAACTGTTCTATTGTCTAGCTGGCCTAACTGGTTGATGCTTCTCAGATGTCCTGATGGAAGGAATATCCATGATCAACAATCACCTTTATATACTATGATAATACTTAGTGAATATATTAATATTTAAGCTTATTTAATTCATTAATTTCACCACCTATAACAGATGCTATTATGATATTTTCCTTCTGACAGAAATCTCTCATTGAAAAACAACTATGCTGTGTGTACTAGTTGAAAATCAGCCTTGAAGAAGGACAAGTTGGAAGATAAAGTGAAGTTGCCAAAAGAATATCTCCAAGAAGAATGAAATAAAGTCAGATAATTGGAAGAAAAAGAAGCTGGAAGATATTTGGGACATGATAAACTTACTTCTCTCAATAGAGAATAGAAATGAAGAAAAAAACCCTCATGGTTCAAAAATGCATCAAGCTACAAAGATAGATTTTTAAATGAAAAGAATCTACTTAACTTTGATGCTAGGAACATGTTCCTTTGAGAAGCACAAGAGTGATGTTATAAAAACTGCCACCAAAAAGAATGTGATTGAATCATATTACCTACGTAAAAATGAGACAAAAATTTAAGTACTGTTCATTTGAGCTCATCTTTAAAAATGAATCTTTGCCTATATGAGCTGTATTAACCATAATCACATACATGCCAGGTAGACCTGACAGAATTAAAGTTTGCAATGTGGAAGGAAAGATGAAAGGTGTGATAAGACAATGAGGGATGAGTTTAGGTGTGCATAAAATTGATGAAAAAGTAATGAGAAGTTTAGGAACTTGTTATTTAAAGTTACAAGTTGCAAGAGTCAAAAATAATACTATAACTATTAAATGTTGGAAACTAAAAGAAAGACTGTATTCAACTGAAGTTAATCATGATTTTACTAATGGAGAGACTTAACATGTACACATAAACATAGGTGAATAAAATACATACATACATTCATGAAAAAATACAAACATAAAAACTCTAGCAACTTAAACTGACAATCCAAGATAATATTTGTGTTACTTAGAGGTACAGAGGCACAGACAGACACACACATACACACACTCACAGCAGAGATTTAAAGAAACCCTAAAAACAGAAAATTTGAGAGTAGTTACCTTTAGAGGATTGGAGTTCAGAGAGGCATAGAGCGGAATATTGCTAGTAAAGATATGTGGATCTTATTTTAAAAACTTTTCATTATTTAAACATATAAAGACAAAGGAAAGCCATTATATTTACAAAACAAATAGCATATCCAAACTCTATTGGGAAATGAGGCATTATGATAGATGGATTATGGAAATGGAAATTTGATGTGTACAAAAATTTTTGAAAGAGAGGTAGTAGAGATAATTTTATCTTCAATTTCTCAATAAGGAACTGAGGCATAGAGAATTTAACCAACTACTCATAGACTCACTGATAGGAAGCAGGAAATATGGAAGTAGAATTTTAATCTCCCAAATTTCATAGACTTTCTATCCTTTGAGATTTGTTCTTATTTTGAATCTTTGATGTAGTCATATAAAAGGTAGCAGGGCATGTTCCAAATTCTTTTTTACATCTTTTCATGGAAAGCAACTATAAAGTATCTAGGAATAGAAACAGTAGAATGTGGCAATATGAAATGTTCTACTGCACATATGTGATAGTCCTCTAACTCCTGTAAATTCTTAACATCCTACTGTTTTAAGTCAAAACAATGATTGCTTAGGTATCTATTCAATAAAACATGGAGATTTTCCAAAGTAAAATCTAAGACTATGTTGTTTGTAAGAGATGCTATTTCAAATAAAGTAATTCAGGAAACCTAAAAATAAAAGAATGGACAAAGATATTCCAGGCAAATAAAAACAACGAGAAATAAGAAGTTATTTTCCTATTAATCGACCCGAATACTATCTCCACCTCTACTTGACACTTTATTAAAGTCACTAACCAATTCAGTTATATAAGAAACAAGAGGGAAAAGATTGCAAATGAGAAAGTACCTGATCTCTTTGAAAACAATATAACAAAACCCAGAGAATCCACAAGTACCACTCGAATAATACATTCACTAAATTAGTAGTAGTACATATAAATATAAAAAGTCTCCCTTTATACAATCATAGTGCCCTTGAAATCATGTTGTTATACATTTGTACAATCATATTGTCCTTGAAAAAAAAACTCCATTTATAATATCAACAAAAAATCAGGAATAACTGAACAAGAAATACATAATATTTATATGAGGAATACTAGAAGAATCTTCTGAAAGATACAAAAAATATGTCACTTGTTCTTGGGCAGGAAAATTCAGCACCATAATATGGCAAGTTTTTTTTTTTTTTAACTAATGTTTTTTATTTAACCCAACATATTAAAATATTATATAGTCAATATAAAACCATTAATGAGGTGTTTTTCCTAGCTGTCTTCAAAACCTGATGTCTATTTTATAGTTACAAATCTCAATCTCGACTAGTTATATTTCTTTGGTTTTTTTTTTTAATTTTTTTTAGTTGTAGATGGACACAATATCTTCATTTATTTATTTTTATGTGGTGCTGAGGCAAGTTTTTATATTAATTTAATGTGATCCACCTAAAAATAACAAATTTTTCTTTCCTGGAGCTCCACAGATTTATTACAACTTTACAGGTAAAAGTAGGCATCAAAGAATCTGAGGGAAAACCCAGCACTAATCTTCTGAGATATAAAACATATTAGAAATCCTATGTAAACTAAACAGTGTAATACTCATCTGTGTGAAGGCTGATAAACTAGCAAAAAATCCAGAGTATTAACAAATAATGTAAGAAACAGTGGGAAACCATTTTTATAAAAAAAATATTACAGGATGCATGCTTCATACCAAACACTTAATACTATTTAAATGGATCAGAGATCTAACAAAAATATCTGAGAACATGTAAATCTTAAGAAAATACATATGAGGTCACTGACAAACTGGATAGGTGGAAACCTAGTTGCAGTTTTAGATTAATGACTGTATGTTTTAAAACAGTATCTCACCAATTAGCAATTCAAAAGCTTGGCTACACATTTTGTTGGTAGAATTATGAGTTAAACTGCAATTTGTTACCTTACTGGAGGATTTTAAAATTATGTAATCCCAATGGAGGTAAACTTGGCAATGTCTAACAAAGTTACACATATATTTGTCACTGCCTCACAATGATGAGTTTATCCTGATGTATAAATCCAGTAATATGTAAAAACAGGTCCACATTTATTAATTATAAATTATTCTAAATTATATTTTTTAGAAAATATTGAAACAATCAAAATGACCCAAAGTAGGAGATTGATTGAAAAACTACAGTACACGAAATACCATTTGGCTATATAAAACAAGAGATACATAATGGTGACTGTAGTTAATAACAATAATTTTATACTCAAATATTACTGAGAATAGATTTTAAGTGTTCTTGCCACAAAAATAGTAAATATGTTGAATAATGCATGTTAGTTTGATTTATTTATTTATCTATCTATAAATAGTTTGATTTATTTATTTATGTGTGTGTGTGTTATGGAGGATTGAAACTACAGGGGTGTTCTGCCACTGAGCTACATCCCCAGTCTTTATAATTTTTTTAAATTTTGAAACAGGGTCTTGCCAAGTTACTGAGGCTGGCCTTGAACATGAAATCTTCCTGCCTCAGCCTCCCAAGTCACAGGGATTATAGGCATGCACAACCGCACCTAGCTCTAAGATATATTTTTGAGCAAAAAATGCAAAATATCAAAAATATCAGATTTTGTATTCTATCTTCTAAGAAAGTAGTATGTAGATATATATATTTATATATAGCAAATCAGCTACAATAGTATATATATAATACACCTTATATTTTTATAAATATATGATATATCTTATATATCATTGTAATGGTTAATTAAGAGACTTCCAGGTGTATCAATGAGAAATGATTGGCATGTGGGATAGCCAACTGAAATAAAGACCCTCCTGAAGCGTGGGCAGCACCATCCAATAGGATGATGGCTTGGATGGAGTAAAAGCTGGAAGAACAAGGAAGCAGCAGCAAATGCAAGCTGGATTCTTCTTGAGTGGGTTCTTGGTTGCCGTTGTGATCATCTGAGGATTTCGGACTCTTGCTTCTTCACTCTTGCAAAGCAGAATCTGCCAGTGATTCTCCAGGGAATTTTAAGAATCCTTAAGTTTTGGACTAGGGTAGAAACATTGATCCTTATTGTTCTGAGGCTTCAGACTTTCAGACTGTGCAGCTACTGGTTCTTCCAGCTCTTCTGCCTACAGATGGCCATTGTGGACTATCTAGCTTCTGGTCACATAGGCCAACCTAATAAATCTTCTTTTTTATAATTATACTATCTATTGATTCTGTTCCTCTAGGAAACCCTGACTAATACAATCATATTTATGTATGTGTGCATTATATTTTTGAAAAAAAACTATAGGCCAAGCCAGATGTGGTGGTACACACTTGCAATACCAGCAACTCAGGAGAATGAGTTCAATCCCAAGAACTAAAAAAGAAAAAAAAAGAAAGAAAGAAAGGGAAGGAGGGAGGGAGGGAGGGAAGAAGGAAAAGAAAAGAAATGCAGGCTAATAATTAGTTGTCTAGGAGGTATAATTATGGAAACATAGTATGAAACATAAGGAAAGACAGAAATTAAGCATATTAGTTGCTATTTTTAATTTAAGCCATATTGATACTGTATATATTCAAATCCAAGATTAAACCAATAATCCTGGAAAAACTTTGAACATAAAAATAAACTTAACCATGTATATCAAACTGATGATATAGTCATAAGTAAGAAGTATTATTTTAAGCAAATTTTAATACTGTACTCATTGTATATTAGTATTGTATTAACTGCAAAGAAATTATGAACTTAATCAGTGCTATGGTTGGAATGTTTGTGACATCCCCTCAAAATTTGTTTGTTCAAATTCCAACCCCCAGTGGAATGGGGTTAGGAGACGGGACTTTGGAAAGTGATTAGATCCTTAGGGTGGAGCCCTCAGGATTGGGACTTGTGCTCTTATCAAAAGCTAACTGGTCCCTTCCACCTAGGAAGACACAATAAAAGGACATATCTATGAGCCAGAGGCCTAGTCGGCCTTATCTTCATCTGTACAGCCTCTAGAACTGTAAGAAATAAATATCTGCTGTTTATCAACTATGAGTGTATGATATTTTGTTATAGCTATGCAAACAGATGCAGACAATAAACTCGTTGGCAGTGGCCATGTTAATGTACTACTTGGGAAATATTTTGTATGTACTATAGGACAACTTTTTTCTTTTGTAGTATTAAAAATAATTTTAAATATTTAATTTTTTATGTAATCAGAGGTCTCACTGTCGGAAAAGAAAGATCCAAAATCAAATGGGGGAAAGAAGTAGAACTCTTTGGTATTAGATTGTAATTACATGTATCAATATGATATTATGAGTTTTTCGAATGTGTGTTTTCTAACTGTCGACTGCAAGAATCTAGAACCAGTTCTCTACTCTTGGTTTTTTGTTTTTTTTTTAAATGATGTGCCATTATTTTTTTATATCTTTATTTATTTTATGTGGTGCTGAGGATCGAACCCAGTGCCTCACGTATGCGAGGCAAGCGCTCAACCGCTGAGCCATAACCCCAGCCCCTCTACTCTTGGTTTCTAAATGCTTCCATAGGACTTGAAAAATAGCTAATATCAGGTCTGAGGTAGAACATGTTCAACATAATCCTGGACTATTTTATTGTGCCAGAAACTAAGGAAGTGCTTAAAAACTTCTATGGAGATTTCAAAAGAACGTAAGAACTTGCTTTCCAGAGATCCCAAGGACAATTTTAACATACAAAAAAATTACATAATGATGGTAGTAGATTATGATTCATTGAATCAAAGAAACTTTTTGGTACTTTAATATTTATCAGGATGCTAATATTAAAAGGGTCTAAAACTTTTCATCAGTTTAATCAGTAGTAACAATTTAATAGATGATTTTTAAGAGGTTTGGAGGTTAGAGAATAAAAAGGATTCTGAAGGCACTTAGGAATGCTGGGGCAAATGAAAGAAGAGAGAAAGAGCCCAGACAACAGATGGTAGAAGCAGTGTAGACAAGCCACTTGTAAATACTCTGCTGTCCCAATGCCTTTCCCAAGTGCACAAAACCCTAAAGAGAAACCTGAGAAAAGCCCAAGCTGAGCAAGAAGCAAAATGAGATTATTTAACCTAGAAAAATAGAAAAGCAAATTGTTCTTATTTTTTATTCCAAATGGTGCCTGTTGAGTACTAGTCAAAACTGTTATAAAGACTGTTAGAAATGAACTCCATCTGGGCTGGGAATCCGACTCAGTAGTAGAGCACTTGCCTACCATTTGCGAGGCCCTGGGTTCAATCCCAGCACCAACAAAAACAAAATAAAACACTTCACTTATCACATCTTTGAAGCACTTTGAAGCACTTAAAACCACAAAGAACTATGAAGTTCTATGGTAGATCAGTATTAAAAATGCCTTCAAGTGAATTCTGTCACTTGCAACAAAATGGATAGAACTGGAGGACATTAAGTTAAATAAGCTAGACACAAAAAGACAAATATTGCATGTTCTCACTCATATGTAGAAACTTTAAAACTTAGTGGATCTGAATGTGATGATTACTAGAGTCTTGGAGGGAGGGAGAGGGGAGGTGGGGGAGGTTGTATAACTAGTGCCAAAACCCAATTAGAAGAAATAGATCTTAGTATCCCACAGAACAGTAGAGTGACTATAGTTCACAATAAACTATCATATATTCTATGACTATCTAGAAGAGAGAAGCTGGAAGTCCCTAAACATAAATAAGTGTTCTGCACTGTATGCATGTATTGAAATACCACATTGTACTAATATGCACAATTATTACATGTAAATTGAAAATATAAGTAAAAAATAAATATATTTAAGTTGCATAATCTATTTGCACTATAAATATCCAATAAATAGGTATAAGAATCTTAAAGAAAAATGGTCTTCTTGAAGTGTCCTTTATTTCCCTTCAGTGGCCAAATAGCTAGGTCTTCAGTAGCAATACAGGAAGGGGATACTGATAAGACACAGTATGGAGTCTGCTGGGCCTTCTTGAATGACCACGTGAATCAGTAATGTAGCTTTGAAAGGAGTTTCATCATGATGAACTATGCTCCACTGATGCTTCACAGCCCTGGACCAAAATGATAAATGAATTCTATGTTAGGTTTTTCTGTGCAGAAGTCCTCCCAGATGCCTCTTCAAATACACCAACAACTAACACCCTGCAAATGTCAGAAGCCCCAGCAGCTCTTCTGTTAGAAATTATCTCATTCTGTGTGGGATAGCTGGCTTGCAAACTAGAACCTAGTTCACTGTATTTCCCTCTGTCCTGGCAATTGTGATTGATCCCTAGAGAGGCATCTCAGAAACAGGGAGGCAGCAGGGTAAATCTGCTGTTGGAAGTGATGAGTAGCTAGACAGCTGATTATATTGGACCTGAGTGATAACAATTATAGGCTCTCCACCTCTCAGGATTTTTAATGGGTTTCAGAAAGTCAGATAATTCTGAATGCCTATGGAAGTCTTTCATCTGGAAGCTGCAGGGGAATGCAGAGGTTTATATCCATCAGCCAGGGAGTCAACGGATTCTACACAGAATTAAATAAGAGAAGCACTTTGGGGCTAATAATATTGAAGGTGAAAAATGTAGGCAAAAACAGTAGAAGAAATAGTTCATGTGCTCCTTCACTTAGGCATATATTGGAAGATCCTTCCAGAAGAGCAATTATCAATGAATAGAGGAACAACTCTCAATCTCTTTAGAACTTATATTTTGTCACATATAGATGTACTCGTGCCTGCAAACAAGCCCACTTTCTGCATCTTGATCCTTTCAATTAACTTCTTTTAATAATTTTTCTTTGTAAATATTCTTCTATATTTCACCATTTTACTGGTAGCCTTTTGGTATTATAGTTTTATCCAAACTATATGTTTGGCAGAAGCTCTATTCTTTTAAACAGATGGCACATTAAACAATAGATTCTGAAAGTTACTGGAGATTCATTAAGATTGTAATATCCTCATTCATGTAATTTTTCTGTCACAAATTAATTCCCTGAATCAGAGAATGTAAATATTTCTTAATACTCTCTATCAGCTAATAAAATTGTATTTTATTCTTCAAAAAAGAATGTATATGAGGAAATATAAATCATTTTAAACTTCTCTGCTAGTGTAAGATAAAAAACCTTATAAAAACAATCATCATGGTTCCAGATTAAAATGGTAGATTAAAAACAAACATCTAAATTCACTATTTACCAAAGGAGAACAAGAATAAGATGGTGTCTTTAAACAAACAAACACACACACACACACAAAATCTTAAAGAGGAGAGTAAAATGTCTGCTAATTTCTCAAAACTAAGAATCATATAAGTGAATGGCCACTTATGAAGCAGATTTAATACAAACTCCTAGAGCTCCAGTGGCAAAACTTCCAACATCTGACTTATTCTCAAACAAAGTTGTTTGAGAATCATTTCAAACACCAGTGCCCTCCCATCCTTCTCCATAGAATGAATAACACTGCCACACACCACACAGAAACACAGATTATTCTTCAGGGGAGTTTAAAATGGAGGATCTCTGGACATGGGTGCTACGCATAGTTGTGGGCCAGAGCAACTTACTAAAAATATAAGCATTGGACTGTAAGTAGTGAATGCTGAATGCTGGGACCACCAGCCTTCTCCCCTGACTCTCCTCCCAGACTCTAGCAGCCAAATCTCTAAGCTCCAGGCTGGGGACTAGGAGACTTTTCTCTAGCATTCCTAATCAGCCCAAGAGGGAACACATAAAGATATCAAGATCTGGAGTTTGGCAGGTAACATTCTTTCTAGACCACTCCACTGTAAAATTCAACCTGCAGGCTGCATTCCCAGAGCATACCTAGAGCATTTGATCAGCTTTTAAGCTTTTAAGCTCCAAAAAGACAAGATCTCCACACATCTAAGGAAACCTTTCATCTGAAGAAAGATGGCAATCAAAACAAATAATTATTTTACTTCTTGAGCTTTAAGAGTCTTGTTAAGAAAGCGAGTTCCTAAGCCAACATGGAGGGACTGTGGCTGTAGCTCAGTGGTAGAGTGCTTGCCTAGAACATATGAGGCCCTGGGTTCGGTCCTCAGTACCACATAAAATAAATAAATAGAATGAAGTTGGTGTGAAAAACAATTCTTACCAAAAAATGCTTAAGCTGAGATGGTAGAGATTTGGGCCTACTTTTTCTTTTATTAAGCACAGGTCTAGTTGTTCTTACTGCCTAAGTCTTTGATCCATTCTGAGTTGATTTTGTGCAGGGTGAGAGGGGCTTAATTTTATTTTGCTACATATGGATTTCCAGTTTTCCCAGCACTATTTTTTTTGAATAGGCTATCTTTTCTCCAATGTATGTTTTTGGCACTTTTGTCTACTATGAGATAACTGTATTTATGTGGATTTGTCTCTCTGTCTTGTATTCTGTACCATTGGTCCATGTAACTGTTTTGGCTGCCAATACCATGCAGTTTTTGCTACTATGGCTCTGTAGTATAATTTAAGGTCTGGTATTGTGATGCCTTTTGCTTCACTTTTCTTGCTAAGGATTGGTTTGGCTATTCTGGGTCTCTTATTTTTCCAAATGAATTTCATGATTGCTTTTTCTCTTTCTATGAAGAAAGCCACTTGGATTTTAATAGGAATTGCACTAAATCTGTATAATACTTTTGGTAGTATGACCATTTTGATAATGTTAATTGTGCCTATCCAAGAACATGGAAGATCTTTCCATCTTCTAAGGTCTTCTTCAGAATCAATAAATGGGGGGTGGGGCTGTAGCTCAGTGGTAGAGTGCTTGCCTAGCATGCATGAGGCCCTGGGTTCGATCCTCAGCACTACATATAAATAATAAATGAATAAGGTAAAGATCCATCAACAACTAAAAAAAAATTTTAAAAAAAGAATCAATAAATGGGATGTAATCAAACTAGAAACCTTCTTCACAGCAAAGGGAACTATTAATAACATGAAAAGAGAGCCTACAGAATGGGAAAAAAAATATTTACCACACACAACTCAGATAGAACATTAATCTCTAGAATATATAAAGTATTCAAAAAACTTAACACCAAAGAAACAAATAGGGGCTGGGGTTATGGCACAGTGGTAGTGTGCTCGCCTAGCACGCGGGAGGCACTGGGTTTGATCCTCAGCACCACATAAAAATAAAATAAAGATATTCTATCCACCTATAACTAAAAAATAAATATTTAAAAAAAACAAACAAATAACCCAATCAATAAATGGGTTAAGGAACTGAACAGACACACTTCACAGAAAAAGAAATACAAAGAAATACAACTGATCAACAAATATAGGAAAAAATGTTCAACATCTCTAGCAATTAGAGAAATGAAAATCAAAATCACACTGATATTTCATCTCACTCCAGTCAGAATGGCATTTATCAAGAATATAAGCAACAATAAACATTGGTGAGGATGTGGGGAAAAAGGTACACTCATATGTTGCTGGTAGGACTGCAAATTGGTGCAACCACTTAGAAAACAGTGTGGAGATTCCTTAGAAAACTTGAAATGGAACCACCATTTGACCCAGTTATCCCATTTCTCAACAAATACCCAAAAGACTTAAAATCAGCATACTACAGTGATGCAGCCACATCAATGTTTATAGGTCCTCAATAGCTAAACTATGGAACCAACCAAGATGCCCTTAAACAGATGAATGGATAAATAAATTGTGCTATATATACAAATGTAATATTATTCAGCCTTAAAGAAGAACAAAATTGTGGCATTTTCCAGTAAATGGATGGAACTGGAGAATATCATGCTAAGTGAGATACACCAATCCCATAGAACCAAAGGTCAAATATTTTCTCTGATATGCAAATGCTAATTACAATAAGGGAGGGGCAAAGGAAGAATAGAGGTACCTTGGATTACACAGAGAGGAGTGAAGGGAAAGGAGGTGGTACTGGGATAGGAATGATTGTAGAATGAATTGGACATTATTATCCTATGTACATATATGATTACATGACCTGTGTAATTCTACATCATGTACAACCAGAATAATGAGAAGTTATACTATATTTATATGTGATATGTCAAAATGCATTCTACTGTCATGTAAAACTAATTAGAACAAAAATAAATAAATAATGAGGAAAAATCCATTTGCAGGGCAGACTCTACAGAGAGAAGAAAACTTTGGGTAAACAACTACTATTGATATTACTCAGAAATGAAAGAAGACATTGCATCCATGACCAATGGATGGAAACAATAGGGAAGGAATATTCAAAGAATGGAAAATTCAGGAGAAGATTCTACAAATTTTGTGAAATGGAGGAAAGTTTACAAATCAAAACAAACTCTTTTTTTGTGGAAATTGAACCCATGGGAGCTTAACCACTGAGCCACACCTCCAGTCCCCACCCCCTTTTGTATTTTATTTAGAGGCAGGTCTCTTTGAGTTACTTAGGATCTCACTAAGTTGCTGAGGCTGGCTTTGAATAGGTGATCTTCCAGTCTCAACCTCCTGAGCCGCTGACATAAAACAAACTTTTTCTAGAATAACAAAGAAATTATAGTAATCACTTCAAGACTCTGAAGGAAAGTTATTTTCCAACTAGAATTCTATGCCTAATCAAACTATCCATCCAATAGGAAGGCAAAATAAGATATTTTCAAACATGCACAAAAATCCAAAATAATTTACCTTGCACTTTTCTATTCCACCAAAATGAGGAAGTAAACCAAGAAAGAGCTTTCCATGGGCCACAGCAGAGTACAAAGGAATTCCAGTGGTCTCCTAAGAACCAGGCATGGAAGTTCATTACTTAAGGTACAGAATAAATTCCATAACAAACTGTTGTCCAAAACAAAGCGGCTTAAAGAAAGCAGAAATTTAGTGCTCTCTTCTGTGGCATCAAGTTGAACAGTCCAGGTTGTGGAACACTTGTGCTTAAAAAATCACTCATGAATTCAAGTTCCTTCTGCCCTGTTACCTACCCTGATTGTTGTACTTTTATGTACACTCAAAGCCTGAAGACACAGCTATGTTCCAGTTTGTGGAGAAAGAATGAGCAGAAATTTAGAGTAAGCAATTAGTAGAACTTTTCACACATAACTTCCACTCCTGCACTTTATTGATAATGTATCACATGGTCATACCCAGAAGAAGAGTAATTATGAAATATAGTTCCTTGCTATGGAACCAAGTGTCTAGCTTCTATTCTCTTATTATGGAACAGTAAACTTTGTGATATCATTTCTGTTTTAATGAGCAATCAGTCCAAATTAGATCATGGTTGTGTAGATACCTGTATCCACATCCACAGACATCCTTCCCTCAAGAGTGAATAGACAGGCATAATAGAAGTCAATAGAAATATAAACTTTAATAATGAGATCTTCAATAATTATGACAGATGACAGATACTGAAATATATATATACACACACAGTACAACGGTATTCTCAGATATAAACAGTATGAAGCTATTCTCCAAACATGAAAGGCAACAGAGTAACCTGGATATTTTTCCTTCTTGTTTGGCATGAGCTTTTGGACTCTCAGAAGTGCAATGCAGATGAAAATGTAAATATTCTCAAATGAGAGGAATATAGAAAACATTTCTGTAAAGATATAAGAAGCAGGTAACAGTGGTGCTTATCAAAAGGGGAATTGGTTATATTTTCACTATTCACATTTTTAATTCTCTTTTGGATTATACAAGTTATGTGTTTAGTTCCCATTTAAGAAACAAAATAAAAATAAAAACAAATTTTTATTTTGGGAAAAACAAATAAAAATGTGTATATGCTCTGAACCAACAATTTTAGTCCTAGAAATTTATCCTAACAATGTAATTATACCAGAATAATGTTTTTATAATTACAAAAGAAGGTAGCAGTTTAAATATTCAATGATAGAAGACTGATAGAATTACATACATACTTTGGAAATCAATGCAGCCTCAAAAAAGAATAAAAATTTTAAAAATTTACTAAAACTAAAATAATGTAGTTAGTAACTATATGAATGGTTAAATAAATATAGGTTTGGCTCTGATTACAACTTGATTTCAAAAATGATTAAAATATTACTATCAGGAAGAAAAAGACTGCAAGACTAAATATGCAAGGGAATGAGATTAAACTTAAATGATATGTGAATGCACAATAGTTTGCCTTTATCTGAGAATCAAAATCTGCTCAAAATCAGACTTTTGTTCAAAATAGCAATGGTAATCATATTGTTGACTCAGAAAAGTATTATGCTAAGTTAGAAAAAATACTAGATTTGGCATCTGGAGCTTGCACCAGTGCCTTTCACTTTTGTCTTGCAGCCACTGCTCCAACAGAGATTATTGATCTACAATGTGGTTCTTGGTGAGGTTGGGCTGGGAACAAGGTAACAGAAGGTGAAGTGTCACAGTATGGAGGCAATGGGCCCTAGCATCGTGGAAATTCAGTGTGCAAAACCAGAAATAACAGAGACAATAAAGAAATTGGGTCCCAGAGTCAGAAAAGATACAAGATGATAAAACTGAGTTCTGCAAGAGACAGAACCTCTGGGGCAAACAGAGGCTTTTTTTCAGCAAAATGCCTCCTAGGTACTATTTGGTATTTATACAGTCTTGGCAAAGGCACTAAATCTCTAGGAGCCTAGGTTGTCTTATCTAAGATCTGTAAATAACAATTCCTAACTGGAAATGACATGTGTGCAAGAATTCTGAAAAGTGTAAGACAGTATGATTTTATATTCCACTGTTAGGGCAACTGCACTGGACTAGAACGAAAGCCAGACTTCCCTTAGCATGACTCCAGCTGTCTCCATTTGCACAGAGCAACGATGAAACCCAGTCTACAGCTGATTTTAGGATTTCACCATGGTGTCTTATTTTCTAAGGCTATGCTTCATGGTGTCCTGAAATCATTTCTAACCTGTCCTGTGTTGGGTGTCCCCTGGTACTTATTCCTATAGTAACCTCTTTGCTGGTAATTTGACTCTTCTGTCTTAAGCCATTAACTTCACAAGACTAATCCAGAGATGTGTGATAGGTAGATATTCTAGGATTCTCTTGCAGAAATTTTTGTGAAATTGAAGGTGAAGCATAGTTATTCAAAATTATCTGTGATAGGTGCAACTATAAAATTATTCCACTATTTTGAAACTCAATTATTCATTGGCTCATCTTCTGTCTGCATTACATCAATGCATATGGTAGCCTTCAGCATTCATGGTATCTATTGGTTAAATAACCATAGGTCATCTCCTTTTGCTCCTAACAGTATGCAGATGATCTCAAGTAAATCTACACAGCCAAATGTCTGTGGTGTGCTACAAATAGATTTTTTAAGCTTAAATAAAATCAATGTATTTTGATTAGCATCGCTTATAGATGTCTAATTTGACAAGAAATACCTATGCTAGACAAGTATAAAACACCTTAGAGTGCATGACCATATGAATTGCTACAGTCTGAAAGGAGGAACATGTTGAAGTAATAGAAATTTAGGTCAGTAAAATCAAGCATTTTATAGCACCATAAATTCAGGTGCAAAACACAGATATTTATCATTGTAGGGGAGATGGCTAATTGCTTCCCAATTCCCATTCTCCCTTTCTGCCCATTTTTATCCAGGCAGTTTGCCACCCAGCTAAAAGTCTATATTCCTCAATCTCCCTTGCTGCATGGCAATTTCTTTCTTTAAATCCTCTATAAAATGTAGTGGAGGATGAATAAATGCATATGAAAAAAAACATTTGTAAACTTACTTCTTTGTTATACTAGCCTAGGAGAGTGGTTAATCTTGTCTTTTAGGTAACAGTCTCCTAAACAAGAAGTGAGGGGATTTGGGGAGACAGTTAAAAGTTTGTTTAACCTGAACACATATGTTTGTTCCCATTTCTTTCTTTCTTTCTTTCTTTTTGTTTCTATTTATTTTTTCTGAATCCAGTCTTGCTTTAGAGCCACATCCTCATTTTATTTTTTTAAATTTGAGACAGGGTCTCACTAACTTGCTTAGAGCCTCACTAAATTTTGCTGAGGTTGGCCTCAAACTTGAGATCCTCCTGCCTCAGCTGTTCCCATTTCTTATCAGTAATCAACCAAAGGATGAAAAAGTGAACAAATCTGGAACCATGTATATAATTTTAATAAGGGAAAAGACAACAGTGCTCTTCTGAGATCAGATAAAAGGAACCACAAAGTATGTCAATTGAGAAGGATTAGACCACAAGGTCACAAAATTGTCTCTCCTCCTGCCAGTTCTGATCTCAGGGCTTATTGCAAATACCCAAGTGTTTCTATTCATCTTGGTTGCCCAGATCCTACTTCAGCATCTGTCATTGGCCTCATCCTATAGCCTGTCCCCAATCTCTCAATTCTACTTTGAGACTCCTGTAGTTCTAAAAGAACCTAACTTGCTAGGCCACTAACAAGAAGTTGGACCTCCTTAAACAAGCAATACTGTTTTAGTTCATAACACCTATAGTTTAGTCATAAAATCTGGAATCAGATATAAAGTATAAATCCCACCTTTAAGGTTATCAAAAATATTTTTCTCATTTTTATAAATGAAGTACCTGAACTCTAGAAAGGGACTCATCAAAGGTCTCTTTCATTTAAAGAAGTAGATAAATATTTCTTTAATAATTTTTTTAAAAAGTTATATGGGTGAAGGTGGATGAATACCAACGAGTTTTAAAATGTCAGTTAAGCAGAACTATAATTAATAAATGTGCTCATCGTTAAGCATTATGTATATTTGTGTGTTTGTGCACTTTACTAATAACTATTATAAGATAATATACATGAGAGGTATTCTTTCCTGATACCGTCAGTCAATTCAATAGGGAAAAAGTAGGGATGGAGGTGTAGGGCACTTACTAGCCACACAAGGCCTTAGATTCATCTCCAGCACCACCAAAAAGAAGAAGAGGAGGAGTAGGAGGAGGAGGAGGAAAAAAAATAAAAAGGCAGCAGAGTTTATAAATTTAAAATTTTGTTTTTGTTCTTTGTCAATACCATATGGGTAAGCTCACAAAGATACTTCAATGTTGAGACTCTTTATATCAAAATAAATAATCCTAATCATCCTATCTTGTGACTCACCTAAAATTTCATAATTCAGAGGCCTTTTAGAAATAACTGATTTAAGCTGGCAATTAGCATATCTGTTTCCATAATCATAACCGAGTATAAATTTATTTACTATCAAACTATTAAAAATCTGAATCTAATATATTGTTCCACGTTGCTGAAAATAAAAATCTGGAGGTTCCCTCTGGAATCAACTAGATTTTAATTTGTAGCCACTTATTTGGAATGTATTAATACCAGAAAAAAATGTCAAGTATGTTTTTAAAACCTGAGCAAAAAATTTTTTAATTAAAAAATAACCCAAGCCTTTTCTGTTCTTATCTCTGTGCTAAGTAAGATATTATATATATGAGATGTTGGAATTGACCATTCAATTGACCATGTAATTTATTTTGGCCAATGGAAAACATTGTGTGCTTCTACTTGACCCTTTCATTAATCCTGGATTTTTTTTTATAGATGAAAGTAACATTTACGAAGAATTTGATGACACTTTACATCTATGTTGCTTGGGTTCTTAGATTTGTTTCTCCTTGTTTCTCAAAAGTGTTCCTAATGTCTTTGTGTGGTAAACCTGAGGTGTTTTTCATGCCTGAGAGTACTTTTATTACATGTCCTCATTTGAATGGTTATTTGGCTGGACATAAAATTATAGAATTAGAGTTCATTGCCTCTTAGGCTTTAAAAATATTATTCCATTATCTTCTTTCAAATCTTATTAATGAGAAGTTCAAAGTTAACCTAAATCTTTTTCCTTTGTAGGTAGTCCTCTCTTTGAAATTTAATAATATTTTTTCCTTTTCTTTTGATGCTGTTAAATTTCTCTGCAATGTTGCTATGTGTAGATTTTTTTTTATCTTCTCTTGGCACTCCATGAACCCATTATATCTAAATCTTACTTTTATCATTCTGAAAAATGCATATCCACTATTTCTTCAAATATTTCCTTATATATTCCCTCTAAACCTTGTGTTATTTTATTATTATTTGTCATCTCTTTAGCCTCTTCTTTTATGCTTTTTAACTCTATTATTTTCCACAACTTCTGGAGGGTATTCAAGTCTTATTTTGCGAGTCTACCAAATTGGTTATCAGCTATACAATTAGATTATTCATCTCATATATTAGGTTCCATATATTAAATAATAAATTTGTCATGCCTAATATTTTTACTTAATTATTCTTTATAATATTGTTTCATGTTAATATCATCCTTTATCCCTTTATATTTAATATATCCATTTTAATTTATTGGTTCATATTTTAGTGAGAATATTTTATGATGTAGTAAGAAAAAATCCTCAAACCTCAGTATCTTAACATGTGCAAAGCCCACTAAGATCCAGGCAAAGTTCTAGGGCAATACCACAGGGTGTCTCAGGGATCCAGCTGGTTGGAGACTCTACCATCATGTAGCTGAACCCTGTGGAACATACAACCCACTTGACAAGGGAAGAGTCTGGAGAATCTTGTATTGGCAATTAAAGGCTTCACTCAGGAGTAAAAAGCAAACCAAAACAAAACAAAACAAAGAAAAACAACGTTGCGGGCTGGGGTGGTGGCTCAGTGGTAGAGCGCTTGCCTAGCATGCGTGAGGCACTGGGTTCGATCCTCAGCATCACATATAAACAAATAAAAAATAAAGGTCCATCAACAACTAAAAAAAAAAAAAATTAAAAGAAAAACAATGTTGCTTTCATTCATAAAGCATTTGCCGAACACCACTGGTGTGATCCTGCCTAACTGCAAAGGTAATAAAAGTGTGACTCTCTTGCTTACCTGGAAAGAGAGAAACTTGATGAATATTATAAGTCACTAGGGTCCCTGTGTCCCAGTACTTCTGCCTTAGTTTACACATGATGTTCTATTAACTGATTTTCTTTTGAGCTACTTGAACTCCAGGTGGAGGGAAGAAGTCACCATAAAGGTAATTGTAGTGGTTAGTTTTGTGTGTCAACTTGACTAGGTCACAATACAGATACTTGGTCAAACATTATTCTACATGTTTCTGTGAAGGTATTCTATTTTTAGATGAGATTAACATTTAAATCTGTAGTTTAAGTAAAGCAGATTGTCCTCTGTAATGTGAATGGACATCTTCTACTAAGATGAAGGTCTTAAAAGAAAAAAGACAGCTATCTCTTAAGGAAAAGGGAGTTCTGCTAGCAGACAGCCTTTGAGCACTAACTGCAACCTTACCTCCTTTTTCCTGGTCCTTTGAGCTAACCTGCAGATTTCTCAACACCCCTCCTTCTTTCCCTGTCATAAGCTCTGCTTCTTCTAAGTTCATGCCCTTACTAATAAACTGACAATGTTTGAGAATCATAGATCATGTACTTTTATAAATATGACCAAGATACTTATACACAATCAGTTAATTTCCACTCCATTTGTATTCCAACATATGTGATTTATAGGCTATAGTTACTACTGGTTGTACGTGTGTAGGAATGGTTTCTGAGAATACTCCTGTACTGCGTCCTACCAACGTCCTGCCTCATGACAGGAAGGAGTTCATACTGCAATATCAAATTGTTCTAATACTGTCCAGCACTGAAAATATGGAGGAAGTAGCTGAAATGCACAATCGGAAAGTAACATACAAAGAAACCATTCCAATCATCAGATTTCCAAAATTACAAAATTTTAGAAATTTTAGGGGTCAATGAAATTTTTTTACTCTTAGAAGTATTTTCAAAAATTCAAAATACATTATTTTAAATGCAACATATATTTCTTTTCCTTTTTTTTTTTTTTGGTACTGGGAATTGAACTCAGGGGTACTCGACCACTGAGCCATATCCTCAGCTCTATTTTGTGTTTTATGTAGACAGTAAGTTGCTTAGCGTCTTTTCCCTTTTTAAACATGTATCATGCAAAATAAGATATAGCAAATGTCCTGTGGTTATAAAGCTCAAAACTATAGCAGTATTAAAAATAAGTCAGTGTGTAAAGTTGTTTAATGCATCCACCTCTCAATAATAAATACAAATTTTAAATGATCATAGAATAGAAAAGACTAAAATATTTTTCTTATTGTAAATTATAATTATCTTCAATAATATGACTGTTGACAGAGGAAGAGTTGAACAAAGAGAATGAAGACAAAATAATAGGAAAATAATTTTATAAGAGCTTAAGAATTTTGATAGGAATTTGTTTTCTAGATTTAATGACAATCAATAATTTTTAAAAATATGTATGTTGTTGTGACTTCTTTTGTCATCCTAGACAAATATTCATCTTCACACTTGATTTTGTATTTGTAGTTTCCTTTTTTTTTTTTTAAAGCACCTGGCTCTTAACTGGGCATGGTCCTGGATCCACTCCTCCTCAGAGGTCTCATCCTCATGACCTGTGAGCCCACATCTTCCTGGGGGTGTCAGAGTTCTGTATGGTCAATGATGAATGGCATAGCCCCAGGTAGACTGTCTCAGGCTCCACAGAATCCCTGGTGATATTTTGGCTGACTAGCCATCAGGAAGCTAAAATTATGATTCCTTTAAAGACTTGGTGAATAACAGAGGGTGGCCTACTGTCCTCACTAAGCTGTAATCCCTGGGCTTTGATGGAGAAATAAATGCTTTAGACAAGCTAGCTAGTCTATACCTGTTGGGAGCACTCACCAGGCAAGACTTCTTGCCCTGTTGTCATAACACTCCCAGCGCTGACACTGGTACTGACCCTCTGGTCTACTGAGGTGCAGGCAAATGTCTGTAGTAAAGCTTGCCAGCCACAATTGTCCCTAGGCAATGCAAGAAAAAGGCAAGTAGGAGCTTAAAAATGCTTTTGCTTTTCAAATGTTAGCATGTATCAGAATTAGAGAGGGCTTGTTTAAATGGGTTGCTGAGCCTTACTCAGTTTCTTATTAAGATTGGGATGAACTGATAGTTTTCATTTCTGTTAGTACCCAGGTAATGCTGAGCCCACTGGTCCGAAGATGCATTTGAGAACCACTGTGAAAACATTCTCTTCTGTCCTGCCTCTGCTTTTCCTGTGCCCCACACTAGTACTAACCAACTATCCTGTGCAGAGCAGCTCTTGGTTTTCAACTCCTGGGAGGTTTTTTCTTTGTTGGTTCCTTAAATCCATAGTTTCCTTTAGCTCCTACAATTTCTCCAGCATTAATTTGAGGGTATAGAGTCTGAAATTTGTTATTTCACCATTTTGACAAAACCAGCATCTCCACCTCTCTAAACTTTTTTCTGTCTCCTCAGCTTAATTTTTCCTAAAATTCTTGGTAATGTGTCACCATAATTTTGCCAAGTTAAAATGAAATAATATAGAAAACACCTTGTTAAACTGACTATTATTGTTCAATTATGTAACATAAAGTTCACCAATACTGCGAAGTAGTCATCTGAAATCATGTCCAACAGTAGACTGCCACTCTTACAGTGAAATCCCTCCGGAAAACCCACTAAAATAAAGATTCATCTTTATTTATGAAGCAGAGCAGTATAAAAAATTTCTAAAATGAGGAATCATGAGCCCAAAGCAACAGTTACAAAAATTCTAGACTAAGAATTTTCCAACTGTTCAATGTTTCCCTTATGTTGAGAACAAAAGTCTTCAGAATTTCAATTATGTACTGTTTTAATTATATATGTAGGGTTTTTACATCAATTGTCATTTATATAAATAACACATATAACATTATAAAATAAAATAATGGTTAATGGCCAATGATTCATCTTAAAGGGGAAAATTAAACTTTTTTCAATAAAGGAAAGCAAAGAGGAATGATAAAAGGGATCAAAATTATATATTAAGTAAACTACAGTAAGATTGGGATCTCACCAATACGAATTATTCCTTTCTACCTGACTCACCCGAAAAATATCATCATATATTTCTTTCTGTAAGTGACTATATTTGTATTCTTTGCTTTCGGGCAGGGTCCATTGATTGCCCTAAACATGTTTTCAATAGAATGAAGAAGAAATTGTAGATTTGTGCCCAGCATAACAGAAACTAATGTAAGAAGTGATTTTAAAGTACTAGAAAAAAACACACTCATTCAGTACATGTGTGATTCCTCATGTAATTATTCTCCTGGGACCCTCCCCTCCCCTACTCTACCACTCCAACATACTGAAGCAGAAAACACTCTGGAAAACACCATATAAAAGATCATTACCCTAGGTACATGTATGAAGACACAAATGGTGTGACTCTGTCTTGTTTGCATCCAGAGAGATGGAAAATTGAGCTCTATATATGTACTATGACTTGAAATGCATTTAAAAAGGATTTTTTAAAAATTTTAAAAAACAATAATGAAGTATTTTCTCTTTAAATTAAGAAAAGCTAAGGATAATTTTCTCTAGCTCATGGGAGACAGCTATCAAGATGGTGACAAACACTACTCAGTGCCTGAGCTGCTGCCTCCAAAGGAGGCTGAAGGTCCCTCATGCATGGCCCCGTTTTCCCTGAAAAATGTTTATGAAAGATGAGTGCCAAATTAATTTATTAATTTAAACAATTTAATAATTTCCTTTTGGCAGAAAATAATTCAGATGCATCTGTCATGTAGAGTGAAATTAATGATTTAATTACCATTTGATTAGGAAGGAATCTTACTCCAATGGAATCTACACAATCATAAATGAGTGCATTGTTTTTGCAGGATTTTTAGTGATCACAGTTCCTAAGGAGCACATCATTTAAGCTGATGCTTTACTCACCATGCTTTTATTTCAATGGCTCAAGAAGAATGAGCATGGGATGTTAAATTGCAAATTCCTTGATGCAAATTCAGTAAAAGTTGAATCTTCCCCCTGTGGTTTTGACCATGATGAAAGTTTCCTTTGTACTGTCAGAATTGTTTGTCAAGACATTTAATTGATCTGGAAATGCCTGTGCCTATCAAAAAAAAAAAAAAAGTCTAATGAAGGATCTGAAATCCACAGTGAGCAGTTCTCTGACAGTATTGGTTTTTATTAGGCATATGGCTGCAAGGCTCAGCCACAATAGAAAACATAACTTTGAAGGTGCAGCAAAGTTTGAAAAATAGGAGGGTGTCAGAGAAAATCATTGGTGTATCTCACTTACTTCACAGGTTTCTTCAAATTATAGGGCTCTTTGTCCTTGGAGGAAGGTATTCTTTGTGGACTGATTTCAGACTTTTCTCTGAACATGAATGCTCCAGCTCCCTGTGGTATCACAAAGAGAAACTGAACAGACTGAACCTTCACCTGCATAGTTGCTGAAGACAACAACAACAACAAAAACTTCTTCAACATAAAAGACACCACACAGTGCAGTAAGGACACCTGCACATAAGATGCTATCATCCTCTAAAGTATGATGTTCTGAACATTCATGAACAGTTTTCTAACAGAATTAACGTTCTCACTGAGAAAGCAACTGTAGATATATTTTCCCTCAAGGCAGAAATTTTGCAAGGTGGGGTAGAGTTGTCCAGCATACTCCTTTGCTCCTTCCTCCTGAACAGCAGAGAAGAAAGAAGAATTTGGATAAAAATACAAACCCAGAGAAAAACAATAGCTACCACATTATTCCCTCTGGGCAATGTACTTGTGATAGTGGAGGATTTCTGAATACACACAGAACCTTTACTCTAAAGAACCCTACTGTCGAGCTGTCTAGTGTTGTGAGAAATCAGTTGAGAAGATAATTTGTGGGAGGGAACAGAGAGTAGGTCTGAAAAGAGTTGAGGTTTTGCCATCAGAGTAATTGGGACTATAATCTCACCAAAACAAAAATGATACTTCTGAGTTAGTCCCTCCCAATCTCCAAGAATTGTGTTCCTTGTCTATGAAATGCAGATTAACAAAATTTTCTCTAATATCCATGTAAGTGTGAATGAGATGTCTTAAGACATTTCCTTTCAAAAGGCCAAAGACAGAGATCACACATGTCACCATTTCATCTTCTGCCTTTGGTTTTAGAAGACATAGTGTAGGTAGGATTTTGATTACAACATCATACCTCAGAGTCACGCATGCCTGTGTTCGAGTACCATGAATATATGAAAGTTCATACAGAACATACCACAAAATCATTGCTGTTTTTATCACTACATTTTGTTCTTAGAAATGAATTTGCTTCTATGGGGAACAATGACATTGGCCCAGTCGTTTTCCCCTTCATCTCTCAGCATCAATCCATCCTTTTTTGATCCTTTCAGTAGCTTGTAAAACTCCCATTTCCACTTAGGAGTAATACTTCTGTTCCATGAATATTTCCCCCTTTTATTTATTGCTACCGAGCTTTGTTTTCATCACCTTCACATTTAGATAACATGGAAAATACTATCGGTTTCACCCATTTTGCCGAATCTAGAGAGATCTTTGCTTTATCCAGGATGTTCTATTTTAAAAATAAGCATTATTCACCAAGCTTTTTAATCTTTTATTTTTCAGATTTCAAAAATTATTCATATGCTGGTTAAAAAATGAGAAGGAAAAAGAGGAACATTTCCATGAAAATAGTTTTATTCACCAAGAAAAAGAATAGAAACAGTAAGTTGGCGGTAAGGAGAGGAAAAGAATGAAAAGCTTGTGAGCAAGATGCCTGTCTAGTGTGTCTCCAAGTGAGAGAGAGAAAACTGGAAAGGAAACAAGGAGGAAGTGCTGCACAAACCAGGGAGCTGGACCTCCACCAAACACTAGGTCTGTCAGCATCTCCATCTTGGACTTTCCAGCCTCCAAAACTGTGAGAAATAAATGTCTGCTGTTAAAAAAAAAAACAAAAAAGGCAAGAAAAGGAAAGAAATAAAACTATAGGGAGAAAGGAGACAGATTGAGAGACTAAAGTAGAATTAACCAAAAAGAAGATTTTAAAAAATAAGACAGTATGCACCAAAAAGAGAAAGTCTGTTGAAGAGAGAAAAGAAAAACTGATAGCAATATTTTTATATGAAAAATTAAGCCCACATTTGAATAGAAATGCAGAGATTTCAAAAACACCCAGTAAGGATCTGATGGAAGGTTCTCATGTCCCACCCACACCTTGCCCCCGAAAACAATGGAGATACTTTAACCTAAGCTTTATGTTAGTTTTTTGAACAAAGTATATTTACTCATATTTTTATTTTTATTTATTTATTTTTTAATATTTATTTTTTAGTTGTAGGTGGACAGAATATCTTTATTTTATTTTTATGTGGTGCTGAGGATCGAACCCAGTGCCTCCCGTGTGCTAGGCGAGCACGCTACCACTGCGCCATAACCCCAGCCCCTACTCATATTTTTAAAGGCTTACTGTCTTTCTATACTATTTTTCATTACTTTTACAATTATTCATAATTCTAAAGAATCCATTGAGACACAAATTATGTTCTATTCTTGAATATTTTTTTCCTCCTGAATCCCAAGAAGATGGTTCAACCACCACTGAAAGCATCTGTAGAAATTATCTAAAGCAGTACATTAAGAAAATATGATCAGGCTTCTGGGTCTGTGAAATCCTACACCTACAGATGTCATACTTACTCAAGACAAATAAAAATGCAGAGAAATAAAAATTAATCCAAATAATTATTTCCTAGTTGTCCAGAAGCTAAGCATTAATACAGAATTAAAGAAGTGAAGGAGGCAACCCAGATAACTGCTTACCAACTGCCTTTCACCTGGAGTCATTGCTGATCCTACTGAACTTGAGCTTCCATTCTGATGCTCTCTTGGGAACAATAGACCAAAGATTAACCCTACATCCTACAAGATTGGGAATTGAAGGGGAATCTGAGATTGGGACTGCAGAGGACTGTATCCTTATTGCCAAGAAATTGGACATAAAAGTACTTCATAAGGGAACTCTGCCTATCTTGATGATCTGAGGGAACAAAAATAAACCCCTCTTGATAATGTAAACAAAATAACTGACTCTCAGAAAGATTTACAATGCAAATGCTAAAGGGAATCTCAGTAAAGGGAATCTCAATAATAATAAGTTATCATTGTTATCTGGGTTTTTAAACATTCACTATCTTGACAAAATAAAGAGACCTATGTCAAGATTGTAGAAAAGGCAGGAATATTGAAGGAAAATGTGTTTCTTTTACTGAAATTGGAAGGGACTAAATTCAGCAATTAGGTAGTTACTGCTTATATTTGGATGCAGATAAAACAAAAGGACATATCCAGAACATACATGTTTTCAGAAGCACCAAAGTAATTCAATGAAGAGCCTCACAAGGGCATAGATACAGCTTTTTACTCAAAGCTCAACAATAGCAGTGCTCATTGAATGAAGGAAAAAAATCCTTTTATGATTGCTCCATGGGATGTGTGACACTCTATGCCCCTCTAAGAACACCACAAAGACCCCCATCTTCCCTATTTCTGATGTCCCTAAATGTGATTTAAAGAGCATTTCTGGAGTATCTGCTCTGAAACTGGCAACAAGATAAGCAAAGGCAACACAGAGATTAATGCGATGCACTCTGAGCCCAGGAGGAATTTAGTCTGGGAAGAGGAAGAACACAGACTGACGCATTAGTACATAACAAGAAAAACGATGAGCGACAGAAGTTTGAAATGGCAAAGTACGGTGAAAAAACAGCAGGCAAAGCAATTAGCTTTGATGGAGGGAGACAGTGGTAGTTTCTCAACTGAGTCAGAAGGAGACCTTAAGGAATAGAAGGGTTTCTTTGGTATGAATAAGAGAATCCAATTTCTGGCAAGATAAAGGCATGGGAAAAGACAGAGACTTGGGAAGATGTTGTGTGTTCATATAAAGATAAAATGTGTTGCAGGGTAAATAATAAGTCAAGAGCAACCAGTTTGCTAAGCATGAAGCAGGTGGGCCACAGATGAAGGAGTCTTCTGGTAGAGTTTCCCTCCACAGCAAAAGGTGAGATTAACCAAAGTAGATTGCTATACCAGCAAATGCCTGAGAGTTTCTAGATCTATTTCCCCAGAAAAATTACATTATCTGTTAATTTTGAAAGCTGTGGAGTGGTACTTGGGGTTGTGATGACAGGGTGCTGAGAAATTCACTTGCTGTTAACAAAAACATAGGCAGAGAGGACACAGATGATGTCACTCTTATCATGGATAAGACTATTTATTTATACATGTGTAAAAAAATGAGTTTTTCTTGCATCCAAGAATCTGGGAGAGGCCACAAAATAGAAGACATGACCCATGTTTTTACTTTGTTTACAGTCTAGCTGAGGACTGAGAGATGCACTCAGTCAGCCAATATTTTTTGTAATCACTTTCTGTTTATGCTATGTCTGGGTGCTGAAGACATAGCAGTGAAGAGGACAAGATCAATACTCACGTGGCACTTATATTCTACTAGAATTATCAAAGACAAAATAGTCTTGGCATAATTTGAACTGCAGAAATTAAACAGATAAGGTGTGAGATTTCAAACATAATGTGCAACAAGATAACTTGGAGGTGTTTTTTGGTTTTTGGTTTTGGGGGATTTTTTTCAGAGCCCTAGGCCCTAATTATTAAGCATCTTGTGCTTTTTAAAAAGTCCCCCGGGGAACCTTGATCGCTCTCAGGTTGAAGAAATGATAGCGTAATCAGTGCTCCTCAAAGCATCTATGGTTAAAGTCCAGGTTTTTGCTCATGTTGTTCTTTGGTTTTAGACCAATACTTTTTATAAAATAATAAAAAATAATCAGAATAACATTTGGATGTTTCAGTGACATCAAATTATTATAAAAATGTATAATTTTTTATACTAAATTCCTATAGTACTCCCATGGTAGTGAACAGGTATCAGTTCGCATGTAGCCCTAGAGCATTTTGTCTAGCATCGCTCTAAATTATACGTAGTTTTGGAGTTCATAAAGGAACTCCACTGATGTTTTATAACCCAGAAGAATATCAAAGATGATGTAGCAGGGAGAGAAATTTCTTTAGGAAAAATAGCATTCACAAAGATTCTGAGAATACCCTCCTTCTCAGAGCAGCTGCTATCAAATATACAATAAATGCCTGTGTGTGGTATTATCTTAGGAACTACAGAAATTAAACAAGTGAATCTTCACTTTCAAATGACTGAGCATAGCTCATGCTGATATAAGGTAATTTAGACACATGCACAAAATATCACAAATTCATACACACACATATATATATACACACAGAGGTATATGTCTTTCATATTATGTGTATAAAAAGAAAATACATATTTTATACATTCCTGTGATGCATACACATGCTGTGTGTACACTCATGTACCCCCTCCATTGTGTTGTGTGTGGGGCTAAGTATTATTGACTATTTACAGTCAAACCAATATTCTACTCTCATCTACAGTGTTCTATATGGACAGTAAAAAGTGGGATATAGGAAAGGTAAGTTAGAGTTGATTCATATTAATTAATTAATTTCTTAAATTCAGTGATGTGTGACTTTCTTAAAGGGCTATTCACCTCAAAAATGCCTAAGGCATTTGGAGTTATGTAAACATCTCAATGGTACATTTAATAAAGCAATACATCAGTAATGTAACTTAGTTCATTCAGAAAGAATTTTGAATATTCTTTCTGTTTACAATTAAAAGTTAAAAACAATTAAACTGCAGAAGGAAGTCCTGGTAAAAGTCATTGAGATGGGGGTAAAGGGCTGACTGCTCTTTCTTCTATTTCCTCTTTATTCATCCTCAGATGACTGACCCAATGTGTAAATGCAGATTTATTCAACTTCATTTATCTTGATAACATTTCCCAAAAAAGTACCTTGATAGAAGTTTAAAATTTCTACAGATTGAATTCAAATGACATGGAGAATACTAGAAATTTTGGTAAGAAAAATTAGTTTAAGTCCTTTAGAATAAAAAATACCTTCTGGAAAACTTTTGTATCTTCAAATTTCCATTTAATTAATTCTATTTTGAAAGACAAAAATTCTTTCATGTTAACAAAAAGAAAACAGTTTGCATTAGAATTTTCTGATACTAGATCATGGACTGCAGTTTTAATATTTTTCTATTGGTTTTAGAAAGGCATTCATTCCAGAATTTTCCAATGTCCTACTTTAATCTGTTAATGATTTATAATACAGTATTCAAATAATGTTTTACATTCTTAGACCAACATAACAGAAAACAGTGGTAACCTGTCTCAATGGTAATCTTTGATTTTTCATTTTTATTTCTCTTTCTCTTTCTTTCTCTATTTCTTTATTTACTTTGTGGCACTGGAGACTGTGGCACCCAGAGGTGCTCTACCATTGAACTATATCCTCAGTCCTTTTCATCATCATTATTTTTTAAATTTTGAGTCAGGTTCTTATGAAGTTACTGAGGTTGGCTTCTAACTCACAATCCTTCTACCTCAGCCTCACCAGTGACTGGTATTACAGGCTGCTTAATGATAATATTTTAGAAGTCAATAGGAGGTATTTGTGATCAGTAGACAAGAAATTGGAGGTATATATTCTCATAGAAGTGAAAGTGGTTTGGAGAAGTAAACAATATGTGAACACATTGTTAAGACAGGTTAGCGATAATAGGAGCATCACTTGTAGGTTGAGAACAGAAGTTGGAGATATAAGAAAACAGAGATTCAGGCAGTATGCAAAATCAAGTAAAATTCATGTTCTTCACCTTCCTGCTTCTGTCTCAGTGAGAAAAATAGTGAAAAGGTAATTTTTGTCTGAAAGGTTATTTTTAAAACCCAAAGTGTCTCTTTAAACTTTATATCTGAAAGATTATTTTAAAAATCTAAAGCGTCAACAAGTTTCTAGCTGAGGTAAAATGGCCTTACCTGCCTCTTATCTTATGAATCAGTGATTTTTTTATATGCATTTTTCTCCTTTTCAACATTTGCATGTAGAAGTTAAGGAAGCTTCTTGTCTTCATTATAATACTGTGTTGTTCTACTCCTGCATTGCTTCATTACTTTAGGAAGACTGAATTTTCATTTGTTCTCTTACCACTCTAAGTGTCTCATGGGTGAAAATTCATTTCTGAAAGAAATAAAAAAATCATTCAGTTCTTAATGGAAGAACTTGTTGTGAATTACATTACCAGACCATTCTTGATATGCCTGTCCATTAAAATAAAACAGTGGTTGAGAAATTACTATTAAATCATAAAAGGAATTTTTGTGAAGTTACCAGTTTAAAGGACTAACATTTTTACTGTGTCATTCAATATGCCTTGAGCAATAAATACTTCCTTCTAAGTTTTGAATAAATAACTCATTAAAAAATAGTGGCAGAAAGGTTTTCAACTAGAAAGAATAGCCATTGAGTAATACCAAAAAGCAATTGAATGCACAAAGGACTTAAATTTAAAAAATTTTAAAAACACTAAACAAAATATTTTACACTTTCTCATGTAAAATTTATAGAAGAAAAATCTTTTCTAATGCCTCCATACAGCATATCACTTATTACAAGTTTTATTACAGATAAAAAGCATAAATAGAAGGATCGTTTGAATGCAATACCAATTACAAATTATTTTTAATTGGTTCTGAATGGAACCTTACATATGGAACTTTATTTATGCAGAATCCCAGTGACACCACCGAGAGGAATGTTGAAACTCTAAACTTCTACATTAGAAGGATTTAGTAACCAATAAAATGGTTGGAAGGAGTTGTTGAAGCTGAGCTTGCAAAGCATTCTTCATAATATCAGAGATTCATGACTTGTCCACATCGAAGACAAGGGAATGAATGATGGAGAGCGGGGAGTGAGGGTGTTAGAGATACTGGCTCTGGCTCCTGGAGTCAGAGAATGGTGGTGATGTGAAAGGAAACTGGAAACAAAAAAGGAAAGGGAAGCAATTGTGGTTTTCACACACTTTCAGTTTGGTTCCATACAAAACATGTAGAGAATAGCTTTTGAGCTAGAATCATTCATGGGAAACTAGTCTGACTAATAAAGCTCCTTGCAAAAATTAAATTCCTCTGAAATCCAGTTACTAACAATTACTGCCTCTCACTTGAAAAGAAGAAATCTTCAAAGATCAGTTAGAAAAACTGTGCAGTGGCGCACACCTCTAATCTCAGTGGCTAGGGAGGCTGAGGCAGAAGGATTGCAAGCGAGGCACTAAGCACCTCAGTGAGACCCTGTCTCTAAATAAAACACAAAATAGGACTGGGAATGTGGCTTAGTGGTTGAGTGCCTCTGAGTTCAATCCCTGGTACCAAAACAAACAACAACAAAAACTATCCTGGATTTGAATTCTATTTCTCCACTTATTTTTTAAATTTGCAATAAATATTTATTACACAAATGATAAACAGTTTTGCATACTTATATTCATAGTGCGCTTTATGATAATTTAACACAAATATGTGAGGGTAAATTTTAATGTTTGGTTTAAAATAAAAGGCTACCAGAGAAATTAAAATGCAATTATTATAAAGAACACAACATTTTAGAATTGTAACAATGTTACCTAAAAATAAATTTACTTTTGGATAAAGAGGTTATTCTTTTCTTTCCACTTTTATCCATATTTTATATTCTCTATAATTATTTTTACTAATAAAAAAAGAACAACAGGAATCCATTGTGTGATTGTTAGTTTAAATGTTAAAACTATATATGTAAGTTTACAGAATAGAGAGAAAAAGAAGAAAAAAGTAAGATCACATCTTTTCCAGTAATATTAACTGAATATTTTATGTTAATATCTTAGGTTTTTCATATTACACTCTTAAATTATGTCTTTTAATCATAGTATTAATTTTCTTTAAAACCACGCTCATATTTCTGACATTACTAGAAAAAATAGTTTTTAAGATTAGATTATTTTAAATGGACCTCAAGTTAATTAAAATAAAAGAATTTTACCTATTTGTCCATTTAAAAATTGTAAACTTTGAGCACATGACTTAAACTCTCTCACATTCTTTTTCCCATCTTTAAATTAGAGATGATAATGATGAGTTTTTAGAATGGTATGTAACATAATGAGTACTCAATAGATTAATATATGATAATGCTTACCTTGCATAAGTTATATTTAAGACCAAAATAAGACCAGGTGTATAGAATGTCTCACAACTAGAAGAGATACAACAAAGATCCATTTTCTTCCCATTCCACTCCTCCCACAACAAATACACACTTTTCCTTAAGTGATCAAAGTAAGTGAAGTCAATTGTTTAAGGCAAATCTCTTTTCTATAACTCAGAAAACAAGCATTTGAGGGAGGTGGGAAGGAAGAGATAGCAAAAGAAAATCAGAGGGTTCCTTCCTTTTCCTCCCTAAGGAGCAGGTGCAGGCTCCAGATAAATTCAGGCACTCTCAAGGATGGACAGTGAGCACAGAAAAGGCTGTGACTTTGCTGGCAGAGCCTGGAAATTGGACAGCAGTGGTCAACTTCTAGCTCTGGCCTTCCCTTCACTCTTTCTCAAAGGTGAGACCCCACAGGACCTTCAAGCCCTAAGATACATTCACAAGTGGCTCATGTCTCACCACAAGGCCTAATGTTACAGGAATATACCTAACTATGTGGCATTGGAATGCAGCTGGGAATCAACAGCTGCATCCCACTGTGATTCCTGATACATACAGCGGTTGCCAATGTCCTGGAAAACCTGGTTTGAAATAGATTGTTATAGAGCATTTTGATAGTTATCAACAGCTTTGTCCTTTTTACTGCAACAGACATGAGTAAACCAGAGATAAAGACTATTTTAACACATTGGTAACATATTCTTCTTGACAACAGGAGGGATAAACTTAGGTCATTTATAAACCATAATGTCTTTTTCAAAGACGCTGTCGCCTAAAGATGATACAGACCGAAAACTGACAAAAGGTACGCTTGCTTCCTTTTCATGGAAAATGATAACAAAATACAGCCTTACCAACCTGTCTACCTTTATTAAATTCATCTCTTATAAAAGTTAGATTTTCATGCTAGTTCCTTCCCTTAGGTCAGGACTCAAAAGGAAGATTAGAATTAAAGATTGTACCTTTGTGAATCTATGCGCACCATTTCCTGTCATCTTGGTCGCAAGCATATTCTAAGCATACATCAAAATAATACGAATTGAATAAAATATGTCTTTACTGGAATGGAAGAGAGCAAGCCTAACAAAAGAAAAATAGCCCCCTTGGTCTTTGAGGCAACTCTGCAGCAACCAGTTAACAGCTGGTTTTCTTTTTTTCATGTAGAAAAATTTTTTAAAATGAGTATCGTCTTAAATTTCAATTCTTCTTTCCTCATACTTTGTATTAAACTGCTTTCTTCTTCTTCTATGATATCAAGTGGTTCACTGTGACGAATCATAAAAGAAAAACCCTGACACAGGAGGCGAGATGCTAATATGTATAGTATTCCTTATGTTTGCTTTCAGAGCAGCATTTTAACCACCAAAGAGCTTTTACATCACAAAAGCTTGGTTTTAATATAAAATATTCCCCTTTATAATGTTCCTCTGATGAGGCTCCCTCATATTCCATTCCCATTGTTTTTCCAAGGAGACTCTCATGAGAAGAAAAGGTACAAATATAAGAACCCACCTTAATATTTTTTAGGGTTCTTCACCTAAAACACAGACTCCTGTGTGTAGGGATTTAGCCTATGTGACTCTCTTTGTTTGTTGTAAATAAGTAATAACATGCTCTGTTTTTTAGATTTGTGTGTATGCTCAATAAAATATTAATAATATAAATATTTTTAAAACTTCTCAAACTACAAATTACCTAGAAAAGTACTTGATGTACATAGACATTTAATACCTAGTGGTTTCTTTCAAGTTGACGTTTTAAATTTTTTTCAGTTGCAGAATCATTTCAAGATATGTAGTTTTCTTTTTTAGTCAGAATTTCAGTGTCTGATTTATAAGTCTCAGTAAAATCTAAGTCATATAGAAATATCCGAAGCAAGATAAATTAGGACCAATTGTTTATATTATCAATAGACTTTTCATTTCCTAATAGAAACTTGGCAAGAGTAAAGGTCATTCTGAGAAGTTAAGAAAATTTCAGCTTTTATTAAAAATATCCAATATTAAAATATTTCATTTTTAGTATCCAAATTTGTAGCATATTTGGAGATTATTAGCTACAGAAGCTCTAAGGAATATTAGATACTATAAACACTATATGTACTAATTATTATACTACTACTGATGGTGGTAGTAATAATCAAGTACCAGTAATAACAATTAGAGTAACCAATAATTAACATTTATTAAGCATCTAACAAACACCAGACACTCTGCTAATCTGCATGTTTTGCCTTATTTCATACCCGCAACAAGCTGATTTCTCAGTTACATGCCCTCGTTTTGCAAATGAGGACAATGAGTTTTAATAAGGCTTCCTTAACATTCTCTGTTGCTATAATAAAATACCTGAGACTGGGTGATTTATATAGGAAACAATTTTATTTAGGCTCACAGATCTGAGGTTGGAAAGTCCAAGATCTGGCTGCTGTACTGGTGAAGGCCTGGTGCTGCTTCATAACATGGTGGTCATCAGAAGAGTAAGTGGGTATGTTCAAAAGACGCAAACCTTGCTTTCTAACAACTGGCTCTCAGAGTAACCAATCCAGCCCTATGAGATTGAGAACTCACTATTAAGAACTCACTCACTGCCTCAAGTATTAATCCACAAGAAAAACATTAATCTGTAGAGAAGGCTCTGTCCTCATGAACCAAACACCCCCCATGAGGTTCCACCTTCTAGCACTGTCACATGGAAGAATTAAGGTACTAAGATGTGAGTTTTGGGGTACCCAGACTGAATCAGAGGCTGTTTTAGTCAGTTTTTTTCTTCACTGCTGTGAACAAAAGACCTGACAAGAACAATTTCAAAGGAATAAACAATTAGTTGGGGCTCACGGTTTATTTGGGGTCCATACAAAGTCTACTCTGTTGCTTAGGGCCTAAGGTGAAGCAGAACTTCATGGCAGAAAGGTGTGAAGGAGGAAAGCAGCTCAAGACAAGGCCACCAGGAAGCAGAGTGAGCTCTTGCTCACCAGGGACACAATATAAACTCCAAAGGCACACTGCCAATAACTCACTTTCTCCAGTCATACCCTACCTGCCTATAGTTACCATGCAATTAATCCCTATAAGTGAATAAATGCACTGATTAGGTTTAAAGCTCTCATAACCCAATCATTTCACCTCTAAATTTTCTTGCATTGTCTCACACATGAGTTTTTGGAGGATACCTCATATCTGAATCATAACAGAGGCCAAATAATCCATACAAGATTTTACAGACAATAAAGTAGAAGAGACTTCAACAAAACCCTCTCCAAGGCACAGACCATACACATAACCACTATATGCCCCATCCTCAAAGGATAAACCAAGTGGAAATTTTAATCTTGAAGCAAAAGAGACTACTAAATTGATCCATAGTGGGCATAGGCTTTGGCTTCCCATATTACCCAGATATTATCTTTCAAAGTAAACAACCATAGAAAGACTTGTAATTACTGCAAATTACCTGAAAGGAAAGGAATGACTCACAGTAACAGATGAATTGCTTGTGATACTTCCGAGATTTAAAAAAAAAAAAAAACCTCTCTAGACAACAGGTTAGTTATATAGGTACATGCATGTGTTCAGACACACAAAACTTCATATACTTTTATACACAGATACATATATGTATATATACATGTGTGTGTACATATACTTAACATTTGAATCCCCAAGGAAAAATATTTTTCATTCCAACAAACAAAAGCAGGGTTAGCATATCTCAGAATCTCCTTCAGTTTTCTTTCTTTTTTCTTTCCCTTTATAATTCTAAGCATCTGGTCTAAGAACACCTGCCCTCAATCCTGGGATTTGTGTCTGTGTGGATAATTTCAGTGGCTAAATGGAAACTTCTGATTTTAATAGTCCAGCTCATCCATTCCTTACACATGATGAAGACTGTGGGTTCTTCTGCCTTTGTTGGTTAATGTAGGACAGCCTAAGGCCACAAATGGGAATTTGATGGAAATTAATTCCTCTTAAGGTAGAATCACTCTAAGCAAAATGACTTATCAGATGCTTTTCTGAAATTAGAATAAATCATGCAACTCCTTTTAAAAAGGAGTTTATATTAAGGTCACAAAATAGGAGAATTAGAAAAAGCAAGATGTTGAGAAAAATAAGAAGCAAACTGGCCTAAATAAATTTCTCACCTAGAATCATACTTACCAAGTCCCACTTTATTACAGCATACTCAATCAGAAACAGAGGAAAATAGAAAGAAGCTAAGAACTATTTCATTGGGGTCACTTTTAAACTGAGGCTTTGAGGTGAAGACTTCAATGAAGGAGTCATAAAGACTTTTGATCCAGCACATGATATGAAAAGCAGTCTGAACATCTGCCCTATATACATTTTTAAAAAGCACTTGTGAAGAGAATCTTACCAGTAAATGAGAGGTGGTATGAGCTCAAGAACTTTCCATTCCAGCTCAGTTAGGAAAATCCAGTTCTGTGGCCAATCTTGATAACTGCTATACGGCATTCTATCAGCTGTCCTCCAGCACTGCCTCATCTAAATATCTCTGACTTCCAGAAAAGCATAACAAATGGAAACAACTATTCATGTCCATCTCCAATGCATGCCTAATATCTGAATGATTAGTTTAGTCCTATAATTAAAATTCCAGGAGAGCAGAGCTTCCAATCCTTGCACAACCTGATGAGATAGGTCCTACCATCCATCATCACAAGCAGGAAGCTGAAACGCAGTTAATTGCCCAAGGTTAATTTGGAATGAAAGAACTGGTATTTGAAGCCACCACTCTTCATTCCATCCAGGCTCCTTATAGCCTTGTAATTGTAAATGTGGCAAAAATGCTCATTTAAGTAATAACTAGCACCCAGAGGCTCTAGCTTTTCTCAAAGAGCCTCTTTTTAGAACAGAAAACCCCAGGCACCTGGGAAAGGAAAACATTTCAAAATAACCTCAAGGGCTCAGCATTTATTTAAATAGCAAGATGCTTCAGTAAGAGAAGCTAATGCTGCCAAGAAGAGTCAGATTTTCTCCAAAGCTTCAAGGTGAAGACAAATAAATCTCTCAGCAGCCTCACTGATAATGAGAATCATCAATGATTTCCCGCCCCCACTGTCTCTTGTTAATACTTTTGTCATGCAGATTGCCTTAATTTGATTTCAGGATTTTTTCTCTCTGTGTTTGCCAAGAACTATAAACACAATGAGATATAATAAAGTAGTATTCTGGATCTTTTATTGTTATTATTATTCTCTTTTGGTTTTGGAAATTAGATTCAGCTTTACTGGCTGCCAGTAGAGCTCTCCATCTTTTCACCTCAGGTGTGCCAGTCAGAAATCCCTTGCCATGTCACCTCTTATTCATCCACTTTGCAGAGCCGCCCTGGAGGAAAAGCCAGAGCAGGCAGAAAAACACCTGTAAAATTCATTAAAATCTCGTCTGAGAATGATGTCTCTCTGGGAGTGAGCCATGTTTAGAAGGTGACAAACACACCCTTCTGGGCATTCAATTTATTGGTGAAGTATGTTCTAGTGTTCAAGGCAACCCACAGCCCTAACTGCCAACCCACACACAGACACCTTTTTATGTTAAACAGTGTCATAATTAGCTGAATTCCTCCTTGTCCTAAGGAAGAGAATAATGTTGGGTACCTGAAAAGCAGGAAGGCATCCCCAAAACATTTACAACCTGCTTTTGAACCAAGCATCTTAATTTGAATTTGAGCTCTGTCCTGAATTCGCTGAAAATTTTCAGATAAGCTAATAATTCTCCACTGAATTCCCACCTATCAAATGGAGCTTATAATACCTCAGGGCAGTTTTCAGTGTAAAATGAGAAAATGTCTTTAAAGCACTTAGTACAATGTTGGCATTTAATGCAAATTGAAAATAAATGTATGTTTATATCTGCAGAAAAATTCAGAATCATTGGCAAAGCGAAGAAAGATCTTTGCCAAAACTGAGGATGATATGGACAGATAAATTGGGGAATATGGGTTTAAACAAAGTGAAACAGATTTCTTTACTAAAAATTTTCTTGAAAAAAAAGAAGAAAGTAAGAAAGAAAAGTCCCATTTGCCAACCAATCAGCTGAAGAGAAACACCAGAATGTTAAATCAATATTCAGAAAAACCATCACAAAGCATTTTAAGAGAGTCAGGCTAGTTTCTATATCAATCTGAAAGAAAAAACAAACAAACAAAAAACATTCAAAGCAAGCAGAAGAAGGCCATAAGAAAGAATAAAACAGATTCAGAGATAAAGTCTTCTAGGGCAAGCCACCTAATGTGAAGTCAACTAGCCAGCACGTTCCCCTAACATCTTTGGAAAACAGCTCATACAGAGATGTGTGACAGAGAAACCGAGACTAAGAGGTTTCCAATTAAACCATTGCACTCTCTCAGACTCGCTTTCCTCAGTGAGAAATACAACTTTCTTTTACTGACAATGATGTTACCAGGATTAAATGAGGTACAATATTGCATTAGCTTTGCATTGTTGTGACAAATACCTGAGAAAAACAACTTAGAAGAGCAAAGATTTATTTTGTATCACAGCCTCAGAAGTTTCAGTCTGTGGTCAGCTGGTTCCATCTGAACCTGAGTGAGGCAGAACATCATAACAGAAGAGAATGACAGAGGAAAGCTGCTCAGCTCACGGCAGCCAGGAAGCAGAGAGAGAGGGAGAATAAGGAAAGGGCCAGGAATAAAATACAGTCCTCAAGAGCCCAGTGACCTACTTCTCCAATCAGCTCCACCTGCCTACAGTTTCCACCACCTCCCATTCAAATTATTAATTCATCAAATGGATAAACCCACTGATGAGGTCAGAGTCCTCATGATCCAATCATTTCTTATAAACTCCACTCCTGCATATTGCTGTACTGAGGACCGACTCTTCAAAACATGAGCTTTTGGGACTCATTTCTTATCCAAACTACAAGTGTCATGTTAAATAGCAAACTATTAGACAGCATTATATTGAATGTAATCTGGGATCACTGAGCAAGAAACAGGTGAAGATAACTGACATTTACTTGACTTGAAATAATGGAATGTAATCTTGCTACTCAAAGTGCAGTCCAGGGACCCAAAGCATTGGCATTATCTGAGAGCTTACTAGGAATGTGTCCCAGACCTATTAAAACATAATCTGTATTTTCACAAGATATCTAAGTGATTCAGTCACACTTGGAAGCATTTGAGAAGTTCGGAATAGGAATTGTATTGAAGGACATACTGAAAACTGGTAGAAGACAGTTGTAAGGAAATAAAATAAAACAAACTCCATCCATGTAGAATCTTTTAAAAATCCCCCCTTTAATTATTCTTCCATAAAAGAATAAATACAAATACAAGTTTCAGAATATTTAAAATATTATTGCCATGTATCATGTAGTCATCATGTACCACCTCTAAAATATAGCTAAAGCGCTCAAAGGAAAATTCAACATGTTTAAAAGCCTATAATAATAAAGTATGAAAAAACTTAAAACTAAGCTTTTTCCTAAAGTTTGTAGGACAGTTCGGATATTCAGATAATGTTTGGTTGTAACCTATAACCTTAGGAATGTGATAAATCCGAAGTCAGTTCAGTTTGGGTTTGAGTGCCCACCAGATGACTCTGGGGCCCTGAAGAGTTTATATTCTGTTTATAATGTTGAATAAAAACAAGAGCTGGGTCCTAAGAGGGAGACAAGGAAGGTTTCCTGTATCAGACTGAACTTGGCACTGCATAAAACAACAACAGAAAATAATTAAAATATGAAATAAATTTGAAATAGAAATAACTCAATATGTGTCCATAATCACTATGAATATAAATAGAATACTTGTCCATCTAAAATGTAGAATGCTGGATTAGATGATTTATAAAATATTCAAATGAATGTTTGCTGTTTAAAAATCACATCTAAAATGTTAAGATAACAAAAAATGAATAAAAGTAAGTAAGATGCCAAAGTAGTTTTATAAATTAGAGCAAGACTCCCAGGGAGGTTACACTCCCACTCTTTCACAGGAGAACTAATCTTTCCTAGTGAGTTACATTATCAAAGGGATGGCTTCCAGGTTCTTGAGAAAGATATTCCTAGGCTGTGAAACTGGCAAGAAGCCTTTTTAAAAAATTTACATTTCAAAGGGGCTTTTGAAAAAATTTACAAAGTTGCTAAAGTAAGTGCCCCAAGAAAAGGGAAATTAGAGACCCAGGCAGGGAAGAAACCTGTCTAAAGTTCACTGCTGCTAGGGAAACTCAAAGCCATCTTCCTCAAAGTTAAGAAAACTACAGCTAAAACAAACAAGAACAGTTATCAAAGACAGAATACATAAATTAAAGAATTGAGAAGTTTAATTTAATGCACATACATAAATATTCTAAAGACCAATTAGAAAACAAACCTTTCGAGTACTCTCAACATAATATTTTTTTTCTAGGCTGAAATGCAACTCTCAAAACATATCAGAGGAATGATGAAATAATAAATTCTGTGGTCACATGCAATTTTTCTAAACAACTCATGAGTTAAAAGTCATGATAGAAAATAAGCAGTGTTTGAAATTGAATGACAATAAATTTTAATTTGTAAGACAGACCTCAACAATACTTAGAAGAAAATGTGTCATTGAATGCTTACATAATAAAAAAAAAGAGAAATAACTTCTTTGGTTTTTTTGGGGTTTTTTTTGGTACTGGAGATTGAACTCAGGGGCACTCAACCACGGAGCCACATCCCCAGCCCTATTTTGTGTTTTATGTAGAGACAGGGTCTTACTGAGGTGCTTAGCACCTCGCCGTTGCTGAGGCTGGCTTTGAACTTGCGATTCTCCTGTCTCAGCCTCCCTAAGTGCTGGTATTACAGGCTTGAGCCACCGCACCCAGCTGAAAAAAGAAAATTTCTTTAGTCATGAAATCATTAGCAAGTGTGGTGGTGCACACCTGTAATCCCAGCTACTTGACAGTCAGAGGCTTTGGATAGTCACTTCCAGGTCAGCCTGGGCAACTTAGCAAGTCCCCATCTCAACAATAATAATAACAACAACATTATCTATGCTTAAGAATTTAGAAAAATAAACCAAGTAAAGCAGCAGAAGAAGGTAGTAAAGAAAAAAAGCAAACAATAAAATAGAAAATCAATATTTCACACAGAAAATAATCAAAAGACAAATGCTGCTTTTATACAAGGGAATTAACATTTATAAAAATCTAAGTAAATTGATTAAAAAGAGAGAAAGCACAAATTTTAAAAACTTAATGAAAAGGGGAGATGACTGCAGATGCTATAGAGGTCAATCTCATATGAAAAGAGTAAGATGACCAACTTGATTCCATTTCACACATGAAATAGTCAAAAATTAAAATTTTGCACAATAGTGTGCTCAAAGATATGAAGCAACAAAAACTCCCAATATTGCGGAAATGTAAATGTGACCAAACACTTAACCAGAATATTTAGTATTGATCAGTGAAGTGGAGCACATACTGTACTCGAACACAAAAACAAAAAAGAAAACTCTTGCACTTGTGCAAGGAGACATGTCCAAGAAAGCTCATAGGAAAGTCATTCTGAATAGCAAAACAACAGAACAAAAACAAACGGGGGAGAGGGGAATAACCCAAATGCTCTTAATTATATTTGTAAAAGAAAAAAGCAATAAAAAATAAAAGAGATGCCTATTAGAGATGTTGTTCTCAATAGCTAAAAATGGGAAAGTACCTCACTTTTCACCCAGAGTTGAATGAATAAATTCTGGTATATCCATACCTTGGAACAATAGGGGTCTATGAGAACAAATGAACCTCAAAAATATAATGCTAAACAAAAGAAGCAAGTCCTAGAAAAACACGGCACAATGTATTCATATCATGTTTAAAAGCAGGCAATACTTAACAATATTTTACTTATGGATAAATATATAGGTGGTAAAGCTATTAAAAGATAGTGCATGAGTAACAAATTCTAGGGTTGGAGCTAATCCTGGGGGAAGACGAGACCCAAATCACAGAGAGTTATTTAATACACTTCTGGGGTACTAGTAAGATTCTATTTCTTAATCTGTACATTGTATGTTTATTATTTTTATTCAAATTGTATAAATATTTTATGTGCCATTTGTATATACTTTATATGTTACATATATAAAGGTATTTTATATACAAATAAAATTAATATAGATGTATGAATCTTGTTTTATAGAAAAAAGACGGATGAATCTAAGAAAAGGAGAAGAAAATAAAGATAACATTTAAAAATAATAAAAACATTGTTAACACAGTGGATCTTATAAATATTTATAACTTAAGAGTTAAAAAAAAAAAGGAAGAAAGATCAAGCACCCAATAACTACTGAAGATACAGAGGCTTTCCTAGATGTCACCAAATCTCCAGCATGATCAAAGTCCCTATAGTCTTCATCCTTGTATATGAGATACCAAAATGTAGACAGAGGTATTGACAAGGTAGTGACCAGAATGGGTGAAAGGCTTCATGTGCAAGCTCCTCTTTATTTCCATTTATATCTGTTCATTTAATGCCACAAAATGAATTTTATCTTCAGCATATCAAGAACTGCTGGAAAAGCATTGCTCTAATGGTCACATGTTACAACAGAAACAATATATAGTGCTGGGTCATTTGGAGTTAAGTTGACAATGCATAGGCTTCTTGACATCAGTAACTGCAGTATTTTTTTTTCTTGTTCAGTTTTATAGTATGTGAAGAACCAGAAAGTTGACATTCAAAATAATACCTGGATTATTTTTATGACACTGTAATAGCCGGTACATTTGTCAAAACCCGTACAGTATTTGATGAAAAAGTGAACCCTAAGGTAAATTATGGGTTTTAGCTAATAATAAAAACCATAATGTCTCAATATTGGCTCATCAATTGCAACAAATACATCACAATAATGCAAGATATTAATAATTCCTAAATAAAGAGTGGTATGGAAAATACGGGAACTCTCTGCTTTCCATTATTTTCTGTAAAATTAAAACTTTGCCTCAATAAAGTCTATTAATTATTTTTCTTTCTTTCTTTCCTTTTTTTTTTTTTTTTTTTGGTACTGGGGATTGAACTCAGGGGCACTCGACCACTGAGCCACATCCCCAGCCCTATTTTGTGTTTTATGTAGAGACAGGGTCTCACTGAGTTGCTTAGAGCCTCGCCGTTGCTGAGGGTGGCTTTGAACTTGCGATTCTCCTGTCTCAGCCTCCCTAAGTGCTGGGATTACAGGCTTGCGCCACCGCACTCGGCTTATTAATTATTTTTCTAAAGGGGATGGATAAATTAGAATTGAAAATAGGGAAAAATGAGAGAGTAATTCCCAGAGAAAGATGCTGATATATATATATATGTAATCTTAGAGCTAGAGCCTTAAATGCCAGGCTGACTCAGGATCTCATCATTGTGCTTATGCTCTTTATTTAATATTTATGAAAGAAGAATTTCAGTAATACTATGAAGCAAAGATAACAGTTGGGACACAACACATATTTCTAGATATAGATATGAATGATTGGAGTTTATTTCATAATTCAAGTTCAGAGTCACACAGTTTCAACCGTGATCTCAAATACATAACTACAGTCATTTCTGATGCCATAAGCTAATAGAGCTAGCCAAGGATGCCAATAGAAGAAAGGTATATTTAAAATTATACAACAAAAGAGCAAAGACACTTTCATCTTGGAATTCAAGGTGCACTACTTTAGTGACCATCGGAGACTTCTAGCTAACCTAACACTTACATGCTAATTGCATCTTTATTGTCTGTTCTTGCAGTGTGGAAACAAAAAAAGGGAGGGTTGGCTTAAAAGCGTAGGAAGAATATCCTTACTTGCTACCCAAACTTTGAAATGAAGTATTTTTGTGAGCCTTATTTTTCTAAGTTGGATGACACTGTGCTATCTTTAATCTTTGAGTATAGCAAATGTTATACATTTAGGTACTTAGTTTCAGCTAATGAAGTGTTGGTCAAAGGGTGCAAATATTCAGTTATACATGATGTAAAAATTCTGGAAATCTAATATAGCAGCATGGTGGCCACAGTTAACATTATATCTTATGTACTTGAAATTAACTGGGAGTTTAGATCTTAAATCTTCTCACCTACAACATGAAAAGAAAAGAAAAAGGTAAGTATGTGAAGTGATGGATACGTTAGCTTGTTTGTGGTCATCATTTCACAATGTATACATATATTAAAACATCAAGTCCTTTCCTTATCTGCAGTTTTACTTTCCATGGTTTCAGTTATGTGTGGTCAACAGTGAAAATTCCAGAAATAAAAAAAATGTATCAGTTTTAAATTGTGCAAATATTTGAGTAGGGCAATGAAACTCTGCTGTCCTACTCTGTCTCATGTACCCAGAGTAAATAATCCCATTTTCCAGTATCTCCATGCTGTATATGTGCTACCCATCCATTAGTTGTTTAAATGGGTTTGATCACCTGTCAAGGTAGCACCATGCTTTTGTTCAAGCAAACCTTAGGTACAAGCCTAACACTAAGTCTCAATGCCTAGGTTGTTCACCTCATTCATCTCACCACACAGATATTGTATCAGCTCCTTCACCACAAGAAGAAAGGTGACTAAAGAATAATAATATTTTGAGAGAGAAAAACTATATTCATTTAGCTTACAGCATATTGTTATAACCATTCCATTATATTATTAGTTATAAATATTCTCAGTGTGACTAATTTGTCAATTAAACTTTATTATATATATGTATGCTTTGGAAAAACATGATATATATAGGTTTGGTGCTATCCATGGTTTTAGACACCGACCAGAGGTCTTGGAACCTATCTCCCATGAATAATGAGGACTAAAATTTCATCTTGATTAATTTTATCTTTTACTCATATGTATCATTTTCCAATAGTTTGATCTGCTGTGAAATATTGCACTATTACTACTTTCTACTGGATAAAAGAGTGCAAGGGAAATTGTGGTCACATAGGTAACTTTCCAAAGGTCTATCCTGGCACAAATGTCATTGAATTTACTCCAGAGTAACTAACTTATTTACTCCATCGCTTAATACAAAGGGACACTTTTTCTCTGCTAGTGCCCCATAAACTAGGAAGGAAGCAGAGTGCATGTTAAAAGCTCTACAGTGACAAAGGGACGGGGATTGTTGTTAAAGATTTTTGTTCTGCCCCATCAGCTCTCTTTGTTGCAGCTTAATTTCTGACTGAAGGTATAATGTATTGTAAGAGGCTACACTTTGGGAAGTATTGTATATTTATTGTATATTTATTCCTTCAGAGAGAGGCTGTATCACAGCCTTGGATTACCACTTGGATTACCACGTTTTTTTTTTGTTTGTTTGTTTTTTATGAGAAGGTGACATGTACTCAGGCCAGCAACTTCTTTCAAGACTCTAACAATGACAGGTTGTGAACATGCCTCTTTAGGGTCTTCACATATTTTCACACATGTAACTACAATATGAACATTCCTTACAGCTTTAGAAACAAACTCCCAAACAGCTAATTGCTTGGCCTTCAATTAAGTGACTTCCTCAAATGCTCATGCTGACAATCTATTGCCATTCTTAAACATTTTTATCTACTTCTCAAAGATTTCTTGAGCATCTGCTATCATACTGAACTGCATTCTAGATTTTGGAATATTTTGTCACTTTTACTTCCTGGCAAGAAATGGAAGAAGAAAGAAGGAAAAGCAGACATTTCAAGTAAATTATATGTGCCTGACCACTCCAGCTAGCTTGTGCTAGCTTGTCTCGTGAGTAAGCTCATAACAGATGGAGAAGATTCTTGTCATCTGCACAACTTTATTGTAAACAAAATTCCCAAAATAAAATGTGCTCATTCTGTCTCATCTAAATACACCATTTTCACCAATTAAAATGATTTTTGACCTTATACCTTCAGAAATCACTGGCTCTAAAAGAGAGAAAAGAGTTAATTTGATTCCTCTGAACTCTTTCTCAATCTTTAGTGAAAATTTGTTTTCCTTTAATACCTAAAACTGATTTTAAAACTAAGTGAACATTTTTATATTAAATATATAATGCCATATAGGAGTTGCAAATATTCCAATGGATTTTGAGTGGAAGAGTACAGATTAAAAAGTCAAAGCAAAAAATGTGTCATGCAAAATGTTTTGAATGGCTGCTTCCAAAGCACATAATTCTTTTCCTTATCAACACTAGAACTTAATTCATATCCAAGCTCTCTAGTATACATCTTAGAATTTTCTGAAGTACTAATTAGAAAATTCTCAAGGCAATTTTATTTCCTCTAATAACAATGATTATAGGTCAGAACCCATTAGGTGGGTGGAAAAAATCCAGGTGACACTGCTGGAACAATAATTATAGGAGTGAAGATGGTAAAAGAAGAAACAATAGGGGAAGAAAGCCCTTGGTTAAAAAAAGCAACAATTTGGCATAATAAGTTACCACTTTCAAATTCCATTATTTAGCTAGTAGAAAATATTAGTGGAAGATTTTACAAATGTCTACTCAATATTTGGAGGCAAAACAGTACAAAACTAAACAATGAGGAAACACAGTCTTAGAATCCAGATCAAGAAATGCTCTCCTCATGCCTGTGAAATAATGGATGGGACATCAGCAAGTGGGATAATCCTATAGGCTGAATATTTTCTAAAATAATCGAAGTCATTGTGACCTTTTATTTTTCCCCAGAAGTCAGGCTAAATATCTCGATGTCCCAAATATTTTTAAAGAGGGCTTGTATTACTCTTCTATGGCTATAACAGTATGCCACAAGTATTATCTTACAGTTTCTGAGGATTAGGAGTCTGGGCATGGCCTGGGGGATCTTCTGCTCAGAGTCACATGGTTACAGTCAACATGTTGACTGGAATATTGTAGAGATCTGTCCTTGGACTATGTGTGGACCACAACGCAGGAGTCCCACACAGCACCAAAGATAGGTTGACCTGATGTAGCCGCAGCCCCTCTGAGGTGGGTGTGACCTGCCAAGATGTCAGTCAACTTGCTGACTGCAAGACTCTACCGTCTTCCTACCTTGGGAAAGAATGTTGGATGGAAGGTCTTTGAAGTCCCTCAATATAAATAAATCACACCTGGGGGGCCATTTTGTCCTTTTTGCCATCTGCCAGAAGCCAGGAGAATCCTTGGGCTGTGGACCTGTCCTACCCCTGCATTTTGAAACTGTTTTCTGTTTTCTGTGTCCTGTGGTTTTTTGGTCACCTTACTTCTTTTAGTCAGTCTTCTACCAGTGGGGGAATAAGTCTCTATCATCCATACACAGGACGTAGAATTGACAGAATATATTCTCTTCTGGAAGTCAGAGTACTTTTCTGAGTTTGTCCAGGTTGCTGGTCAAACTCAGTTCCCTGTGGCTATAGGATTTAGGCCCCCAGCTCCTAGAGGGCTATTACCTCCTATGTAATTTATGACAACAACATGGCTATTTGTTTCTCCAATGCCATCAGGTGAGCTTCTCTAATTTAAAGGTACTACCTAATAAAGTCAGGTCTATCTGCAAAACCCCTTCGTCTTTTCCATGTAGCACATTCCATCATGTATACACTCTCCGTCCACACTCAAAGAAAGGAGATCATATCAGAACATGGGGCTTCAAGGTCATGGTAAACCTATCACAGGCTTCTTCCAACAAATTTACTATCAACTTCCATCTTTTTCCTTAATACAGTATTTCCACATACTGTGGACCTACTTTCTTCTCCATCCTCCCAACATCTTTTCAACAACAGGTTAATTTGTCGCAGAATGACTCCAAGTTCTTCTCTTCATTCTTCTACTCTTATTCTCAACTCAAATCCTTCAAAATTTCCTGACTTCAAAATTCCATATACTCTTCTGCTGCTTTGACCTCCTCAAAGATTATCCCTCTCCCCTGAATAGTTTCCCATTCTGGACAACTATTATCCACCGATTTCTAAGATTACTACTGTTATGTTTTGTCCTTATGTGTTCATGAAGAATGAAAATTGCTGGTAAGAACAGAGAAAGATGAATATTAACCCTCTATAAAATCAGAGGACAGTTCTGGGACCTTATTAGATAGGATTTCATATCTCCAGACTACCAGAATTAGTATTCCTTGAACTGCTTTCCCATTCAAATCTTGTTACCCATTAGTGACAGCAGAATTTCATGTTATTTCAGATATGTTTATATAACAATGAGACAATTATTTCTAAATAAATGATGAAGTTTATGGCTCAGTTTTTTGAAATGATGTTTCCAGCTAATAGTTCTGGATTTATTTGTGTTTTTAAGCAAGTGTTGAATTTCTTTTACTATGAAACACATTTACTCTCTTAATATGCACTGTACTATATACTTTAAAGAATCACATGCTTCCTGCTTCTGAATATATTCATACATAACAAAATATAACACATGAGAGGAATGTGAAACACTGAATTCAAGACAGTAATTACTTCTGGAGAAAAAAGAAGCAAAATTGGGTTAGAAAGAAGGATACGGAGGGCTATGCTTGCCTTTTAAATGTTTTGTTTCTTAGGCTGCTGGATAAATACATAGGTGTTCAATATATTATTGAACTACATGAGGATTCTACAGACACTTTCATAAGGAAGAAAATGGTGATAATTTTATTTTTAGAAGCTATTTAAAGTCTTTAAAAATGTTGCTAAAGTCACACCACAAATGAAGAATTTGCAAATTCAAAATTTCTTAAAACTTACTAAGACAGCAAATATCTACATCACTTAAACTTTAACCCACACTTTTCCTTCTTCTTCTCTACCCAGTGTGATAGAGACTCTAGCCTAGGCAGCTACAAGTAAGAACATATCACTTACTCTTGCTCCAACTCCTAGTCAAAGAGGATCAGAACAACCATATTTCTTATCTTGGTAGTTATATGTTTCATAGCTAAGTTCCCAGGAAGTACCCCCAAAGGGTTGAAGAATCCTTTCTTCTTCCCAGACCCTACTGAGACAGACACTCATGAGCGTCTATCCATACACCTAGCATACAAGGAATACTTGGGCTCTTGGTGCCTCTCAATTCATTCATAGTTCAGAATTTTCAGACTAGGAGAGGCCAGCAAAGCCCAGATGCTACCAACTTCCACTTAGTGCCCAGAAACTAAAGCAAAAATAGCACTGCTATTCTCAACCACAGCTCCAGGGCCAGGTCTCAAAATTCCCACCCACCAAGGGGTAGAGGGAGACTATAAACTAGATAACTCTGAAACTCTTCTCAAAGGAACTATTTAAAAGAATATAAACAAGTTCAAGCCTAACAGTGCTCTCAAGAACGATGGAGGTTTTGCTATAAAATAGCTAAGATCAGGCTGGAAATGTCATTATAGATACACAACAACTCATGGGGCAGCTAGTTTACCAAAGGGAACCTGTGGAAAGGAAAGCTAAAAAGAGCCCACCCAATGTGAGAGCAAACCTCAAACACTGACTTTAAACACTGTCCTTGAAAAGTGGCTTGAATTTAACTAGATCGTTCTGCCGAGCAATTTATGCTGCAGAGCATTGTTGAAAACAACAGAGCAATCAACCAGTAATTGTTGGTGCTTAACAGCTGGCTATGGTCAGGGAAAAAGCATCAAAGAGAGCCCTGCCAAAATCACTGTGAAATTACCTTCTGAGAACATCAGAGGCTTGTCCTTGCAGGAGGGAAATAGACTAAAAGTAATCCAACAAATCTCTAACTAACAAACTAGCAAACAACTGCCTTAGGAGGATGAGGGTGACCAGTACCCAGAATTGCTGTGACGTATTATCTAGAAATTTCAGTTTCCAATAATAAAAAAAGATACATGTAAAAAATTTTTTATCCATGTACAGGGAAAAATAACAAGCAATGAAATTGCCTGTAAGAGCAACTCTATAACAGAATTATTTGACAAAGACTCCAAAGTAGCTGTTATAAATATGTTCAGAGAACTAAAGAAAACAATTTGAAAAACAAAGGAAGGTAAGTAGATGATGTCTCGTTAAATAGAGAATATAATAAATAAATGAAAAGAACCAAATGGAAATTCTGGAGTTGAAAACTGTAATAACTAAATTAAAAATTCACTAGAAAGACTCAAATGTATATTTGAACTGGCAGAAGAATAAAACATCTTGAAGACTGATGTACAGATTAGCAATCCAAGGAAAAGAGAATGAAGAAAAATAAACAGTCTTAAAGAAATGTGAGACACCATTAAGCTCATCAGTACATACATAATCAATTAGAACATAAGAGATAAAAGAAACAATATTTGAAAACTAATGTCCTGAATTTGATGAAAAACATTTATATACATATCAGATAAGCACAGTAAAATCCAAGTAGGATAAATAAACAGCTTAGTACTCAATTTATAGTAAATTTTGCAAGAAAACAAAGATAAGGAGAAAATTCTTAAAGGTAGCAAGGAAAAAATGAATGACTTGTCATTTTTAAAGGAACTCCAGTAAAATTAATACCTAACTTCTCATCAGAAGCAATGGAACTCAGGAGTTAATGAGAGTAACATATTTAAAAAATGAAGAAGACCTGAGAAAATGGAAATACTTCTTGTATCCTCAGACAGGCAGCATTCATATTGTCAAAGTGGCCATATTACCCAAAGCACTATACAGATTCAGTGCAAACCCCATCAAAATACTAATGATATTCTTCATGGAATTAAAAAAAGCAGTCCTAAAATCCACATGGAAAAAAAAACTGGGCTGGAGCTATAGCTCAGTGGTGGAGTGCTTGCCTTGCAAGTGTGAGGCACTGGGTTCGATCCTCGGCACCACATAAAAATAAACAAAGATATTGTGTCCATCTGCAACTTAAAGAAATTTTTTTAAAAAGAAGGAAAAGAATAGCCAAAGCAATACTGACATAGAGAGAAATGCTGGAGGTGTCACAGTACCTTATCTCAAATTATATTACAGGGCTACAATAACAAAAGCAGCACGGTATTGGCATAAAAATAGACATAAACTCCAATGGAAAAGAATAGAAGACAAAGAGACATAACCACATTCATACACTTGTCTGATACTTAACAAAGGTATGAAACTTGTAGGTTGAGGAAAAGATAGCCTTTTTAATCAATGGTATTGGGAAAACTAAACATCTATATGTAGAAGAATGAAACTAGATCCATATTCCCCCTATACAAAATTCAACTCAAAGTGAGTCAAAAACCTAGGAATTAGGCCAGATACTTTGAAACTGCTAGAAGAAGCTGGGCATGGTGGCTCAAGCCTATAATCCCAGCACTTAGGGAGGCTGAGACAGGAGAATAGTGAGTTCAAAGGCAGCCTCAGCAATGGTGAGGCGCTAAGCAACTCAGTGAGACCCTGTCTCTACATAAAACACAAAATAGTGCTGGGGATGAGGCTCAGTGGTCGAGGACCCCTGCGTTCAATCCCCAGTACCAAAAAAAAAAAAGAAAAGAAAAGAAATTGCTAGAAGAAAACATAAACTCAACACTCTAACATATTGGCCTTTAACAAAATCCCTAAAGCTCAAGAAATAAAAACAAAAATCAATAAAAGGAACAGCATCAAATTATAAACTTCTGTATAGCAAAGGAAATGAGAGTGTGAAGAAAGAGTCTATAGGATGGGATAAAATATTGGCCAGTTATGCCTCCAATAGGGAATGAATACCAGAATATATAAAGAACTTTTGGTTTAACAACAAAGAAACTACCCAATTGATAAAAGGGAAAAAGAACTAAACAGACATTTCTCAAAAGAAGAAATACAAATGAGTAACAAATATATGAAAAAATGTTCAACATTTCTAGCAATCAAGGAAATGTGTATCCAAACTACATTGAGATTTCTTTTTGTTCCAGTTAGAAAGGCTATCACCAAGAATACACAGAATAGGGCTGGGGTTGTGGCTCAGTTGGAAAGTGCTTGCCTAGTACATGTGAAGCACTTAGTTCGATCCTTAGCATCACGTAAAAAATAAATAAATAAAAACTGAAGTTATGATTTCCATGTACAACTAAAAAATATTTTAAAAAATACATAGAATAATGAATGCTGGCAAAGATGAGAGGGGAAAGGTAGACTCATAAATTGTTGATGAGACCACAAATTAGTATAACCACTTTAGAAAGTAGTTGGGAGGTTCTTCAAAAAACAAGAAGTAGAACCACCATATGACCCAGCTATCCTACTCTCTGGTATTTGTAAAAAGAAACTAAAATCAGCATACTATAATGATACAGGAGCATCAACATTGTAGCAACACAATTCATAATAACCAAGTTATGCAACCAGCCCAGGTACCCATCAACAGATGAATGGATAAAGAAAATGTGAGATATATATTTACTCAATCATAAAGAAGAATTAAATTATGTCATTTTCTGGAAAATAAATGTTACTAGAGAACATAATGCTTAGTGAAATAAGCCAGACTCAGAAAGTCAAGGGTCAAATACTTTCTGTAATATGCAGAAGCTAAAGCAAAATAGGGGGTAAAATATGTTTATATGTGTGTGTGGAAGGGTTCTATGAAAATAGAAGGGAGGTCAGTGGAATAGAGGCAGGAGATACTGGAGAGGAAGGAGGAAAAAGGAAGAAACTGGAATAAAATTGACCAAGTAATGCTATGTACATATATGAAGAAACCACAGTGAATCTCACCTTTATGTAGATCTATTAAGCATCAATTTAAATAAATAAATAAATGGATGAATGAACAAATGAATAAATTAAATGAATGAATGAATGAATAAATAAATAAATAAATAAATGGAAGGCCAGTCAAATGGAGAAAGAGAAACAAGTGTAAGGAGAAGGGAAATCAAAGAGGAAGCTCTGGGGACTGAAGTGGTACAAATTATATTCCATGTATGTATGATTATGTCAAAATAAAACCCACTATCATGTATAACTATAATGCACTATTAAAAATAAAGACTAAAGCAAAACTATAAATAATATATGCAAATAAATTAGATAATTTAGATGAAATGGACAAATTTCTAGAAACACAAAAACAACCAAAACTGATTTATTAGAATATAGATGAAAAATTTCTTATCAAAATTCTAGGAAACCAAATTCAGCAATGTATAAAAACATTATAAACCATGACCATTTTTTATTTATCCCTGATAATACCATATTTAATGATGAAGACTATGCTTTCCACTAACAGGAATAAAACAAGCATGTCCATTTTAACTACTTCTATTCAACATGACACTGGAGCTCTAATCGGTAAAGTTAGGCAATAAAATTAAATTAATAGTGTTTAATTTGGAATGGAAGAAGTAAAACTCTGTTAGCATATGACACATGACATGGTTCTTTTATGTTAAAAATCCTAAGGAATATTCTAGGAATCATTAAAACTGATACAAGTTCAATAAAGTTGAAGGATAGAAGATCAATATATAAAAGTCTATTATAATTTTATACCCTTGCAATTTACAATTAAAAAAGAAAACTAAGAAAATAATTCCACTACAATACTATCAAAAAGAATCCATAGGAATTCACTTATTTCAAAAAGTACAAAATGTATCCTCTGCAAAGCACAAAATGCTGTTGAAAGAAATTAAAGAATATCTACATAAATGGAAAGACATCCCATACTCATATGACTTAATATTAAGATGGCTATACTCTTCCACTATGATCTACATATTAAATATACTGATAAGAATCTTCCAAATGTATCCATAGTCTTTGTGTGTCACAAGATATTGTCAAACAAAAAAGACTAGATTTTTTCAAAGAGATTTTGAAAAGTAAGTTAACCAAAAATAAAATAGTTTCATTTAATGAAAGACCCTTTGGCAACTTTAATAGGCTCATGAGCACTGTGACTCAGCATTTTCCCAACTTATGTTACTGCAGAAGCATTTTTTTTGGACCATGCATTAATATATATCAAGTACCATTAGCATTCCCCACACACATTTTGAGAAATGCTATCCTAAGAGATATTAATTCACTCTGTTGGTTTATCTACTCTTGTTTCCCTAGATAACATAGTGAGGAAATCAAACAGTCAGAAAATCAAGTACATATGCCTAAGCACACATATCTTAGCCTTTTAATCTAAAAAAAAAAAACCTATTGAATGTATTCATTTCTGATTATCTCTCAATGGGGTTATGTACAAGCTTCACACAGTCCCCATTTAAGATGCATATAGACATCTTTTAGTGATGTTGCAAAGACTTTCATCAGCTTGGAAAGGACATGTGCAGCTACTAGTGAATAATGAATGGCTTCTCTCATCAGCCCTAGGTTCACAGTGCTTCCAAATTGCCTAACAGCTCTCAAGAAAGTAATTAATACAACAAAACAATAGTACATCAATGTAATCTTCAAAATCTGGAGCACAGGATTTCCCCAGGTCAAACAACCCAAGTTATTCAATGAATAAACAGCCAGCATATAAAAATGAAATATAAGAGTACATTTAAATTGAGAGAGACTTTAAAATCCTATTTTAAATGGGAAAAATTAAATTATGGTGTTTAAAGATGCACCAGAGATACGTGTTTGAGTGAAAATGCTTAAAGACATACAAGCAAATACTACTAATGTGGATAGTAGTTATTTTTGCAAAGGAAAGACAGGGTTGTAACTGAGATATGAAATGTAGAGAGATCCAGGAGTGGCTTAAAAAAGTCCTATTTCTTTACTTCCATGATATCTCACCTTTAAACAATTCATAATGCCATAATAATTATTTTTGCTATGTAGTATAGTTAATGTTATATTTATTATGTTATAATTTTATGAACTGATTTTATTTTACAAATTAAAGTGTTTTTTTAAAAAGTATTTACCAAAGGATATGTGTCTCCATTCTATTTCTGGGGAAAAAAAAGGCTTCAGGAAAGAAGATGTGTGCCTCTAAATGGCACTTCTTTCTGTCCTCTGTCCTTTATATAAAGTCACATAAAGCATGTATGTTGTGTGCAAATGCTTTTTTTAAAATCTCTCTAAACAATTCTTTACAGAAGCCATCAAAATTTATTACAAGGTTATTCATATTTTTTTCAATGCAATAAGACATTCACAATATGCTCCTCATGAGGTATGCAATTCAATTTTACCTTGTACAGTAATTAAATTGGATTTCTGACACTGAATAATTAAGTACTGGGATATAGAAGGACAAGTGATTCAAAATCAAAAGTTGACTATAATGATTTAAATATCACAAACATTGAAAAAATGTTGCAAGCATTAAAGAACAAAGACTTGCTTATATCTGGCATAATACAAATGTGACAATCTAAATAGTATCATATACACTTGAAATTTTCTAAGTTTAAATACAATTGAACACAGGAACTGGACTGCAAAGGAACTGAAGAGCAATAAATGAAATATACCAATTATGAAACACATAATTACCCACCTTCTTGCTAATTTGTAGACATAAGTGATATACATGATTTACAAGCATGATTACATATTCACCATCCAAATTCAACCTAACTTCTATATTTTCCCCACCACTCCTCAGGAAAAATTCTGAAAATATGAAAACCATTCCTTTGTAAGGAAACATTTCTATTATCAGTGAAATCTTTAGAAATAAAAATTAAATTGAGACAAGTAACATACTTGACTATTAAACTCCAATTAACTATAAAACTTAAACTTTCAGTCATTTGCAATCAAGGAGCAAAGGATATACAGGAGCCAGGGGAAAGAAAGGAAACTGCTCCAAACTCCAAAGAGTATTTATTGTCTGGAGCATAGAATACTGTTGCCCAGAGATGAGACAAGATGGCACTCTACCCTGGAATAGGACCACGGTGCTTAACTGCAAGAGTCCTCACATGGTAATCCAGGCAACTTCTGTCCCTTGGAAAATATGAATCAAATTGTTATTATATATCTTGAGATAAAAACTTGGGCCACATCCTAGGAGGTCAATTTGGAAAGAATAGCACTTGCTAGTTAGCTTGGGAAAGTGAGGCATACAAGGTAAAAATAAGAGCTTGCAAAAGCAAATCTTCACTCTTTGCCCATGTAATGATGGGAGCTTTATAAGGGCCCTTTTGGGCAGGAATATCTGTAATTATCAACTTATAAAAAATATTTTCTCTTACTCTGAAAGAACATTTAGGGGTTCTATGTTCCAGAGTTTTTAAGCAGCAAATAAATATTTGGATTTCCTTGGTTAACTAAAGCATGTATAGGAAAGAAAACGCAAGTAGATATCCATGTTGCCTTCCAGAAGACCCTGCCTCCCACTGGGAACAATTAAGAAAAGAAAAAACTAGACAAAATATAAAAATAAACTATTGGATTGGAGCAATAATGAATCATTCAGGACAAGAGGGTCTAGAAGGCAGAAAGATGAGAAGCAAATTGAAATAAACACAATTTTCTTCATGCCACTTTTCCTCTTAGGCATTTGCCAAATCTCATAAAAATGTATCAGGCTTAGGAAACAAAAACAGGTTGGCAGAGAAGTCATTAGAGTTTTTAAGCAAATTAGTAGGGATCCAGGCACAAGATTTGAGGTTTGGTGCTGCTAAGGCAGCCAGGATATTAGGGAACAATATTCCAGAAAGAAAGAACACACAGAGAAGTGCGGCCAATACCGAACACAGTTATTCCCTCAAGCTATTTGTTGATTGATCTCTGTAGGACAGAAGGCTAACAAGCAGAGCCAAAAGCAACTAATAAGTACAGGGAAGTGTTGAAAATCTCAAGGTATTGGAGATATAAAAATTGGAATGTTGGGCTTATTGAGGAAAAGAGCTCTGTGAAACACCTTAGCCTTTTAGTTTGAATGTAAAAGGGCTTAATCCCAGCAGTAAAGGAAAAGGAAGATCCATACAAACATTGCATATGAGCTCCAAGTCAGCTTAGGATCTCATGGGGTTGAAATAACCCTCCCACAGCCAGAAGATGAGAGAATCCCTTCTGGAAGATGAAAACACCATCCAGAGCCTGTACAGCAAGAAGCAGGGTCTCTCCTGCCCCACCCCCAAAGCACATAATAAAACCAGATATACAACTGATCTAAATATAGAAGTGATCTGCCATTAACTTTAAAAAACATGTGATTATGAGTGTGTTCAAGAATATAAATGACAAGACATAGAGTTTCAAACGGAAGTTTCAGGAGAGAAAAATGAAACAACTAAAATTTAAAACTAAATTAACAGGTTTAACCTGAGACATAATTCAATTCAAGAGAGATGTTGTGATCTGGGAGATAGGTCAGTAGAAAAGATGGAAACTCAAGCACAGGATAAAAATAAATAAGTTGAGCACAGAAGACATATGGAATATTACACAAACTTTTCATGTACTTGCAATTGGAGTCTACAAAGGAGGAAAAGAGGATAGAGTGAAAGCAGTCTGGACATAGATATTGGGTGAGACATCAATTAAAGATCAAGAAAGCTGTGTGGTTTCACACAGGAGGTTATGCAACAACAAAATAAATCCACTTAGGATAAATCCACATAATAAAACTGTTGAATATCAAAAATACAGTCAATATTAAAACCAACCACAGAATAAAAGACACATTTATTTCTGTTAGGAAGGATAGTGAGATTTGAACAAGTGGGTAGGAGGAAAGGAAATGAAGGACAGACAATAGGCCTATGCACCAAGAAAAATCCAACAGTCATAAAACTGATGCTGCTGGGAACCATATGTAGATAACCAAGCATTTAGGAATACAAGCTGGAATGCTCAACCTTCTCCAAGGTGTAGATAATTATAGTCCCTTGAAAGAACTATTATTTAAAATCTAGGGACCTACTAACCAAAACAGACAAGCTTCAAAAAAGTAGGGTCTGGTATATCAAGATTTCCTCCAGCTATAGTTAATTAGAACCCTCAAGGAACTCTATAGTTCAGACCATGTCATCATTATCTCTTGTAAACAAGTCACCAGATCTCTCCCTCATCACCAAAACTACGTCACAACTGCCCAATCACTTGGTGAACCAGAACACAGAGACCCTTACACAGAAAGTTTGCTGAGGATTATCCAAAGGGTTATAAATCAATTAAGGGGACAAGAAAATTGAAGCAAGAACAGGGGATTCAACTTCCTTAAAAACTCTGACTCTGAGCACCACATTGACCTCTCTTTGAGGATGTCGGTAAAATTCCTGTAAGTTATCCTCTCCTTTCACTCTCTCTAGTAAACTTTTTACTTACTACTCTGTTTTATTGAGTTCTTTCTAGTGGATTCACAAGAACTGCCATCCAAGGACTGCAGTAAGTGCCCCAGCTCCCCTGCCCAGCAACACTTCAACAGAAGTGATGGAAACCAGAGGAGAGTGGTACAAACTATCTAAAATGCTGAAAGTGAAAATTTGCAACCTGGATTTCTATAAGAAACAAAAATATCTTTTAAAAATGAAAGCAGGCTAAGCATGTGGTACATTTGAGTAATCTCAGTGGCTTGGGAGCCAGAGGTAGGAGGATCACAAGTTCAAGGCCAAGTTGAGCAATTTAGTGAGACCCTATCTCAAAATGAAAAGAACTGGGGATATAGTTCAGCAGTAGAGTGTTCCCTGTTCAATCACCAATAGCAGAAAAAAAAAATTAAATTCCAGAATCCCCCCAAATAAAAGGAGAATTTGTCAAGATAAGAGCACAAATATACCAATATATATTAATATATTAATATGTAATTTATATATTAACATATATTAATATATACAAACATTACTTATATGAAGGTTCTTTGGGCATATCTAAATGATTATTGATCACATGAATGAAAATAAAAAACTTTATCAAAACAGGCAAGAATAAAAGAAATTGTTACCAGGTAGCTTTAATACCAGCCTGGGGACAAAGGAAGCCAAGCTATAATGCTCTCTGTTCTGGAGATATTTCAAGTCAAATTTGTAGGAAAATGAGATTTATTTAATGCCAGCTTTTGGGGAAGATAGAAACAGCATTATTTCAAAGTTGCATCTCCAAAACCTCTGAGAAGAAAAGAGCTTTGAGAAAGGGGGAAGAAAATGCATTAGGACAAAAAAATAAAGTTTCATAGCCTCCAAACAGATTTTCACTTCTAGGAATATTGCAGGTTTTAATTCCGTCTGAGTCCTGGCAGCCTTCTTTATTATGCCAAAGGAAGCAGGAATTCCTGGGGCCAGCATCTGCATCTTCTAATTTAAGAGGAGGAGTGCTTCCAAGCTCAGTCTTTTAAAAAAACCTGTCTTTATAAGACCCATGTCAACCTCCTTGAGTTGACCTATTCAATCTGTCCTGAAGGTCTGTGTTCTTACTATATCTTTCTTATAAACTCCCACTTGCTACTTTGTGTGACTCACTTGAAATTCTTCCCAAGATATTGCAAGAACTGGTAGCTGAAGAACCACAATGACCATTCAGCTCCATGGGCAGGTCTTGCTCTACAACAGTATTCATTTATGCTAAATTCTATAAAGTTAAGGAATCATTTTGTAATTTCTAGTGTTAAAAAATAGAAAAAGAATAAAAGTACAGAAGAAAAATATCAACCGAGTATATACAAGAAGTGAAATTGAAATAAAAATAATGCATAATTTAAAATAAGATTAAAAAAGAATACATAAAGGTAGAACAAACATAAATAAAGTTCTTAGACAATAAATATACATGAAAATATACTAATAATTACATTAACTGTAATAGATTTAAATGCTCTGATTAAAAGCATTTAATCAAGAGGGAAAGGAGAAAGAGAAGGAGGAGGAAGAGACTGAAAGCAAAAGAAGGTAAAAATATATGCAACACAAACACTAACTTTACAAAAAAAAATTGTGTTGCATTTCTAAAAATACAGAAGCTAGAAACATTTCTATAGTTAAAAAGAGACAGTACATAATGATAAAAGGGTCAGAATACCAAGAAAATGTAACAATTATAAATTTCAAAACATGTGAAACAAATTGTACGACAGTAAAATTTGGTAGAGCTAAAAGCAAAAATGGATAAATATACAACATGCCTATTTCACAAAATGGCAGGAAAAAGCACACATCAGCAAAGATAAAGGCCACCTGAATAATTACAAGTGACCTAATGGACATATATGAAACACTACATTGACAGTGACAGAATATCCATTTTTTCCATTGCTTTTAGAACACTTACCATTGATGACAATATGTTAGATTCTTGAAAAAGTCACATTAATTTCAAGTAATTGAAATAAATCAAGGAATGTTTTATGACAACTGCAGAGTTAAACTAAAATTATAAGGACAATAGTTCAAACCTCTTTTTCCAGGGTGTAGTCACTGCTCTGTTTAGGAAAAGTATAGCACTAAGCATACTGAACAAGACAGAATAGATAGGAAAATGGTCAGGCAGTCAGGGTAATGGGCCCCGGTTAGGGTCTTGAGGCTAACCACCAGAAACATGCCAGCCAACTCCTTTGTCCTAGAGAGGTGGCAGAATGGAAGTCATAGGAAAAATTAAAATTCAAAGGCTAAAAGACGCAACCAATAGCTTTGATACTTTTTCAATGACTGTTTATCATAGATGTTGGTCAATATTCAGACCCCAAAATTATATAAACCCCTGGGTGGAAAACTGGCCCTCAATTCCACTCTCACCTTGTGGGAGTACTCTTTTTCTCACTTAAATAAATCCTATTCTGTTTATTCTTGTCTTACATTATTGTCTGGGGATTTTATTCTTGCAATTTGCAAGACAAGAACCAAGGAAGCAATTGGTGAGAGAATCTAGTTTAATCTCAAACTTCAATTTCATCTTTTGGTGCCCAATGCAGGGCTATTTTGGAAAGGTGAATGAAAATGGCTAATGCTCTATCATTGCTTTTCTTCCAGGAGTTCTACATTTCATATTATACATTATTTCTCTATCAAAAACACTAGGACCCTGTCAGCCAGTTAAAAGCAGGTAGTGCAGCTGTCAGACTCAAGACTCAAGGGGGAAAGATTTTGCTATAATAAGACTAATAAATCCCTCCCTGCCTTTTGCAGAGAGAATGGTGGTCTGATATAGCTCTAGTCTGTTTTTGCAGCAACCCATTCAATTGATAAACATGTCTCTCTCAGAAACATCCTAAATCTCTGGCCAGAGCTATTCCCCAGTGTGCACACAGGGTCTCTAAAATTGGGTGAAAGTCTATGGGTTGTACATGAAAATTCCGTCTTCACTTTAATCTCCTTTCATGACTTCTCACCTGATGGTAGAGTGGAGGCCTCATTCAGATAGTCCCTTGGATCACAGGCTGGAGTAGCTTCTCAGTGTGACCTGATGACTCCAAGACAGAGCCCTACCCATCAATCTACCAGTGCACTAGTGAGGTTTCCCTTTCCCTATAGCCTTATAGCAACATCCCTCAGGAAGTATGGAGCCTGGTCTCAGATTCTATCCCACTAACCCTTGGTTTTGCCATTTATACTTTATCAGACTAAAAGAAAAGATCATATTTTCCTCCTGGGAAGAATAGTGGGTTCCATTTTCCCTAGGAAAAAAAGCCCCATGGATCTCCTCATTTTAACTGTCTTTCTATTACTAGGTTAAATAAGGATAACAGTCCATTATGTTCTACTCCTCTTTTCCTCCAGGTCTCAAATTTTGGCCCTATTACAATGGGGACATTGTCCTTGGCTCCATAAAACAGATTCCTTTAACAACAAATAGAACAAGTCTTTAATGACCCTGCTTATGAGTATCATGGCAAATACAGACATCAGGACAGGCTAAATATCTGTCTAGGTTATATGGCCCTGAGGATCCTATCTCTCCCTTAGCATAATAGCCAGGAAAGCTATTGGTCTGTCTCCTCTGGGATGTTCAACCCTGTCTACTGTGCCTCCATAATTAAGGGTAAACACTGTACAGAAAAAACAGAGTTTCTCCATTTAAAAGTAAAATGACACAAATAAAAGAGATTTAGGGTCATTCATTAGTAAGAGTGTCTAATTGAACCTGCCCAAATTCTAGTCAGGCCTCAATATATAGTTACTAACATTTTGCGGATCATAGGGGATATAGGAAACTTGCAGTGAGGGGATTTTAATGATGTATTTTGTAAGGGACGACTAATCTGACTAGCTCAAAAGTCTTAGGTAGGCCTTACAGAGTGGGCACCAATGGCTCTGAGGTTTACAGGGGATTAAGGAATGCCTCAATCTTGTTCAGACAATGGAGAGATGCCAAGGGTGTCTTACTCCCCCTTTGTCTTTCACATGGATGATACTCCATCTGGTACAAGCACTCATACACTGGGATTCTTTTGACTCTCTGACCCTGGGAAAGAAATACCTAGTATTTTTTTTATACTCAAGCTTAGCCCAAATACAAGTTGGAGGTGGAGAGAGATGGCACTGGAGGAAAGCATAAGCTATAATATCATCTTAGAGCTAGACTTACATGAGCAATTGTTAAAACAAGTTTGAGACCAAAAGGGGGGGAAAAAAAGAAGTGTCACTTTTAAATCCAAGCCACTGTGTACTTTCTTGTACTCTGGGGTTCTACTCTCTCAGTAAGTTACAGAAATGGGGAGAGAAAGGAGAAAGGGAAAGGCAATCTGCTCCATATCCCAAGCCTTTGAAAATAATTACAGGGTCTACATTCTTTTTTGTTTTTGTACCATGGATTGAACTCAGGGGTACTTGACCACTGAGCCACATCCTCAGCCCTACTTTTTTGTGTTTTATGTAGAGACAGGGTCTCACTGAGTTGCTTAGCACCTCACCTTTGCTGAGACTGGCTTTGAACTCATGATTCTCCTGTCTCAGCCTCCCAAAGTGCTGGGATTACAGGTGTGTGCCACCACGCCTGGCTACATTCTTGTACCTTTGGGGACTTAACTTCCGGAAGCTGACAAGACAGGCCCAGGAATATCAGGAGACACCCTAATTCCCATGGAGTAGTCTCTTCCCTTTGGATGGGTATGGGGAAGAAAAATGGAATGATCCCATATGTACAAGTTTCTTTTTCTTTAAAAACCCTTTTCATAAGGACCTTGTGGGCTCTCACATTCTTTCAATATCTGAGTCCAGATATTGACTCTGATCTGATTCAAAAGTATACTCTGGTCTAATAAATATGTTCCAAGTGCTCCTTTATAGAGTAATTACAGTTGTTTCTTTTTTGCAGAGATTAGGAGACCTTTATCTTTTTTTGATGAATTCACTTTTGCTCCTGCATGCTTAAATTAATATATTATTTTTATAGTAAGTCTTATTGTTAGAGTTGTTTTTATCCCTCTGTTTTTTTTTCCCTACTTTCTTTATTCAGAGGCCAATTTTTCAAGGGTTAAACTCTCACAATGGAAAAAGAAAGATCTCCTTTACAGAGTCCTAAAGAGGGAAAAAAACAGTGGTGATGGTGGGAGTGAATCTGACCCCCATGGAAGTGTCCACATGAACCTTTGATTTCAACCTCCACCATGGCTGACAGACCCTCTGCCTAACATTTCTGACTGCACATGTCTGCCCTATTTCTAAGTCATACTATAAAATATATTTTACAAGCTCTATTTTAATTTCTAAAGGGTTGAATCTAGTAGGACCATGTAATAAACATCTTTAGCTATTTTCTGTCCTACCTCTGGAAATCTAATACCTGGTAAAAAGCTATAATATCTTTGTTCCCTGTCAGTTTTTATGTAATGTGTGCATACCTATGTATTATATTTTGTGTCTACATATGTGCTTATGTCCATATATAATGTACATGGTACCAAAATTGGAATATAGAGAAATGAGCACTCTTAAATTTAAAAAATGGATCCAAATGCATTTAAGTTCATGTGACTTAAATAAAACTTTAGCAAAAATGGTCCACTTAAATTAGTAAAAGGAAAATGATCTTTGAAATTACTAACGCACACATTTTTTAGGTGGTCAGCCAATCAAAGCATTCATTTCCATAAAATGTTTAAAGTGCAGTATCCATTGTTTTAAAGGATTTTTCTTTGGCAGGAAAAACTGGCTTAAAGCATTAACTTTACTTATCTAACAACTTGATTTTCATGGGTAACCCATAATGGGTAAGTTAGATTTATCATAAATGAGAATTATCTTCATAAATATGATTGTTAAAGAAAACTTCTGATTAATTTGCAAAGCTAAAGTGCTAAAACAGCAACTATTAAATGCAAGTTCAAGAACTCTTGGCTTCTTAAATTCTCTAAGACAATACATTGGAGTCTATTAAATATGATTTTTTGTATAAATTGTTGGTAAATGGAAAAATAGTTTAAGATTGCTTTGTTTCCAGGTCTTCACTTAAAGCAAAATTACTAAAAGTTAAAATTCTATAGATTATATAATTCAATTTGCAAAGAATACAAAAGTTTCAACTATGCTTTAAGTACTATAAAAAGCACAAAATAATGCGTTTTATAAAAAGGAACGATTTGTCTAAATTCAGGAATGATTGTTTCAGAATGTAAATTTTAAGAAAGAGTCAACGACTAGTAAAGAGATTTAATAAATACTTCTGCAAGAGAAAGTATCTTGTAGGCTAAAGTAATATTCTTTGTTCTAAAGCCCAAGATGAAAGAGAGAGAAAAAAATAAGGATGTAAAAATGTTGTAGATTGTCTAAGTAAGTTATGAAAGCTTTATGGAGGATAAATCTCAAAAAGTTTGTGATTTATGTTGGCTATAATTAGCATCATTATTTAAAGATTTTTCTAGGGTCAGATTTTAATCTATTATATAGAGCAAGCAAAGTCTAATTCTTTAGGTTTCACAACAGAGTTTCTTAAAACACTGATCTCTTATTTATCCAAATAACTTCTTGTGCCTGTTAGGTTTTATTATATAGGCAAAATAATTGTTGAAAAGGAGAATTTGTAGCTATTTTAAGGTATTTTAAACAACTGCTCCATAAACAAATATCATTTTAGGTTATAACAATATAGCCAACACCCTAAATGTGTGTGTGTGTGTGTGTGTGTGTGTATGTGAGAGAGAGAGAGAGGGAGAGAGAACTAACTGTTCAAATTTTGTTTAGTGTTAATGTGAAAGTTTGTAAAATTAAAGCTTATGTAAGTCTGATATAGGTGAGGTAACCAGTAAGTGCTCTCTTTTATACATCATATAACATTTTAAAACCTGATTTACATCTGGATGCTTTGAGTACATAAATGTTTTATTACCATATAAATGAGATGTATTTATAGATCAGATAATAAGCATAGTTCTGATCATTAACACCTTTTATTTCTATTAATTTCCTTTCATATTTTCCTTGTGAAACTTTATACCTGTTGCCTGTAGGAGTTTTGTAGAAGTACTATTTATTACTAAAACAATCTAAGTTAATTTAAAAAAATAAGCCATCACCTACAGGACAGATAGAATTTAATGCTAATTTCCAGTACTGATACTGACCCTAATTAAACAAAAGAAGTAAGAGTAAAATTATAGACATTGAAGTTAACACCCATTTCTCCCACTTTAAAACTGGCAAAACTGACCTACTGGATGTTTAAAACCAAAACTTGGAGAATGAAGTCAAGGAAGTAAAAAGATTTTAGCTCTTGCTCTCTTCGGTCAGCAAAAACTCAGGGAACAACAGAACTTCACCAAGAACCTTGCAATTTCCATAAGTCACCTGACCTTCTAATTGGTGGGATCAAGAGGACCCTGGAGAACAGGAAGCCAACCAGTCATATTCTGCAAAAAGGGGGGACATTGGAGAGGGAAATGTCCCTTATACCACCAAAGGAAACCACATATAGTCAGTAAGACCTTGACCCATCCTGGGCAAATGCTATGATTGTGAGAGAAGAGTTAAAGGAGCCAAGATGCTTCTCACAAATTGCCAAGAGTGACTCTGACTAATCTCAGCTGACTCTAAACAGTAGATAGGAACAAGGTCAACTTTTTGAAAACCTTGGTCTTAAATACCTTGCAGAAGAGTATAACAAAAGCACAATCCTACATGGATATTTATTAGGAGAGATAATGTCTCTTTTTTATGTTACTTAAGGTTTACATTTGTGTCCGTTTTCTCAAAAAAACTAGAAAGTTAGAAAGGTAAGGTTCTTATACAGAAGTGCCTGATAACTATCATAAAAGGCTCTGCCAGAGTCACAAATTTGTTCTAAGTCAATTGGAAATCTACAAATCTTCCTGACCTCCTATATAGGTAAGCTCAATGTTCCTCATTTACATTATTATGTAGGCCCAATATTTATGACTTCAAAAGATGTAACATTACACATGAAGGCCCTAACCAACTTTTCCAAGAGAGGGCTACATGAGACAGTTAAAGGAAATATCTCTACTAAACAATACTAATAAAAAAGCTGTTCTACAAAAATCAGATGGCATTAGATATCTTAACTATAGTTCCAGATGATACCTAAGTCATTATAGAAACTAAATGTTATATCTGTTTCTAACAACTATGATAACGTTTCTGAAGTTTTAAATGGCCCTCACTCACAAATCATTGACATGTTAGACTTTACCTAAGGCTTAATGAGTCACCATCTTCATGTTTTTTTCAGGAATTGGCTAATAATACCAATTATTTTTGTTCTAATTGTTTACAGAAAACAATGCCTTATCGTCTTGTTTATTGTCTTAACATAATCCATGTCCTATGTATGCCACATTTAGTCACCTGTCAACCACCACCATGTTTTACCCTGATGTGTGAGATACCCAAGCTTAAGATGGCCTTACACAGAGAATTCAAAAACCAGCACTCTCTTTTCTGTGGGTCCTGGGATAGATCTCTATGAAGGGATTCTGACTGCTATCCCCTTTCAATGCCACTTTTCCATTTGAAGTAGAAAGAATGGTCATGTCCCCTTTCCTCTAATAACAGAGAAACTTCTTCAGAGGGGGAAATGAATAAGATGGAATAGATAGAGTAAAAGAGTCAGGCAGTTATAGTAATGGGCCCCAATTAAGGTTTTGTTCAAATGTAAAGACCACACCACAAAGCTAACCAGCAGAAACATTAATAGGCTCTGATTACAAAACTTTTTCAAATGTAAAGACCACAACATAAGGTTAACCAGTGGAAACATTCCAACCAACTCCTCTGTCCCAAAGTAGTGGGAAAATGAAAGATAGGGTTAAATCCATGTGGAAATCACAGGAAAGATTCAGGTTCAAAGGACAAAACTAATGTCCTTGATACTTCTGGGGGGAGGAGTACTGGGTAATGAACTCAGGGGCACTTGACCACTGAGACACATCTCCAGCCCTATTTTGTATTTTATTTAGAGACAGGGTCTCACTGAGTTGCTTACTGCCTCACTTTTTTTGCTGAGGCTGGCTTTGAACTCGGAATCCTCTTCCCTCAATCCCCCTATAAGCCTGTAAGGGATTACAGGTGTGTGCTACCATGTCCTTGATAATTTTTAAGTATCCTTTTAACATAGATTTTGACCAATAGCCTTGATACTTTTTTGATGCCTTTTTTGGTCAATGCTCATAACCAAAACTGTATAAGCACCTAGACTATTACTTTTAGGTGGAAAACTTGCCATCTGTTCCCCTTATTCCTTGCAGGAATTCTCTCTCTTTTTCTCACTTAAATAAATCCTACTCCATTCACTATCACTTCTCATATTATTAGTGGATTTTATTCTTAAATTTGCAAAACAAGAACCCAGAAATAAATTGGTGAAGCAGAGAATATAGTTTCATCTCAAACTCTGGTTTCAATACCAGGATAGAAAGTCTGAAAAGTAGTACTTTAAGTAAACATCTAAAGATGTTTAAAAGGAAGCATAACTTAATTCAAGGAAATTAAATGAAAGGAGATAATGACAAAAACAGGGATAAATAAAACAAAAAAACAAGTGTACAACAGAAAAAACAAAGCTTTATAAATTACTTTTTTAAAATTTTTATAAATTATTAGTAAGACTAGTTTAAAATAAAGGGAGAGAACAAGGAAACTCAGTATCAGGAATAAAAAAAGGAATCATTACAGATCTTTCAAATATTAAAAGGATCATAGAAAGATATTTTGAAAAACTTTTTCTGACAGGGAACAAAGAGATGAGAATAGTGGGAACACTAGGTTAAGGGGATAATTCTGTAAAAGGAGCCTGCTGTTCTGACCTCCAGGTGCTTTCCCCTTTAAAGAACAATTTACCTTCAGCCCTGCCTGGCTCATATGGACAGGATATGTTACATGCTTAGTAAACTATCTGTAATCTATAGAATAAATTTGGGCCACAAAATGCTGAAAAGCCAATAAGAGGAACACAAGAGACCCTGAAATGGGAGATTTTTGTGACTCTTACACAGATACCAGAACTCAGAGAGATAAGGATAGGTTTTTCCTAACCATAAAATCGGTAAGAACCGTCTACAATCAGAAGCTGTCAGCATGGGGCAAAGTGACCTGGAATTGTTATGGCAGTAGGGACTTGAATGATGTCATCTTGTTTTCAGTTAAAAGTCAAGAGGTGGATCTGGGTGGGTGGGGTTCTGGAACTTTCCTGGGACTCAATAAAATTGGAGTGCAGGAGAGGTGTGCTGGCCTTCTCCTCTCTGAGGATCTACTCTCTCCTTTGAGAGTAACCCCCTTCCCCTTTTCCTACATTTTCTAATAAAATCATGCCTGTTACGCTGAGTGACATGTCTGAAATCTTTCCGACTTGATTGCAAGAATTGGGGTTTAAAGGAGGGAGCTCTGCACTGCCTCAGTTTTCCAGAAGGCCCCAGCCCTGTAATTTAAAAATCCACACTAAACGAAAAAAATTATTTAAACATTAAAATGGACCAAACTCTAATTAATAAAATATAGAAAATCCAAATTTTTCTAAATTAAAAAAAAAAAACTGAATTTACAAGAGAAAAACACTGTCCACAATGAAATATCCATTGAGGGAAGTTAATTGCTTCACTGATGATATTTTCCCAATATTCAAATATAAATAATCTTACAGAAACTCCAGATATTAAAATTTTTTAAAAAATTATCAAACTTATCCACAAAGAAAGAAAGGTAGTATGTAACAATCAATCAGGGTTTATTCTAGAAATATAAAATTGGTTTAAGGTGAAAAATATCATCAGCCAATGCTCTTTTATCCTTTTAAAGGCATTTAGAAAATCACTATCAATTTAGCAGATATAAAAGAGGGCATTTGTAAAATTTAATATTCATTCATGGCTAAACAAATTCTGAATCTCTTAGCTAAGAAGTAAAATGAGAAGTTCTTTTTTTTTTTTTTGGTACCAGGGATTGAACTCAGGGGCACTCGACCACTGAGCCACATCCCCAGCCCTATTTTGTGTTTTATGTAGAGACAGGGTCTCACTGAGTTGCTTAGCGCCTCACCGTTGCTGAGGCTGGCTTTGAACTCGCGATTCTCCTGTCTCAGCCTCCCTAAGTGCTGGGATTACAAGCGAGAAGTTCTTAAACTAATAGAGTATCAACAGAAGGCCTACAGGGAACAAAAATGGTGAAATATTAAAAGCTCTCTTGCTGGAGTTGAAAATTTAGTCAAAATGTTTGATATCACCACTTCTATTAAAAATAGTGTTAAGTTAATATAGTCCATATATGATGGGCCTATAGCTGACATTATACTCTAAAGTAGAAAATGAAAGCCACAAAACTGGTATGCCATTCTTGCAATTTCTATTCATTATAGCATTGAAAGTTCTTTCCAGGACAATTGCATGAGAGAAAGAAATAAAATAATAGAAGTAGAAAACAAAGAATTGAAATTATCACTGTTTGCTGATAAGATGATCTTATATGTTGAAAACACTAAAGATGCCACCAAAAAACTGGTAGAATAAACAAATGCAGTAATTTCAGGATACAAAAAAAACAACAGAAAATCAGTAATGATTTTATAGATGAATAATGAACTATTAGAAAAGAAATCAAGAGAGCAATCGTAAAAATACAATATTTAGAAATAAATTTAACTGAGGATATAAAAGACCTACATACTGAAAGCTATAAAAACTTGATGAAGGAAAATAAAGACGTAAATTCCTATGTTTATGAATTGAAAGAATTAATATCATTAGAATAAACATACTACCAAAAATGATCAATAGGCTAAATACAATCCCTAAGAAAATTCCAATGTCATCTTCTGCATGAATAAAAATATAAACAGAATTCAGATGGAATTAAAAAATAAAAACTCCAAATAGCCAAAGCAATCCTGGGGTGGGGCGGGGAACCGAAGCTACGTATTTCAAACTATACTACAGTGTAGTTTCACAGTCATAGTAAAAATTAGCATGGTTCTACTATAAAAAAACCCACATTGACTAATGTAATAGAATAGAGAGCCCCTAAATGAACCCATGCCTGTATGGTCAATTGATTTTCCATCAAGGTGCAAAGCATACACAATGAGAAAAGAATAGTATCCTTAATAAATGGTGCTGGGAAAACTGGATATCCACGTGCAGAAGAATATTAGACCCTTATCTCACACCATATACAAAAGTCAATTCAAAATAGATTAAAGACTTAGATGTAAGATTTCAAAATAAAAAACTAGAAGAAAACATTGGGGGAAAACTATATGAAATTGATCTAAGAAATGCTTTTTAAAAATTTTTATTAAACCCTTAAATCTCAGGGAAGAAAAGTAAAAACTAACAATTGGACTCACATTAAACTAAAAAACTTCTACAGAGCAAAGAAAGTAACTAATAATGTGAAGAGACATTATGCAGATTTGGGAAAATTATTTTCATTCAAAAAAGAAATTATTTGCATCCACAATACATAAGTAATTCAAACAACTTCATAACAAGATAACAAATAACCAAAATTAAAAATGGGCAAAGAACTTGAATAAAAGACATACAAAAGGCCAACACATGTATGAAAAATGTTCAACATTGCTATCATTTTGGAAATGAAAATTAAAACCACAATAAAATATCACCTCATACCTGCCAGAATGTCAATTACCAAACAGACAAAAGATAATGGGTTGACAAGAATCTAGAGAAAAGCAAACCTTTATGAAAAACTGTATGGAGCTTTCTTTAAAAAAAAACTAAAAATAGAATTACCATATTTTTTAGTCAGCTTTTTCACTGCTTGACTAAAAGACCTGAAAAGAACAATTTAGAGGAAGAATAGTTTATTTGAGGACTCACAGTTTCAGAGGTCTCACTTCATAGGAGGCTGGTTCCATTCCTCAGGGATCAGGTCAAGGTGAGGCAGAACAACATGGAAAAAGAGTGTGGCAGAGGGAAGCAGATTACATGGTGATCAGGAAGCAAAGAGAGACTCCACTCACCAAATACAAAATATATACCACAAAGGCATGTTCCCAATGACCCACCTCCTCCAGCCACATCATACCTGTCTTCAGTTACCACTCAGTTAATCCTGTCAGAGGATTAATTCACTGATTGGGTAAAGACAATGGCAGCAAACATTTTCATTTTCTGAAAATTGTCCCTAACCTTTATTTATAGCATTTCAGAGCATAAGAAATCCTCTTAATGTAAAATACGTTCTTCAAGATTCCCCATGGGGGGCTGGGTTGTGGCTCAGTGGCAGAGCGCTTGCCTCACATGTTTGAGACACTGGGTTTGATCCTCAGCACCATATAGAAATAAATAAACAAAACAAATATATTGTGTTCATCTATAACTAAAAAACTTTTAAAAATAAAATAAAATAGAAAAAATTCCACATGGTAGAAAAGTTGTACCTTGTGCATTAAGTTAAAAAATATAATTACCAGAAAGTATGTTTAAAAATATTTCTATTTTATTAATGAAAAACTTCACATGCATTTGAAATACACTCTATATTTTCAATTTTATGTCATATAATTTATTCAAACTGCTATCAATCTTTGGTATTTATATAGACTTGAGGCTACTTGCAATGATCCAGTTATATCCTATTGATTTCTATAGCCCATATGTGGTAAAAGTTCCTCTATGAAATATGTTTCAGAATTAAGAAAAGTCATACATGAAGTAAAACATCACATTGTCTCATAAATATGTGCAAATACTATGTATCAAAATTTAACTGTATATTTCTCCTTTTTGTTTATTTTTTGTTGGTGCCTAATGTATACAATGGTGGATTTCATTGTGGCATATTTTGCAACCACAAAATGTGCTTTCTCAGTTTCATTTCCAGCTATCTCCTCTTGACCTCTGCTTCTCTCTCCCAGATTCCCTTCCTCAAACTTACTGGTCTTCCATTTTCATGAGATACCTCCCACTCCCACCTTTTACTCTTATCCTTTTTCTGCTCATCCTCATGAGCATACTATTATTTGTGTTCTTGATGATTGACACTCTAACTGGAATGAGATGAAATCTCAGTTTAGTTTTGATTTGATTTTAAACATTCAGCATTCCTGATGGCTAGGAATGTTGAACATATTTTCATATAATTGTTGGACACTTATATTACTTCTCTTGAGAAATGTATGTTTAGTTCATTTGCCAGTTTATTGACTGAGTTGTTTGCATTTGTTTGTGTGGTGTTGATATTTTTTCTTTTCAGTTCTTTATATGTTCTAGATATTAACCCTGTATCAGAAGAGGAGCTGGCAAAGATTTTTCTCCCATTTTGTGGGTTCTCTCTTCACACAAATAAATATTGCCTTTGCTGTGCATAAGCTTTTTAATTTAATGCCATCTCATTTGTTGATTCTTGGTATTATTTCCTGAGCTATAGGAAATATTAGTATTTGAAATATTAGTATTCGGAGCTGTGGAATTTCTATTTATGCCTATATGCTGAAGTGATTTCCTTATGTTCTCTTCTAGTAGTTTCAAAGTTTCTGATCTTATTCCATGGACTACAATCCATTTAGAGTTGACTTATGCAGTGTGAGAAATACAGATCCATTTTTAATATTTTTCCATATGGATATCCTGTTTCCCTAGCACCATTTGTTAAGCAGACTCTATCCTTGTAAGTAAACCAACTTAATCATAATGTGTGACTTGTTAATGTTATGTTGAATTCCATTTACTAATATTTTATTAAAGATTTTTGCATCTGTGTTCATCAAGGATATTGGTCTGTTGTTTTCTTTCATTGAAGTATACTTACCAAATTATATTGGCTTCACAGAATAAGTTTGAAATTGTTCTCTCCCTTTCTATTTCCTGGAATCATTTTAAATTAATTATTTTAAGTTTTCTTTAAAGGTCTGGTAAAATTCTGCTGTGAATCCATCTGGTGCTGGGTTTTTCTTTGTTGAGGGACTTTTTATTACTGCTCCTATCTCATGGCTTGCCATTGGTCTGTTTAGGTTATCTATGCCTCTTTGTTTCAATTTTGGTAGTTACTATGTGTCTAAAAATTTATGTATCTTTTTCTAGATTTTCCAATTTATTGTAATATAAGTTTTTGAATTAGTCACTAATGATCTTCTGGATTTCAGTGGTGTTTTGTTGAATTATTTACTTTTTTGTTTCTAATGTTATTAATTTGAATCTTTTCTCTTTCTTTTGGTTCATATGTGTAAAGGTTTATCAATCTCATTAGTCCTCAAAGTTTTAAACTTTTGTTTCATTAATTATTTTATTGTCCTTGTATTCTCTATTTAATTAATTTCATTTGTGATCATTATTTCCTTATGCTGGGTGTGCAATGTATTTTTCTTGTCTTTCTAAGGCTTTGAGAGACATCATTAGATTATTTATTTGGATTTTTTTCTGAGATTTTTTGTTTTGTTTGTACTCATAGCTATAAACTTTCCTCTTAGAACTGCCTTTACAGTATCCCAGAGGTTTTAGTATGTTTTATTTTGATTCCAAGAATTTGAAAAAGTTTCTCCTCTTATTTCTTTAGGGCTTTCCTCATCATTCAAAAGTGCATTTTTAAATCTCCATGTGTTTATGTAATTTCTTTATATCTTCTTTTTTATTTTATTGGTTCTTCTTAGTTCTACATGACAGTAGAATCCATTATGATAAAATTATACAAGCATGGAATATATCTTATTCTAATTAGAATGCATTCTTGTGGGTGGGCACAGTGGTGGGATTCATACGTGTACATAAGAAAATTATGTTAGATTTATTCTACTGTCTTTCCTATTCTTATCTCCCTTCCCTTCTTTTTGTACTCTTTGTGTAATCTACTAGACTTCTCTTCTTCCCCTTCCCTTCTTTACTGTGGTTTAGCTTCCACATATCAGCAAAAACATTTGACCTTTGGTGTTTTAGGATTAGCTTATTTCATTTAACACGATATTCTCCAGACCCATCCATTTACTGGCAAATGTTATAAAATCATTCTTCTTTATGGCTAAGTGATATTTCATTGTGTGTATCACCACAATTTCTTTTATTTATTTATTTATCTATTTATTTATTTTTAGATTTATTTATTCTACTTAGATATACATGATAGAATGCATTTTGATTCACTGTACAGATGGAGCACAATTTTTCATTTCTCTGGTTCTACGTGATGTAGAATCACATCATATATGCAGTCATACATGAAGCTAGGGCTATGATATCCATCTCATTCTACCATCTTTACTACCCATGCCCCCTCCTCCCTCCCTCTCTTTTGACCAAATTTCCTCCATTCTTCCTGTGTCCTTTTCCTCATTATGGATCATCATCCACTTATCAGAGAGAACATTTGGCATTTGGTTTTTTGAGATTGGCTTACTTCACTTAGCATGATATTCTCCATATTCATCTATTTACTTGCAAATGCCATAATTTCATTCTCTTTTATTGATGAGTAATATTCCATTGTGTATAGAATCACAGTTTCTTTATCCATTTATCTATTGAAGGGCATCTAGGTTGGGGTTCTACAGTTTAGCTATTGTGAATTGAGCTGCTATAAACATTGAAGTGGTTGCATCAGTGTAGTATGCTGTTTTTAAGTCTTCTGGGTATAGACTGAGGAGTGGGATAGCAGGCTCAAATGGTGGTTCCATTCCAAGTTTCCTAAGAAATCTCAATACTGCTTTCCAGATTGGTTGTACTAATTTGCAGTCTCACCAAAAACATGCCTTTTCCCCACATCCTTGCCAACATTTACTGTTGTTTGTATTCTTGATAATTGCCATTCTGACTGGAGTGAGATGAAATCTTAGAGTAGTTTTGATTTGTATTTCTCTAATTGCTAGACATGTTGAATATTTTTTCATATGTCTATTGATCGATTCAAAACAATTTCTTTATCCATTCATCTGTTGATGGGCACTTATGTTGGTTCCATAGCTTAGCTATTGTGAATTACTGTGCTTCTATAAACATTGATGTGGCTGTGTAACAGTATATGCTGATTTTAAATCCTTAGTATATATGCCAAGGACTGGGATATCCAGGTCAAATGATGACTCTATTCCTAGTTGAGGAATCTCCATACTGCTTTCCAGAGGGGTTTTACAAATTTCCAGTCCCAACAATTTAATGTATGAGCATACCCTTTCCCCCACATCCTCATCAACATTCATTGTTACTTGTATTCTTCATAATTGTCATTCTGACTGAAATGAGATAGAATCTCAGTGTTTTTAATTTGCATTTTTCTCATTGCTAGAGATGTTGAACATTCTTTCATATATTTGTCAATCATTCATATTTCTTCTTAGAAGGTCCTGTTCAGTTCTTTGCCCAAAAGAAAAGATTTTCTTTTCTTTGTTAGTGTTAAGCTTTTTGAATTCTTTGTATATTCTGGAAATTAATGCCCTATCTGAGATGCAGGTAGCCAAGATTTTCTCCCATTCTTTGGGTTCTCTCTTCACACTTTTGATTGTTTCTTTTGCTGTGAAGAAGCTTTTTAGTTTGATGTCACCCCATTTATTGATTTTTTATTTTATTTCGTGTCCTTTAGGAGTATTGTTCAGGAAATCAGTTCCTGTGCCAATATGTTGAAGCGTTGGGTCTACTTTATCTTCTAGTAGGTGAAGGGTTATGATCTAACTCCTAGGTCTTTGATCCACTTATAGCTGATTTTTGTGCAGAATAAGAAACAGGGGTTAGCTTTCATTCTGTTACATATAGATTTCCAGTTTTTCTAGCACCATGTGTTGAAGAGGCCATCATTTTTCCAGTGTGCATTTTGGCTTATCTTCATCTAATATGAGGTAACTGTATTTATGTGGGTTTATCTCTGTGTCTTCCATTCTGTTCCGTTGGTCTTCTTGCCTATTTCTGTGCCAATACTATGCTTTTTTTTTACGTAGCTTATAGCATAAATTTAAGGGCTGGTAGTGTGACATCTCCTGCTTTGTATTTCTCATGAAGGATTACTTTATCTATTCTGGGCCTTTTGTTTTTCCAAATGAATTTCATGACTGCTTTTTCTATTTTTGTGAAGAATGTCATTAGAATTGTGATGGATATTGCATTGAATCTGTATAGTACTTTTGGTATTTGGCCATTTTGACAATATTAATTCCACTATACAAGAGTATTGAAGGTCTTTCCATTTCCTAAGGTGTTCCTCAATTTATTTCTTTTCTGTTCTGTAGTTTTCATTGTAGAGAATCTTCACCTCTTCACTATATTTATTCCTAAGTATTGTATTTTTTTTTGTAGGCTATTGTGAATGGGAAGGTTTTTCTAATCTCTGTTTCAGGTGATTCATCTTTGGAGTATAAGAATGCAATTGATTTATGGGTAATTATTCTGTATCCTGCTACTTTGCTGAATTAATTTATGAGTTCTATATGTTCACTGGGATATCTTGCTGTTGATTTCTAATTTCATTCAATTATGATCTGATAAGATCATAAGTAATTACTTCAGTTTTTTGTATTTCCTAAGACTTGCTTCATAGTCTAAAATATGATCTTTTGGGGAGAAAGTTCCATAAGCAGCTGAAAAGAAAATATACTAAACTTGTTGGATGAAATATTCTAAACATGTCTATTAAGTCAGTTTGATTTATAATATGAGTTGACTCTGCAATATCTTTGTTGATTTTGTCTGAAAAACTGGATTAATATCACCCAGTATTGTCATATTTGTGCCTATCTGGGCCCTTATGTGAGTAATGTTTGATTTAGTTAGGTGCACCAATGTTTAGGGCATAAACATTTACTATTATATTTTCTTGTTGGATTGTTTCCTTTACCAATATTTAGTGACTTTCTTTGTCTCTTCTAATTAATTTTGACTTGATATCTTCTTTTTTTGGATATTAGAGTTGCTACTTCTGCTTGTTTTGAGGTTCCATTTACATACAATATTATTTTCCATCCTTTCTCTTTCAGTTTGTGGATGTCAGACTGAGATGTTACTTGCAGAAAACATATAATTGTTTATATTTTAAATCCAATCTGCCACTCTGTGTATTTTAATTGGAGAATTGAGTCCTTTGACACTCAGTCTTATATGAAGAAGTGTGTATACTTCCTGTCATTTATTTTAATTCTAATGTTTAGCTTGCTCCTAATTTTAATTTCCTTATCTATTAATCTAATAAGATTCATTCTTTTCCAAATTGTCTTATTTTTATTTTTTCTTCTGTATGTAGGATTCCTTTAAGTATCTCCTGCACTGCAAGCTTGGTAGTCATGAATTCCTTTAGTTTATGATTATTTTGGAAAATTTGTATTTCTTCCTCAATCCTGAAGGATAGCTTTTCTGGTTACAGCAATCATAGTTGAGAAATCTGATGCTATTCTGATTGATTTGCCTCTAAATGTGGTCCAGAATCTCTTGCTCTTTTTAAAATTCTTTTCTTCTAGAGGAGAGGTGGGGTAGCAAGGATTGAACTCAGGGCACTAAACCACTGAGCCACATCCCCAGCCCTATTTTGTATTTTATTTAGAGACAGGGTCTCACTGAGTTGCTTAGTGCCTTGCTTTTGCTGAGGCTGGCTTTGAACTTGCAATACTCCTGACTTAGCTTCTTGAGCTTCTGGTATTATTGGTTTGTGTCACCACAGCTGGCTTAAAATTCATTGTTTAAAAATTTACTTATTTATTCTAATTAGGTATATATGACAGCAGAATGCATTTTGATTCATTGTACACAAATTGAGCACAACTTTTCATTTTTCTGGTTGTACATGGTGTAGAGTTGCACCATATGTGCAGTTATACATGTACCTAGGGTGATGATATCCATCTAATTCCACCATTTTTTCTGCCCCATGCTCCCTTCCCTCCCTCCCCTTTGCCCAATCAAAGTTTCTCCATTTTTCCCATGGCCCCCTCCCTATTATGGATTAGCATCTACTTATCAGAGAGAACATTCAAACTTTGGTTTTCTGGGATTGGCTTATTTCCCTCAGCATGATATTCTCCAACACCATCCATTTACCTGTAAATACTATCATTGTATTCTTTTTTATTGCTGATTAATATTTAATTGTGTATATATACCATAAATACTGTTATCTCATACTAGGCAAAGGCACCAAAAACATACATTGGAGAAAAGATAACCTCTTCAACAAATGGAAATCCACATGCAGCAAAATGAAACTAAATCCCTATCTCTCATCATGCATAAAAATCAAAGTGGATCAAGAACCTAGGAATTAAACCAGAGACCCTATGCCTAATTGAGGAAAAAGTAGGCCCAAATCTTCATCACATCGGATTAGGTCCCGAACTTCCTTAAGAAGACTCCTAAAGCTCAATAAATAAAATCAAGAATCAATAAATGGAATGGATTCAAACTGAAATAAAAGCTTCTCAGCAAAAGAAACAATCAATGAGGTGAAGAGAAAGCCTACATTTTGGGAGCAAATTTTTGCCACACACATGTCAGATAGAGCACTAATCTCCAGGATACATAAAGAACTCAAAAAACTTAACACCTAAACAATCAACCCAATCAATAAATGGGCTAAGGAGCTGAACAGACACTTCTCCGAAGATATACAATCGATCAACAAATACATGAAAAAGTGTCTCTAGTAATTAGAGAAATGCAAAGCAAAACTACTCTAAGATTTCATGTCATGCCAGTCAGAATGGTAGTTATCAAGAATACAAACAACAATAAGTGTTGATGAGGATGTGAGGGAAAATGCACACTCATACATTACCGATGGGACTGAAAATTGGTACAGTCAATCTGGAAAGCAGTATGGAGATTCCTTAGAAAACTTGGAATGTAACCACCATTTGACCCAGCTATCCCACTCCTTGGTCTATACCCAAAGGACTTAAAAACAGCATACTATAGTCATGCAGCCACATCAATGTTTGTAGCAGCTCAAATCATAATAGCTAAACTATGGAACCAACCTAGATGCCCTTCAATAGATGAATAGATTAAAATTCTTTTTTTGATCTGTATATAGGTGATCAATTACATTAGTCTATATTTTCAATTCTTCCTCAATGCCTATAAGTCTCAGTTTTGGTCTCTTAATGCTGTTCCAGTGTTCTTATGTATTATGGTCATAATTTCTTTTGTTTTAAATGGTGTTTAAATGTGCAAGGCTAGCTGCTTTGTATTCAAGATCTGAGATTTGGTCTTCTATTTGATCTAATCTGTTGGGAAGACTTTCAATTGAATATTTTATTGGGTTTATTGAGCATTTCATATCAAGATTTCTGTTTAGTTCATTTTTATAGTCTCTATTTTTTGAAATGTTCTTTCATATCCTGTATTTCTTCTATTTAGTTTATCATTTAGGTCTTCTTTTAATTTATTGATAATTTTAACAATCAATTTTTTGAATTTTCTCTCTAGGATTTCTTCCATTTTAATATTTGTGGGTTGATTTTTGAAGATGTCTTGTTGGGTTGTGTTTTCAGAGATTCTATGTTTGGGCATCTGTTGTGATGAATTTTTATTTTTGTACTATTTGAGTGTCTTTTAGTAAGGATTAATTTCTTTGTAATCAGCCAGGAGCTGGGTGTATATCTTAGAACCAAACATCCAGTCTTTGTAGACTACTGCTTTGCGAGGAGAAAGTAACTGCCAGTAACAGTGAACTTAATAGCAAACCATGAATCAACCTATATTTTAAAAAAACTTATTACTAATGAACTTATTACAAATAAAACTTATTACAAATCTATTAACCAATGAGAAAGTGGATAATAAATAATATATAATAGGCCAAAAAGTTAAGCATTAATGTTAGCATACTTAATATTAAATTGCCTTGGATGAAGGGGAAAGAGAGAAGGAAAGAAGGGAAGGAAGGAAGGAAGGAAGGAAGGAAGGAAGGAAGGAAGGAAAGAAGGAAGGTAGGTAGGTTAGTTAGGAAGGAGAGAGGGAGAGAGAAATGGTGGAGAGGGAGAAAATTGAAGATAAAATGAGAGGAAGAGGGGCAAGGAAAGAAATAGAGATGATGAAGAAGAAAACATGTATCAAAAAAATCTCATTTATTGAAAAAATACTTAAAATTTTTGTACTACTGTGAAAAACATAAAGACAGAAAACACTATAAAACAATTTACTCAAGACAGCTAGTGCAACATCAATCATCAAAAAAATCAGTTTATTCCTTTTTGACATTTTCTTAAATGTAGACACTTTTTTCCAGGGTTTCAATTTTATAATCCTTGAACTATGAGGATGTTTGTGAGAGATAATTATCAGGCTATTTGCTCTCAGCTCTGACCTGAAAACTCCAAATGTGTTAGAGGAGCCTGTGTGCTGAGCAGACCCTCCTTGACTGCCAGGATGTATTAGGGGAGGGTTGTCCATTTCAGAGCAAAATTTACCCTCAACATGGCATGTTTTTGTATCTGGAGATGGGAATATAACTGTATCTTGAGCTGATGGCCAGTCTTGTTACCCAGGGAGACTGTGGTTACATCTAGATTGTGCCACACTGCGCCCTTCATTCCAACAGTCTCAGTCCATGTGTTGAAGGGAGGTCTGTGGAATGTGCCCAGGCTGTGTCAGCAGATCCTCTGGAACTTGTGGGCATAAGGGAATTAGTTTTGCCCATGGTAAGATGCTATAGGTAGCACGTTTCCACCCAATCCTCACCCTATATAATTCTACTCTCTTTCATCCTTGTTTATTATTACAAAGTTAAGACCACAAAGTTCAAATGAAAGCACACTTTACTCTTCTCTGCTCTCTAGAACTGACCAGCAACCATGGCTCCCATTGCTGCCCACAACTTCCCCTAAGTCTGTGTTACCAGTCCACTCCTGTGCCCAGGTCAACTCATGGCTTGGGTGCCCACCAATTCAGTGAAAAAGCATAAATGTCCATTGGGTCTGAAGTACACAAAAAGAAAGCAAATTGGGAACAAAACAAACAAAATTTTAAAAATAGAGGGGAAAAAAATAAAGAAAAGAATAAAGGGGATTTCTAACTCCCCACTTAGAAAGTTCAAAGACTCCTTTTAAGCTGGCATTGTTTCACCGCTTTCACCAAATCCGCCAGGAAATGCTGGAATCCTTGCGCACACCAGCTCACTTCATAAAATCAAAGCATTTTTCTTGTCTATGTTGCAAATTTGATAGTAGGGCCTGCCGTTTTTAAATTCACTGCAAATTTTTCTCTTAGGTCATCAGAAGGGAGCTTCCCCACCCCAGTAAGTCACTGCTCACCTAGTTCTTCCACAGTCTATACCTTTTGCTCATTCTCTTTCTTTTTTTTTTTCACTCAAAAATCAGGGATTTTAATAAGTATAAATACTTAGACCTTTATGTATTAATTTCCTCAAAATCGTATTTCTACAATGATATGTACATAATTCATTTAATACTTTACAAGCAGGCTTATTGAAGTGTAATTACGAAGAGTAATTCACTTGGTAGATGTATGTACACAGTTTGATGGGCTTTGAAAAATCTGTATAGTCACATAATCACCCCCACAATCAGGATATAGAATATTTCCATCACTCAAAGTGCCATCATGCCAGGTGCAGCGGCACACGCCTATAATCCCAGAGGCTCATGAGGCTGAGGCAGGAGGATCACGAGTTCAAAAGGTAGCCTCAGAAACAGTGAAGCACTAAGTAACTCAGTGAGATCTTGTCTCTAAATAAAATACAAGATAGGGCTGAGGATGTGGCTCAGTGGTTGAGTGTCCCTGATTTCAATCCCTGCTGCTCATTCTCTTTCTATTTCTGGTTAAAACTATTATTTCTGATTGTTGCCTGGTTGCTGGTTTTCTGAGGTGTGTTCTGATGCTTTTCCATAGCCCTTATACTTTATCATGCCACCACAGAATTGTTTTGATTCAATTTCAGAGTGCAGTTACTGTAAGATGAGTTCCTCTAGTCCACCCATTTTCCAAACCCTCCTAACTGGATTTTTCTCATGGATTAAAAAATAAAGTAAGGTTATAAAGTCCATGGCATTATTCTGTATAATGTTTACTGTATATGATATATGTATAACAAGATTACTTGTTAAACAATATTATTATTAAGATTTGTTTCAGAATGAGTCAGTCTTACATGATAGAAAATGGACAGGATAAGTGTCACCAGTATCTTATAAAGGATGGGAAAGTCCAAATAACCAAGGTTCCTACTTTCCTTCTTTTTATCAAACATAAATAGCTCCCTCCCATTTATTCCAGGTTATCCACACCCTGAAAGCATTCATACTGCTGGACCAGACCATCAGGAATTTGATGGGTCACACTGTATAAAACCACAGAGAATCAGTACCATCTGATAAAAAGAGTTCCCAAATGCCAACTTACAGAACCATACTGTGTTAACATACTTATCTGCGACTCCACCAATAAGTTCCAAAAAATAAAATCATATTAAATCAATATGGATAATTGATTCTTCTTTCAGTACCAAATATTATATGATCTTGGCTCCATGGTATGATGAAGAATATAACACATCTCTTATATATTGCTAGGTTTTATGTTAACACATCAGCAAAATTTTTAGTTAGATGTATCTAGGAAATGTGTTTTTGCCTGGCTTAGTTGGCACTTTGAGGCAGAATTTTTTACAACATTCCTCAACATCTTCACTCCTTCCACACTCGGCTGTCCTTATCTTAAGCAGAGAAGAGAATGCTACCAAAGCTAATGAACCATGGCTGTAGAGATAATTCTCCCAGGGACATTAACCAATGAACATTTCAGTAGTTCATGTTAAGTATCCACAAATCCTCTGGTTGTTGGGGTTGGTGAGTAGTCCTTGTCTTTGTTCTTATTTCCTTTTAATCATTCTCTTCCTTGCTGGCACAATGAGGCCCATTTTTTTTCAGTGAAGTACCAGATTTACTGCAGTGGCTTAGCAGACTCATGGGATCATTTTACCAGCAAAAGCATCTATAATTCATGGGAACAATATTTGATATGACATAATTCCTGGTAGCCCTATCCAGCTATAATTTCATCTTAACACATACTATTGTACTATCAGCTTGGTCTGTAAGCTCCCTCTTTAGTTTTTTGTTGTTGTTACTCTTTTTTAAATGCAGCACTACAGTTTCCAGACCGTAGGGCAGAGCTTCTAATTTTAAGATGATTGTTAGCCAGAAGGTTTTGTTTATTGTTTGTGGGGTTTTTTTTTCTTTCCTTCTTTTTTAAGTAATGAATCATGTATAAAGCTAAAATCCCTTGGAATTTAATAGGGTAATGAACTTGGGAGCTTCCAGGTATATGACAATTTGTCTATATGCAGAGCACTTGGAGAGATGTGAAGCATAACATGTGAATATGATACAGTACCTGTTCTCAGAAGTTTTCTGCATGATAATTGAATTATATCATTAAATTCAACAATGGCTTATTGAGCAATGACTATAAATGGGACATTTTACAACATTTCATGAGACAGTCCTTTTTCACAGCATGATTGGGATCCGTTTTCCAAATAATTTAAGATTTCTAGTGAAGTAATAATATACATAACATATTGCAAATGTTTGTAGTTCCAAATAGGTACATTAATGCACACTCTTGTCTCATCCTCTCAACTGAAAAGTCTTCTGAGACCATGACTCTGTTTATATATATATACATATTTAAATTTCCAATGCCAAGCCTAATCTGACAGATATTCCTTAATGTACCTAAGGTGCCTGAATGATTACTGTGGGAAATAGACATAGAAAAGTTTTTCTTCCAATAAAGTTGGTTAAGTGTTACTAGTAATATTATGTGATCCCAAAGAAGGTTAAAAGAAGAATAAATTCATCTGGAAAAAGTCTAATAAATATCAGTTGAATAAGTAAGTAAAAACATTACAGTAAAGTTGCTTGAAATTTTGGAACAAAAATGAATGCTTTTTATTATGTTATGAAAACGGACTGGATTTTTTTCATGAGCCCTCACTTTTTGAAATTAAGATTATTATTTTTATATACAGTTAAATAATTTAATAGTTATATTTTATTTTTCTTCAAATACACCAAATGTACCCAAACCATAGACAGTATAAAATGTTCCATGTCATCAAAGATATGACCCCTTTGAGAAATTCTTTGGGATTGAAGAATTTTGTGTTGGTGAAATTATCTTAAACAGAAATACTTAGAGAATTGTTATCTGGCATCAGTGGAACCAACGGAGAGTGCCAATAGAGAGTGGACCACTGAACGTACACTGTCTAGTATGTACCGGGTATTCTAGTGGACACTGGTGGGAAATGGAGAGTAATACATTGGCCTCAAGGAGCTAACAGTAAATTGACCTATGAATGAGGAAGTAAAAAATGAACTTGTTTTTCTTTGCTTTCAAGAAATCATACCACTCCTTATTTTAAGCCAGAGGCTCCCACAATATGGATCTTAGACCAGCAGCAACAACAGTCCATGGAAACCTGCCAAGATGCAAACCCCTAGTGCCCAACCCAGACTTACAGGACCATAAATTCTGGGAGTAGGCCCCAGCTGCCTCCTTTAATAGGCATTAGGTGCCATGACACTGATGCTCACTAAAGTGTAAGAGCCACAGTCTAGACCAGCTCCAGAACATTCCCTATGCTCCTCCATACACATGAACACTACCACAATAACCAAAGTTGTGTCGCTCCTACTCATTATTTTATGTAAGTTCAGAAAGCAGTGAAATGATTATGTATATTAAACAATAGCCCAAATTTTGACGTATTGTTTACTTAATAATATTTATTGTTTAAATTTAGGGTCCTAGTAAAGTTTCCATAGTAACCTTGTATTTTTCTTTACTTTCTGTGTTATTCACTAAAGTACTTGATATTGAGTTAAAATATCATATAGTTTTAACAACTTAAAGAGATCACATTGGGGCTGGGATTGTGGCTCAGTGGTAGATCACTTGTCTCGCATGCGTGAGGCACTGGGTTCGATCCTCAGCACCACATAAAAATAAATAAAATAAAGATATTAAAAAAAAGAGATCACATGTACATTCTTGCTTATAAACTAAATTTTAGTGTGAAAGAATTATAACTACACTGCAAAATGTTGGATTTCTGCTGCCTGATAAAAGTCAGTGGAAGAGGAGATAGACATACAGTGTCAACTAACTCTAAGAACTCTCTCTCTTCCAAAGAAAGAAATATTCAGTGATGCCATTCTATTCATTTATCAGTAGCAGCAGCAGCAGCAGCAGCAGCAGCAGTATCTCTCATTATCAGATCAATTTTAAAAAGAAAAATGGTCCTTCATTACAATCTATCAGAATTTCATTATTACAGTGTTTTACAGTGTTTCATGAAATGGATACACTTATTGTCATGGGGCCAATCCCATGTGTCCATCTATCATACAGGCCTGTCCTAAAGGAGAGAGGCAAGAGCAAGGCAGTGTCTCTGTCACTTGTTGATTCCTCAGGCACAGGGAAGCTGGTGACATAAGAAGACAGCCTCTCTGGTTTCTGTGAAGAAGTGAGGAAAATACTGGAGACAAATTTAGTAGCTGACAGCCCAGTGGAACCCCATCATTTCTACCCAGGGTTCAAAGGTGGGTAGCCTGAGTCTCTCCGGCTCCTTGCCTTTGACCTCACAATCTCTCTAGTGTTCCACCTTGTAAATCATCTGACCTTTTCTACTAATCCTTACCATGGGCTATGGCTGGGATTCCATCACTATTTTTCATCAGTCAACAGAAATGTGCCATTACCTTCCACTTTCTAGAAGTTTGTTTAAATCTCTCAGTTCCTGATTCACCCTCTTCCATTTATCTTTATTGTAAGTTTACTCTTTCTTTCACATATAACTTCTCTTTTAGTGGGGCCTCAAATAAGACAAAAGGCATGCCTATGATTAATCCACAATTTCCATCATAATTCTGTTATAAGTCACTCTTTTCTCCTTTCCTCTTATTTCCCTTCCTCCCTGGCAGTCTCCCTCTGATCCCTGCTGTAGCCCCTGGTCTGTGGATTCCTGTATCCCATCATCTGCTTTATACTATTGGCTCTTTATTGCACAAACTCAAAATAATCATTCTTGCAATATTAAAGTTTTCCTCTCAAGGTAGGCAAAAGGATTCAGAGGAAGGAACTAAAAATTAAGTATCAAATCCAGAATATTCTTTAGCAGTCAGGGAAGAGAAATGCTGATAATACTCGTATATGTCTAATTTTCACCATGTCGTCTTTTTACCTTTCCTCACTAGTATATTGGAACCTTGAAAGCAGTACTGTACCTTGTACACTACTGTGAAACTGGAACATCAAAGGCATGTAATACATACTGAAGGAGAAAATGAAACATAGTAGTAGGACTATTCTCTACTGATACAATTAGAAAATGAAGTCTATGAGAGGTAAAGTAATTGGAATGAAGTAAAAAAAATAAATCATATATGGCATATCCAGGTCATTGATTAGCTGAGAGGGGAATAGAAAACTCTCAAAAAACATTCTTTATAGTATTTCAGAGAATAGATCAGACATTCACTGAATTTAGTTAAGGTTTTCAAAATATGAAGATACCCTATTTGACTCCTACATGGTAAGCTTTCAGGCAAGAGAATAGAATGACCAGACACGTTATGTGTTAAATGAGAAAGCAGAATGTCCAGATAACTGAAAAGATGTGTAATCTGAATTCTGAAGGCCTGAAATAACATCCAGGAAATCCACAGTGCACCCAGTCAGATTGAGACTGAAGACTAACATGGAAGAACTCTGGAGCCTTCTGTTTATAGTTAAGCAGATGTGATTTTGTTCCATATATGTAATAGACAACTGTCTTGTTTTCACCTACCCTCAAGATGCTGCAAGCTGAACGTGAATGAGTAGCACCCCTGGGGCCATCATTACCATCTCAGGCTGTCTTGTGGGTAGAAGGAATAGGTGGGGAATAAAACCACAATCACAAATCTGATGGCAAGCAGGCCTTTTGTCAGCAGTTGGAGACACAACGTGCTTAAATGTTAGGAAGCAACACACTCTCAGACACTGATAAACAACATGATGTACTTGTTCTACAGAGGAGTCATAGCTCTGATTAGCAAATTTAACATAGATCAGATAAAGTCACTAATTTATGAGTAACAACACAAATAGATAATCCTATTAGATGTGTCTATACTGGACAACTTTAGCCTTTCCATTTAAAAACAGTGTTTTTAAAGTTAATTTCTCTCCTAGAATAATCACTAATTCACCAAATTTAAGTTTTGTTTTAGTTTTGATTTTGGCTTCAGTGAATCACATCATATGGTGAAATCTTACTCAAATAATATTACAGAACATCTACTTTGTATCATTCACAGATGTAAATATAAATACAAGATCTCTGTTATTGGGAGATATTATGCTTGTTTTCTATAGCCAAAAGGGTTAATACAAAGTGTCTAGCTTACATGAAAATAAAATTGTTGATGCTAAATTTCCCTGGAGATTTAGGTGTAAAGATGCCTAAAATCTGTTTCATAACTAGAACTTTGCATGTACTCATTTTACCTTACGCTTTCCAGTATTTTCTTTTCAGCTTTTGCCAATTCACCAAAGTCCTTTGAGTCTCATTGGAGAGAAAAAGATAATTTAATAATTTATTCCTAACCTATTTTTTTCCACTATATTGTTTCCAGTAATGCCACATGGCAATAATTACTTATCAAAAGCATGACAATTAAGAGAAATGTACAAGTTCAAAAACTTAACAAAAAGCCATTAATCGTGATAGTTGAGTAAGCTCAAAACAAATTTGCTTCTGAAATTGAAGAGATAGAATCAAATTTCACCTCACATACATCATTTGTAATATTCTAAAAATTAGTGAATTGTCTTAGCAACTCTCTTGAAATAGAAAATCCCAACAGCCAAGCAAGAAGACACCTTGTTCTTCTATTCAAGGTCTGAGTAATGCTGGGCCTCCAGGATAGTAAGGAAGGAATAGACTATTAAACTCTAACAGCTAGTTGTTCCAATTTTCAGCCAGCGTGGCTGGACCCAACATAGTGAGCTGCAACCATTCTCAAGTCCAGGGCTTTGGAACCAAGGGAACAATGCAGAAAGACAGCTGCATGGACTGCTACTCACATGGACTTCAGCCAAAGTCAGTGGGTAGAAACGAGGCTGGAATTCTCAGAAGTTTCCCTCAATTGGCTTTAGAGGTTAGTCAACTCTTTTCTGTGAAACAAATACTCCCCTCACAGGCTTATCATTTTCTTTTTGCTAGAAGCCTCTCAAATTCTTTCAAAAGGAATTGATAGAACCATACTTAATTCTGCCTTTTAATAGCATTCAGATTGTCTACAAATAATTTCTCATTTGAATCTCATTGCCATAATATATATCCCAGCAAGAGTAAGTACCCTGTAAGTTTCAGTCTCTATTGCAAAGTCTGAATTCTACTTAAATAAACTCCCGCTGTGGACCTCAGTTTTGTAACTGCAGTAAGACAAAGCATCTTACCACCCTGGCTGTATTCATATATTAATTCACACCTCTCTAGCACACAAGCTCTCTCTCAAAAGTTTAATTGACTTACACATTTATTTTCTTCTAAATTTAACAACTAAGTAACCCTAAGCATCTTTCCTATAAGAAAATCATTTAGGCAGGAAAAGGAAAAATATTTTAATAATATTATTTTTCAAGTACATTCTCTATTGATGTTATAAATTTCATTGAGAGTTGGTGTAACAACTTTAAATAAAATAACTAGATATAGATAATGGTGTCTGGATTCTCAATGGTGGTTTAAAAAATAGTCTAATTGAATCCTGGGGTTAAATTTAGTCTATAACTAAACATGAAGAAGGTTCCCTGTGAGTTGTATCTAGAAGCACAACAGCAGAAACAGAATTTCAATATGAAAAAAGAGACATGGTCCTTGCTTCTGCTGAAATGGATAGATTCACAGTTAGGAAAACCTCAATTAAGGGTGTGAAAGTGAAGCTGCTTATGCATAGGAAATAAAAAAGATAATGCATACCGGGAGTCTCCTGAAGGAAAAGAGCAGGGGGTCCAAATGTCCTGCAAAGCAGGAGATAGTTTCCCAACACTGATCCTAAGACAGCTATAGCTTCCTATCTGAATAACTCTACTGCAGGCATGTTTGTGAACAAAATCCATTATTTAAAGACCAACATGGAGAAATTAAATGGCCATACTTACATTCTTGCAGGGTGGGAAACTGTGCTATTTTATCTAGTATTTATAATGATCAAAGAAATTAAGTCACAAGAATTGGAAATTTTCCTGGCAAGGGAACAACTCAGCATGAATAAATTCTTTATACTTTATTCAATTTTTCTTTCAGTTTTCTTTTTTTTTTTCAAGAAACACTGTGCTTGTCTTGAGTAATATGCAATTAAAGGTAAATTCAGAATCAGCTAAATTCAATCAAAATATGGGTTTTCATACATGTAAAAATACAATAATATCTGCAAAATAGTCAATCATTTTTTTCTACTTTTGCTTCTCCCTAGACTCCTCTGGAGATATGTAAATTATTGATTCCATCTGGTTTATTGCCATCGGGGCTTCATGAGTGTTTATTTTTTGAAGGCAGATGTAAATAAAACCAAGTTACTTTCTAGAAAAGCTGTAAGGTATGGTTATAAATCTGCAGTTTAATTCTCCTTTTCCAGATGCCACCTGGAATTTTAGAGGAAAGTGCCTACCTTTTAGGGTCTGCTAAAGTGATCAGCTGAAAGGAAAACTGCCAATCATGTACTCAACTATTCTAAAACACTCTTTCTCGATGGCAAAGGAAAGGTGAGAACATCATAATTTTGTATTTTTTTTCTCTCTTTGTGGGAAAGTGGAGTGGGTACAGGAAATCCTGATAAAGTTGCTTGTCTATAAAAAAATTCTCTTTAGTCTAAATAAGATTGTGAGGTTTTTTCCCTTCTTATACTATTCATTTTTTCTCTACCTATTATTCTTGCTCCCTTCATCTTCTAACATGAACCTTGTTTGCCTAAATACTTAATTTCCAAACTAAATTGAAAATGATGAGAAAGAAGTTTTTTGAATTTTCTCTGAAGTTTACATCTCTAAATTAACCCACAAAGGAGTTAAAGACTTATTTTTGAAGGTATGTGGCATCTCTCTGCTTTAACTATTAATTAATTAATGACTTAATAGCTTATTGGATTAATGGATTTGAAATGTGATCTAAAATTTATCAGAATTTGAAAATCATGTTGAAAATAATCATCTCTGTTAGTACACTTAAATATACCAATAGTTTCTGCAGTGCCAAGAGATATAAAAAAAAGAAACAGGATTATTCTGGGCAATGATCCAGGCATAATAAACTATGAGTATGGCTATTAGTGAGTACAAAATAGATAACGTACCATATCAAATATAAAATATTGCCAGATGTGCCAGGATAATCCAGAAAAAAAATCAAATTCTTGCACCTATATTAAAGCCTTTAAGATTAGCCAGCTAGTCATGAGGACAACTTTCCTGGGCTGTATTCTAGGGTCTTACGGATGTATTCTCAGGTAGTCTCCACATGTTCTGCAATGATCTTGGTGTCTCCTTGAACTGTTGAGTCATTTGAATTAACTGACACTTTAGGAGGGGAAATTCCCAAAATATCCAAAGTGTGAGAAAGCAAATACATTTTTATGCTCACTTTGATGCAGCATAACAAACAAAAGATTTAGACCCAAATGGATGTGAGTTCACTCCCATTTTCTGCCAGTTACCACGGATGTAGTGTTGCAAAGTACATGAACTGCTATGAGTTTGTTTCTCATCTGGAAAATGAAATTGTTGTGGGATTGCTTTGAGGATTAAATAAAACATATATGCCAACCAAGCACCTGTGTGGTGCTTAAGTAATGGTAGCTCTTTCCTCCTCCCATTCCATTTATATTCTCAACTTTCCAGTAAAAAGAATATTTGATCTTTGAGGATAAGGGTGGGTTCCTCTCCCTTCCCTGAAAGCCTTGGAGAGATAAGAGGTGCTGAATAAATGCAAGGTCTTTGTCAAACCTCTTTGTGCCTCTCCAGACCACGAGCATTTAGTTACCTGGCTCCAACTGTACAGAAATTGTGAAGCGGGTCAATTGAGATTTCCTCATTCCTCATTCCAGGAGCAGTGAGCCAGGCTGAATAAACTGTGGAGTGTGTAAGCATTTGCAAAACTGGTGAAAATTCCGTCATTTGGGGGATAGAGGAACGTGAATGTGTACCAGGACAGATGCACACATTGGGAAGGATAAAAGTCTGGAATTTGTATCCCTTTTAATGTTGATTAAACTTCTTTCTCAACCAAAACTAGAGAGTCACTGTTGTGAGTGAAAGGAGGACTCATAAAAAAATGATATTCTTTAAATTTTTCAAGACCAAACTTGATTGAATTTGTTACACTTTCAGCAGCAATAAAGCTAAGATTAGCAAAAAGGAAAAAAACTTTGCATCTCTTATTCACAAAATTCATATGCTGTGCAACCCTATAAAGTTAAGCATCAGCAACTGCATGCATTCTGTTTTATTTGGGTTATTTATCAGTGGATATGTGAATAAAAGTCTATTTTAAGACCCACTATTTGTAATAATATTTTAGAATGGATAATATTTTTTTAAATATTAAACCAATGTATTTTTCATTAATCATAAATTTACTTCCTATGGCTCCTCATCCATTAAATGAGTAATATTCATTACTTCAGGGGAGTGTTGGACATTTTCTAGAACAAATAAGTCATTTTTCAACTGTGCACTTCAAAATTAAATTATTCCTGAACTCACAGTTAGATGATAGTCCTGAGAAGCAAGCCTTCCTGGGAGGAATGCTTTCTAAATTCCAAATCTTCATTTTGCATTGCAAAAGTTAAATGTGAATGTCAGAGCTTAGTTTTTACTTCCAGCCTAGGTGCACAAGAAAGGAAGGCCTTCAGGGAAGGTTCTGACATACAGGAAGAGGAAAGAAGTCCTTCCGTGTAGGAAGGGCCTTTAGAGGTCTAGAGCAGATGAAATTAGGACAGAACTGTCCAAGATAGAGCCAGGTGTTCCCACTACCAAGGACTAAAGGTGAGAAAAGAAGGAATGAGACAGTAGGAAATGAGAAGCAATGGGAAGGATATGCTTCTTTCCCACTTGGAGCTATAGCCAGAGGTCACCTCAGAGGTGTCCTGTAGCATTTCACAGCAGATAAAATAACATGGCATATTTAGGCATAAGTGACACCCATCCCCCTGCCTCTGTGTGGTATGGTGGAGATTCAGACAGAAAGGTTCTCAGGGAGGAGCTGTAGGATATTTGGCAGGTGGTAAGAATGAAGAAGCAGTTTGTTTTCCAGTGGGTTGAGGGGAGCAGACACGGGGTAGAAAGCAGTTGGAGGCCAGGTAGAAAATGCACTGGGCTCAGGGGGTGCAGCCATTCAGACACCAAACCGCCACATCCCAACCGGAAGCCAGTGAAAGCCAGTATGAAGTCCAAACACTTCCTCTTACCATGGCAACGTTACTTGAATTTCAGTGCGTGTCAAGAAACCACTCAGGGGGAAGGAAAGAAATGCAAATGGGGAAAACTAAGTACCATCCTCAACCAAAGAAAGCACTTTACATGGAAAATTTTTCAGTGAAATTGAATAGGATAATTTGTAGCAAGTGCTGATTGGTGTTTGTTACTGGGTGAAAAAATGTGTTTTGAATAGGATAAGGTAAGTTATACAAATTTTATGCACATTTGAGTTGCATCTTTTGATAACTTTTGGAAGACCAAGCTAGAGGTTCAGAGTATACCCCAACTCAGCTTTAACTGCATGAATCAGGGATTAGAAATACCACTAGTCTGATCACCTTATTATATAAAGTGGCAGAATTTCCAAAATAGAAAATAGGCTTGGGCCTGGGGTTGTGGCGCAGTGGTAGCGTGCTCGCCTAGCACGCGTGAGGCACTGGGTTCAATCCTCAGCACCACATAAAAATAAAATAAAATAAAGATATTCTGTCCACCTACAACTAAAAAATAAATATTAAAAAAAAGAAAACAATCTTCAGTTAACTCTATAAAATGCTATCAAGTGTCGACCTATGTGTTGATTAAAAGTGTGTGTAATTGTATGTATGTTTTAGGATTTCAAATCAAATTCATCATTTATTTTGTCCAAAAAAGACTGAAGGCATAAATATGTAGATACTCTAGTGGCAAACTAGGCTAGGATTAGTTAATTGTGCAGTGCAAGAGCTCCAAAAAGAGAACCCTTAAAAGAAATAGATCTGGCAAACCATAACACATCAAATTTAAAATCAATACTGTTAATCTGAAATGAGTTTGTTTGTTTGTTTTTTATTCAGTAGCTCTTGACTATGATGTAGCAAACATTCTCAAAATTAACCCGTTAAAAAACAGTGGCTTAAGTTGAATTGCCCTAGAAACAGATCCCAAGGTAAGGATTTGAGTCTAGGTGGTTTATTAGGGAACTGATCCCAACAAGAACCAGTAGTGGAGTGGTAAAATAAGACAGAAAGTGGAAGGAAATTAGTAGAGTAAAATAATGTGCAGATGATCATTGTGGGTGACAGAGGGTCAATCTCCCCGGGAATCTGAATAGACAGATCATTCCTTATAGCTGTATCATCCACAGGATAAAGAACCAGTAATTTATTCTTCAATGTCTATTCCTCTTTGATTGAGGGTTGATCCTGAGAGCATCAACTCCCCAGCACATCACACATGTCCCATAAAGGGTCCAAGCATACTAAAGAAAGCTAAAGGAGGCAAAAGATATAGGCAATGTACAGTCATCAGTGTGCACAGGATCAGGAGAGCCAACAATGCTAATTAGACATCTGGGTAACTTAAAAGTAGAAAATAATGAATCAGATATTTATAGAAGCAGAAAAAAGAAGTGTGCGTGAGTGTGTGTGTGTGTGTGTGTGTGAGTGTGTTACCAAATGAAGATGAACATTAGAAGGCACTGCTGTTCTAGTAGAGGTTACAAATATAATTATGTACCTTGGTAATATACAACACTGTCAGAACAAATTTATTTAGCTTGTAGACTTGTATTAGCATTTTGCCTAATTACTCTTTGCCATTCTCCTCAACTGAGTAGATTCATGAAAATGTTGCATACTTTTTAAAAACTTCACTGCTGGAATCCAAAATAAATTGTGAAAGCTAAATTTCTTCTCTGCATATGCTGAATAAAATGAGGCTCCAGGTAGACCAGTTATATTTAAAAAGTGAGATTAAACTAATTTTTATAAACATTTTGAATATCTTAGGTGATTGAAGTTTATAGTACTAATTAGGGAGCAATGGGTTGTCTATCTTGAGGAATGAAATTTAAATTTTGTTTATTAATAATTTAAGAATGATGCCTCTGCCCTGAAATCATTCAAATTAAATATACAACTATGGTTGAATATAGTTTTTTAAAAAGTCTGCAATATATATGGAATAAGGAGTTTTCAGGAAAGTACTGGGAGGGTGGGGGAAAGATGTGTGTATGGGTACATGCATGTGCAATTACTTTTTCCCAAGAGAAAAACCAATGTTAGCGCTGACTTCTAGTTTCAACATTATCTATGGGATCAGAGTAGTTGTACTTAATTTCAAAAGTACAAATAAAAGCAAATTCCAGGATTTACAAAAGAATATTTTTAATGGTGTCAGTGGAAAGGAGAGGAGACAGAATCTGAAGAGATTACCGAGAAACATACCCTTCTTCCCTTTCCAGCAGACTGACCATTAGACCAACCAGCTATTCTGGAGAAAATAGCTGCCAAACAGAGAAAGCAAGCATGAGTAAGCCCTCAGGAACAGGACAAATTCTAGCCTCTCTTCTAAAATTACAGCTCCTTTCATGAGGGAACAGCATTTATTTACTAGAAGAGGAAATTCTTGCAAAAACTTTTAGATCAATCAAGTGTCCCAATGTCAGCAGTAACATTCGCTTTGCTAATCAGTTTAAAAACTTGGGCTAGTGAAGATCTGCAAGCATTACATCTTCTTTAAATACAAATACTTTTAAAATGTTTATGTATTTTTTATGAACTAAATTGTTTATAAGAATATTTTATAAAATAAAATAGTAAATACATCCCTAAAATTATCTTGACTATTGCTATAGCTCTCCAATACAGTGTATTTATCATAGATTTAATGGCATGTAAAAGAATTAATGGGGCCTAAGGAAATTAACATGCAGGTAGGTGGAATGAGGGCAGACAAGGGCTTGCAGGCCAAAAGGTTTTCTCATTTAGGTGAGAAGCATGTAGGTGGACTTACTGGTACAGAGAGCATCACCAGGACTCTCAAGCAACACACAGATACAAATCTTGTTCTACATGTAAGATAAAAACAGTTCAAATGCAAGGAGTTATTGTTAAAGTAACAAATTTAATGCTTAAACTAGCAAGTTATTTAACCTACTTAAAAGGAAATCTGTTTACTAACCATTATTAGTCATTAAAATCAAATGATGCTAGTAAGATATATGAACACCAATATTCATTAGGAAAAAATTCCAGAAAATATTCCTAACACTAGTATGTAAAGGGCATTTACCAAGTTTTAATCAAAGGCTACCTAAATCCTATGCTGTTATTTGCTAATTGCTAATTTGCCAAGCAAGAAATACCCCCTTTATTCTAATTTTTAGATTTCTAGTAAATAATTCCTATAACATTTAGACTACATATACATTTTTAAAAAGAAGAAAGATGAAGAAGAGGAGGAGATAGAGAAGGAGGAGAAAGAATGAAAAGTATCAATTATTTGACAGTGGTAAATATTCAAATCGTGTTACTTTGAGCAAGTCTTGTTCTATGATAAGAAAGAATGATACATGGGAAGATGAAAACTCTATGATATAGGATTCTATTTTTCATGGAATGAAGAAAGTTGTCATTATATTTTTGTTGTTGCTGCTGTTGCTTTTTAACTTTGGGTAGGTGAGAGAGTTCATCAGTCCTCCAGGCTTAAGCTTCTGCAACCTGTAACTATTGTCTCTAGACCTGCCATAGCAAACTTTAATGAGAGCTCCACAAAAGAATTGACCAGGTCCTCTTAGTGCAACACTCTGGCTCTGACTGAAACTTACATTAATATTTACAAAGCACTCCCCTTTAAAAATACTTAATTATACCTCTCAGTTTTATGGATTATTTTATAGCCTCAAATCTGCCACAATAGTTTAGAAGACAATTAAAGTCATGAGACACTTATCCATCAAACTGAGCCTCAATTTAAAGGATTTATTGAGTAGATATCTATTCATTTATTGCCCAGTGAATTTTTGTTATACTCAATGTATGTATAATATGTCAAAATGCATTCTACTGTCATGTATAAGTAAAAAGAAGAAATAAAAAATAAAAGAATTATTCTAAGTTAATCTCAAATAACTCAATAAGCCTACTTATTAAAATGACAGAATCATTAAACCAACATAGAACATAGAACAGAAGACCTTAACTGGCATTCTAAACTTTAAGTAAAATTTTAGAAAAAAATACATGTTTAAGATTCTATTACACTTAACATTATTGAAAGTTTGCTATAAGATGCTTTTATAATTTCCAAATTTACAAAAATAAGGTAAAATTTCTATGAATCAAATTATACAGACATTGTACCTCACTTTCATATATGAAGCTAGATATTTAATGCAATTCTTATATATAAGCTAATCCCCAGAATGAGGCTGGAAATTAGAAATCATTCTAATACTCTTAAAGATGAGATAAAGAAATTGAGGAATGGATTTAAAGTAGTTTCTCAAGGTCAAACAGCTGTCAATTAGCAGACTGTGGATTGAAGCCCTGGTCCTGTTTATATCAAATATCTTCCCCTTTCTAAACTGTGTCATGCGCTTATAGTCCCTCAGCACAGACATACACATTGTTCATGACAGAAATTAATACATCAATGACATATGGGCAGAGAAAAAGCTGAAATATGGAGAGGGGGGAGCAGAAAAAACAATTCAAATAACTGCTAGGCATGCAGAAAGCTGGTAAGGAGTTAAAGTACATCACTCTAGTGAAGTAAATTAAAAGGGCTATATGAATCAACTGCAGTTAGATTTGGAGAAAGGTGCATTTATTATTCTGTACACCTTGGCATGTGTGATTGATGTCAATATGAGGCTGTATAGAGTAAAAAGTGCTGACAAACAAGCAAATTGCTTTATTAATGTGCTATAAAAGGATAAATGAAGCTTGAGAAACTTTGCTTGCCCTAGACTCAGCATATTGGGGAGGCTGGCAAAGGTAAACAACTCCTCAGGATGAACCAGTGTCCTCCCTGCTCTGTTTTTCGTATGCAGTCTTCCCTTCAGATTTTCTAAACGTATTAATTCTCTGTATTGACGATTTCAAAATATTTGGTCTCACTGACACATTTCAAAATGCTTGGCTAAGTTATTCCATTCATTCTCTCTCCTACCAGCCTCGATTAACCCCTTATCCATAGTCTGCTCCCTTAAGAGTGGGACCCATCGGGTATTTTTCTCAGGGCTTCTCATTTCCTCAAATGTGTGATAATGTGTCTATCTTAAGAGGTAAAAACCAACACTGCCACAATGGGATTCACAACCCCCCTCCCCTGAACTCTAACACAACATTCCTGTACAGCTTCTTTGGAACATTTGAAGTTCATTGCTACATGTCCCAGAGTTTTGGATTCTTCAAAAATTCCTTCTCAAAATGCAAATACCCCAAATCATTATTAAATAAAGTGTTATCTAGGAAAAGGTACAGGGGAAAAAAGTAAAGATGGGGCAGGAACTCTAGAAGGAATTCAGACGCAACCCATATATTTTTCTGGGACCAATGATAAATGCCCTCTTAAGCTTCCTTGTAGGTAAGCTTTTCCAACTTTCTCAGGTCCCAGGGCAGCTTTATAATAAACTTTATCCTCACAGCCAAGAGAAATGGTGCCCAATGACAGGAAATGAGAGAAAGAAAAATGGATAGGTATGCCCTGAAGTCACATATGGAAAAAGAAATACTAAGAAACCCATCCTGCTGTGCTATTTAGGACTTCACAAAGCATTGTTATGCAAAAATTGTAAAGGCACCCTCTCTGTTGGAAGGAACTTGGCTTAGCAAATAGTTGATTTCAGCTCTGGTTCCTATCCTTGGCAGGAAAAATTGGGCAGTACCCCATAGAAACTGTACAAATGGATGGCTTTTTTGTTTTTTGTTTTGGTTACTCTCTAAGCATTTTTTTTAATTTCTTCTATCTTCTCTGCTGTACACTTTATTTAGACCCTTCAGACCAATACATACACATACACACACACATACACACAAATCTATGGACAATGACACTTACACATGTACACAAACACACACACATTCACCCACAGACCTACATATACCCAGCTACACACACACAACCATATGCACACCAAAACATACCATGCATACCTATATCCATGCACACACCTTCACACTGTTAGCTGAACACATCTATGCTGACACACTCCCATAAATACATCCACATACCCACCCACGACACACAGTCAGAAATACACTCACTCACATATACCCACACTCAAATTCTTCCTCCATTTTTGCTTCTTCCTACTCACAAGCACCACACAGTGGTACCAAACTCTTCATGGAACATTTTCTTTGTCACAAAACTGCTTTCTCTAAGATCATCCTCCTGCTGAGAAACACATATATGAAAGTGCTGCATATTTTTCTGACTTTGAAACTTCCCTTAGGCATCAAGTTTTATTTGTTCAACCCAACAATGTACAATGCCGTTGAAAACCTTCCTAAAATCAGCATCTGAAAATGTTCCAAAAATTACACATTCATCAAAGAATTCCACTTAAGCCTTCAACAGTAACCACTAACCAATTTGTTTACAAATTGTATCACTTTTCAGAATAACATGGAGATGGCTGAGATTCGACAGAGTGTAATAAATGATATTCTCTTCCCTGCAAGAAAAAAAAACAGTTTAAGAACAAAAATGTTATGCAGAGGTGATGAAAAGAAAATGTATTTATTATACATTTAACTGGGCTGGAGGAGGTGCCTTTGGAGGACAAAGATCTTCCTAAAACTCCCTTGTCCAGAATGTGATATTTGTCTCAGTCACTTGGAGCTCTGAACAATGACAGTCCTTTCTTCACATAACGAAGAACACACCAAATTTTTCCACAAAGAGAAAAATCTTTAAGGAGCAAAGGGAAATAGTATGTTGAGCCTGCCCTGTTTCTTATCACAAATTCACCAGTGAGGGTGTTTTAGTCTGCTTTTTCGCTGCTATGACTAAAAGGACACACCCAGAACAACTATAGAGGAGGATAAGTTTATTTGGGGGCTCACAATTTTAGAGGTCTCAGTCCATAAGTGGCTATTTCCATTCTTCAGGGCTCAAGGTGAGCCAGGACATCATGGGGGAAGAGTGTGGCAGAGGGAAGCAGCTCACATGCTGATCAGAAAGCAGAGAGAGTTTCTACTCTCTAGATATAAAATATATACCCCAAAGCCATGCCCCAGTTCCCACTTCCTCCACCCATACCCTACCACTTCAGTTACCATTCAGTTAATCCCAATCAGGGGATCAATTTACTGATTGGGTTAAGACTGAACTCAGGGGCACTTAACCACTGAGCCACATCTCCAGCCCTATTTTGTAGAGACAGGGTCTCACTGAGTTGCTTAGCGCCTCACCATTGCTGAGGTGGGCTTTGAACTCACAATCCTCCTGTCTCAGTCTCTTGAGCTGCTGGGATTACAGGCAGGCGTCACTGCACCTGACTCCTCTGAATCTTCTTGCATTGTCTCACACATGAGCTTTTGGGGGACACCTCACATCCAAACCATAACAGAGGGTTATCCATTCTCTTCTCCTAATGAAAAGCAAGTGGCATAGAGGAGCATATCCCTCCATGTGGCAAGAGACATCAGGAGTGGGGAATGAGTGTTTTCCTCAACACTCCTAGTTTTTCTTTCATCTTTGCCTTTTAAGTTTAGTCTATGACCACACATATAACCAGGGAGGAGACAGTCCCCTCTGGGGAGGAAACTGTCCATAAAAACTGCCTGCTTTCACCTTCTTAAGATCTTTGGTCATCATTCTCTGACCACAGTTGAGCACTGTGATATTTGTTCCTGGGAGACACTGAGATGTTTTAGAATAACATAGTGATTTAATCAACCTCAGAGCTGCTTTGGCCTTACTGTTGAAAATTTGCTTTCTATTCTGTTTCTTATCTGTGTTCATCAGATTTTTATCAGCATGACCAAAATACCTGACAAGAACAACTGAGAGGAGGAAAAGTTTATTTTGGCTCACAAGTACAATACTGCCAACTCCCTTGCTCTGGGTAGAACATTATGGCAGAAGGGTATGGTGGAGAAAATCTGTTTAGCTTATGAGAGCTAGGAAGCAGAGACAAAGAGAAGGGACCAAGTACAGATACAGTCCCAGGCCATGCCCCCAGTGACTTACTTCTTCCAGTTGCACCCCACTTGACTACAGTGACCACTCCATAGTCCATTCAGCTATCAATAAATTAATCCAGCAAATAGATTAATCCACTGATGAGATCAAAAACTTAATCACTGCCTAAATGCCCCATTTCTGAACCTTGATACATTGGGGTCATGTATTAAACATGAGTTTTTTGGGGGCCTTCCATACCCAAAATGTTATCCCTAATTATTTCCATAATAAGGAAAGAGGAATTCAGACCAAGGGAATTTCTCTTGCCACTAAGTCCTGCTTTGGGGTTGGGTGAAATAAATAAAGTGAAAGTGTCCTTCTTACCCTCTTCAATATAACCATTCTTCAAATTTTTGGCTTTAACAATATGATGGGACCCTTCTATTGACCCCTTAAGCTTCAATGATGGTACTTTTCTCTGTGGGTTATTGTCAAAACTGGTGTTTCTATGGAAGGAATGAGAAGTTTCCTATTTTGACATCTTTTTTTTAATATTTATTTTTTAGTTGTAGATGGACACAATAGCTTTTATTTTATTTTTATGTGGTGCTGAGGATCGAACCCAGTGCCTCCCGCATGCTAGGCGAGCACGCTACCACTGCGCCATAACCCCAGCCCCCTATTTTGATATCTTGCTGATGGCACTCCCTGCCCCTTTCTTCTGCTGAACTTGGTGGATCAGAAAGTATAATTACCAAGGTAAGAGAAATAGAATAATGATTAAAAGGTGGACTAGGTGGAGAAGGGTAGCCTCTCTTTATCTGTTTTCTGCCTACCAATGGCTCTCACTAAAAGAGACATTACAGAGGATTGGACATTTCAAATTCCAAATGAAAATCTTGTGGCTGAAAGTAGCTTCAGTGCTAAGGTAATATAAGCATAAAAGAGACTATAATAAACAAGATTTTATATATCTCTTGGTAACCACAAAGATACAACTTTTAGATGATACACAAAAGAGAAAAAAGTCAAAGCATATCACTAATAACAATCATCAAATCACAGAGGAAGGCAGGAAGAGGAAAGGGCAAAACTGAAGGAAGAATAAAACAGAAAAAAAATTAACAAAACCGCAACGGTAGTTACTTACTATAAATAATTAATTTAAATGTAAATAGATTAAAATTTCCAAGACATGGAATGACTGAATTTATTACAAAACAGAAAAACAAATGACAAAACTCAACAATATGCTTTGCCTATAGAAGAAACACTTCAACTTTAAGGACACGTAAGTTGAAAGTGAAGAGATGGAAAATATATTCTCTGCAAATGATAACCAAATAGAATGAATGTGGTTATACTTATATAACAAATAGATTTTAACTCAAAAACTGTCACAAGAAAAAGCATCATATATAATATAACAATATAATTAAGATAATAAAATGTAGTATGATATATCTAGTCTCTACCCCTCCCCTCCAATCTCTTATTTGTATAGCCAATTTATCCATATTACGTCTGCCATATTTAGCATACTTTAGACACAATGCCATTCAACTACTTTAGAACTAAAGATCAAAATTAGTAATCTAAGGCTCTTCTATTTTGGCATATCCAAACTTCATTGATTTTCTTCATGAGAACTTACAGTATTTTAAAATATCTTCTCTCATTCAGTTTTTCAGATATTCTGGAACCATATGCTATTTAAGACAAGGGAACTCATTATCAGAGGCAAAGTACTAAGACCTCTTCCCTTATTATTTAGTCAACTCAACATCTATTCAATAAGCACGTAACATGCATAAGAGATCGTCTTTTCATATTTGCATCTCAGTTAAATGCCATCTTGAATAGAATAGCCAGTAAAAAAACAAAAAAACTCTAGTTAATGTTAGAAGAACCTGCTCACAAAGAACTTCATATTTTGTGAAAACTATCTGGAATACAAGCCAAAATGAAATAAGTACCAAATAGAAAAACAAGTATTGTTATATGAGGGCCTAGAGCAAGAAAAATGTGTTCTTATTGTGAGAATCCAGAGAGACTCAAAACAGAATGTTTCATTTGAGCAATGCCTGTGTGTTTTACTGTAAGGGAATAACGGGAAAGGATTGCAGAGTGAGAGATCAATGAAACCAGTAGAATGAGATAGGAAATTATCTGACATGACTGAGAAACAGGATATATGACAGAAGGCCAGATCCAAATACAAAGAGGAGTGAGATATTTGGCTGAAGAAGTCATATCATAAAAAGTGCCGGACTTTATGCCAAACTAAAAGCTTTTAAAGTTCATTTTGAGCAACTGAACAAAGACAGTGGTATAGTAAAAAGAGTAAAACCTAATACATTTAGGAAGGTAATTCTAATGGCAATATTCAAGGTTGCTAATTTTTTAAAATAACATTACCTCATAGGCAGCTAGATTTCCCTAATGGCAATATATTCATTGTTCATTCTTTTTAAGGCACTTGAATAACACACTATACTCTCCCAGAGGGGCTCACAATGACAATTATAAGAGTGAAGATGTAAGTGTATTTTTATCACAGTCCAAATTGGCATGCAATCTGGTTGCCTTTGTATAAAATATTTTTATTGAGTTTATAATAGCTGGATGATTTTCTTTCTATTCAACAGGTCTGAGTCATTTAAAATGATTAAAGATTAAGAAGTCATAAAACTGTTTCAGTGGTTAACTAGTTCAAGGATGATGGCTATTGCTTTATCAACACTTTTTCCTTTGATCGATCATTCCTATACTCAGCAATATTCTCTCAAGGCCAAAATCATCTCTTGACTGGAGCATACAAGTGCCCTCCATTTTTTGGCAACCATAATCTCTTGTTTCTCTGTGATGGGCCCAGCTGTTCACAAGGCTATTTTCATGTTTTCCAGCTAAATATCCGATAGCAGGCAGGGCAGTGAAGAGACTCTCTTTCTGATTATAGATATGCAACAAGAGTTTATTTTTAAACCTGCTCTCTAATAATTATCAATTCTATAACAATTTCAAAAGATGATATTTATGAGTAACAGCTCCAGTTCTTTTTATTTTTTTCCATTTTTAATTTTTTAAATGTATTTCTATTGATTATTGTTAGTTATATATATAACATTAGGATTCATTTTGACATAATTACAAAAACATGGAATATAATTTGCTCTAATTCAGTCCCTAGAATTTCCCCTTTCCCTCCCTTCCTTCCTCCCCCTGTTCCCTTCCCTCTAGTCTACTGATCTGTTTGCTATATACTTATAGTTTTCTTTAAATTAGTGCCTTGTGAATGTATATAATAGTGAGGTTCACTGTGGCTCACAGAAAAAGAAAAAGAAAGCTTTAGTGGGTAAGAGTAAATTCTCACAGTTTCCTATCATGAATCATAGATAATGATTATCTTCTAACTCCATGGGAATATAGTTGACCGCACAAAGAACCAAAAGCCTCAGCCCAGCATCTTTCTGACCTTTCTAAATAGGTTAATATAATGTCAAAAAAGAACACACTGTTTTATTAAAAAAAACACATATGATCTAATTGAGAAAGCAGCACAAACCATTTCAAAGACAATCAAGATGACATTTAGCTTAGCAGGTTAGGGAAGAGTAATCAATTGCTTAATCATTTGCAAAAGGATATGGACTGGAACGTAAGAATTGTAGACAACATTTTAGCAAAAGACACATTAATGATGGCTATTTCAATGCCTCTTCCTATAAAGGAACAAGACTTCCATTTTAACACTGCACATTTATTAGGATTGTATGTAATTCCATTCCCATGTATTTAATAAAAAGCATCCCCTGGGCCAGGGCTTAGTTCAGTGGTAGAGCTCTTGCCTAGCATGCGTGAGGCACTGGGTTAGATCCTCAGCACCACGTATAAGTAACAAATGAATAAAATAAAGATCCATCAACATCTAAAAAACTATTTTAAAAAAATGGCCTTGCCATTTTTAGATTCATGGGAATTCCTCTGGAAAAGATATTTTCAAATAACTTTCAAGTTCATCATTGCCATGAAGATATCGTCTCATCATATATATTTTGCTATCTTTACCCACTTTTACTAGTACCACAGTTACACACTGATCAGTATTTTACTTAAATGAAAGTAACATGAACACATGTACACACATGCAGATTTCATTCACAAGTATAGAGGATCTGAAAAAAAATCCCCACCAAAAATAATTATCAAGGGTCAATATCTTGAAAGGCTATTCTGCATTTCCTGATTTGTTTCTAAATAATGATAAAGCAAAGATTAAAGAATATCATTTAGTCATGTAACCCTAAATATTAACACAATGCAGTGCCTATGCTTGAGATATACATGCAAATTTAAAGGTTACCATTCTTTGACAATTCTCACAGTTACAATACATCAGAAGTCTGGACACAACATTCCTGAATTCTCTGCTCGGGTGTCTTTGAGCTGAAATCAAGATTCTAGCCAGGTGAATTCACATCTAGGACTGAGAAAAATACACTTCCAAATACATTATTATTGCTAACAGAGTTCAGTTCCTTGTTGCCGTGGGACTGAGGTACTGTGTCCTTGCTGTCTGTTAGTCAGGGTCTGCTCTCAACTTTTAGAGTCTGCTCTTTACTGCATAGTTCCCTACGTTTTAACTCAGCAGAGATGTGTCAAATCTTTCTCATAATTCAGATATCTGACTTCCTTATCTCTGCTCAATTCAGACTTTAAGGGTTCATGATATTAGGTCAGGCCCACCCAGATACTCTTCTTTTCTTAAAGCCAACTGCACCATATAACATACCTACAGGAAAAAGGCTCTTCATATTCACAGATCCCGGGATAATACAGTGCATGTGCAGCAGGTAATGGGGGTTCTGAGGACCTTCTTAGAATTCTGCCTACTACAGATATCAAAACTGGACAAAGTCGTTACTGACAAAAGAAAACTAAAGACCTATATCCTTCAAAAACATAAATATAAAATTCTTAATAAATTAGCAAATAATAGTTAACAATACCTAAAAGTAACATTACATGATAACAAAGTAAAAATAGCTAATATATTTTAGAACAACTTACCTTGGTAATAAAGACTATTTCCTTTTTTTTTTTCTTTTTGTTTTTGTTTTTCTTTTTTTTTCTTTTCTTTGGTACTGGGTATTAAAACCAGGGGCACTTATCACTGAGCCACATCCTAGGTCCTTTTTGTATTTTATTTAGAGACAGGATCTCACTGAGTTGCTTAGGGCCTCGCTAAGTTGCTGAAGCTGGCTTTGTACTTGCAGTCCTCCTGCCTCAGCCTCCTGAGCCACTGGGATTACAGATGTGCACCACCACATCTGACAAGACTATTTCTTAAAAGCAACTGATATGCAGTAAACTCATGATAATGTTTATGTCCGTAAGGAGTGAAGAGTGGGAAGTTCAGGAGAAAGGAATAAAAGAGCACGGACTACAATCTTAGTTTTATTATTGTGTTTAATTGAATGGCATTCACAAGCGTACACTGATTATGATTTCTAGCTTACATAGGTACCTCACTTGTATTCCTATGTATAGGGTTGGTCATGAAGCACATCAGTCATCTCTCCTCTTACAAGACTGTATAACTGCAGCTTCAGTTGCATTATTTGAAAGTCCTAGCTGCTGCCCTGCTGGATCCAGCCTCACATTCACACCATAGTTTCACTTGCGGCTCACAGTCAATGACCGAGCATGGTGAGAAAGCTAAGCAGGCCCATTCCTACAAGATGCCAAACTACTTTAAAAAGTAATTTTGGCTCAAGGTCTCCCATCTGCCTGACTAAAGTTTCCTTAGAACTCTGCTCCAGCCTGAGACTCTCCTTTACAGATCCTCCTCCCTCCCACTCTCCTTCAGCATACCAGGCTTGCACTGTGGTCTGAAAGTTCTCCCCTCACTGCCCACTTGCTCTGGTCCCTCTCCTTTGCCCATCATATGATTTCCTCAATATTTCCTCAAAATTTATTGTGCAATTAATCTCATTTTGTCATTTGCTTTTCAGAGGATCCAAACCAACGTATTTATTTCAAACACTACATTAGAAATAGTAACAGCAAAAATCAACACAAGAAAAGAAGCATTTAGAGTGGCAAGTTGTCAAGAAAAAATAAAAATGAATTAATGATGATATGGAAAAACCTAGTACAATTCACCATAAATGGACTGAATCATCCATTAAAAAGACAGATTTCTCACATATAGTCAATATCAATGTGAACCAATATTATCTATAAGTAACATACAAACAAAAATAAGCAAAAAAGATGAAGACAGACAAATGGAAAAACATGGATATATTAGATAAAAGTTAACCTCACCAAAAATATATACATATGTATTTAGTCCTAGTTTATACAAAATATACATATGTGTTAAAATATATGTACATATGCAAATATGTTTGATATATTAATATTAAATAAGAGCACTTGAAAATGAAATGTTCAAAAGAAACAGTATTTCATAAAGACAGAACAATAGTGAATATTTTAAGTACTAGTAACATAATTTTCAAAAGTATAAAATAAAAATAATAAAGAGAATAAAATGACATATTTGCAATCATATTCAAACACTTTCTCCTACTACTCTCAGAAAATGAAAATTTTAATATAAAGAAAGAAGAAAGAATATTAAGATTAGGTAAGATACAGCTAATCAGCATATGGATAGAATGTTGTATACAAAATGAAGACTAGCCAGGTGTGCTGGCACACACCTGTAATCTCAGAAGTTCAGGAGGCTGAGGCAGGAAGATTGCAAGTTCAAGGCCAGCCTCAACAATTTAGCAAGACACTAAGCAACTTAGTGAGACCCTGTCTCAAGATAAAACATTAAAAAAGGCTGTGGACGTGGCTCAGTGGTTTAGCACTCCTGAGTTCAATCTCCAATACCAAAAAAAATTTTTTTAATAAAAAAATTTTTAAATGGATACTAAACATTTTTATCACACAGTTTGTAATATTAACATATAATTGAGTTATAAAAGAAATTCACAGTTCAAAATCTGACATCATAAGCACCCCATTCACAACTCATTTTGAAAAAAAAAAGCTAGAAACTAACAATGATCAAATTATACCTGGAAACTAGTTATAGACATTGAAGAACTATTGGTAATATAGAAAACTTTCAGTTCTTAAAAAGATGGTGAACTACCATGGGCTTCTGCCTCTCTCTTCCAAACTAATCCCAAAGAAACAAAAAATAAATAAATGCCATGGACTGTAAGTAAAGGGTACGGATCTAAAGAATCAAAAAGAGAAACCCAAGAAAACTGAAGCAACAGTAACTTGGCATGAGAGGAATGTGACAGCTGAGAAGAAGGAAGAGAGATGGCAAGGGGAGTGGGAAGAAAGGTGGGACTTTGTGACTTGTGTACCTTTCCTTCTGCCACCTCCTGCCTACTTGTTAGTCAACATCTAATGGCTGTGACAAAAATACTTAAGCAGAACAACCTAAAGGAGTAAAAGTTTATTTTGGACTCATGGTTCCAGAAGTTTTAGTCCATTGTTGGCTGACTTAATAGCTTTGGCCCTGAGGTGAGGTAGAACATGATGGCCGATAGACAAGGTAGACAAAGTTGCTCACTTGGGGCAGCCAGGAAGCAGAGAGAGTGCACCAGAAGCCAGGGGCAAGATATATAATCCCCAAAGACACATCCCCAGTGACCTACTTCCCCCAGTCATACCCCAGCTGCCTACAGTCACCACCCAGTAATCCATCCAAATTATTAAACCATCAAATGGATTAATCCACCAACTAGAGCACAGCTCTTATAATCTAATCATTTTACTTCTAAACATCCCTCATTATCTAACATGAGCTTTTGGCAGATCACCTCATATCTAAACCATAATACTTACCTACTCTCCATAGTAGAATAGAAACAGATATCTAATAACACCAGGGGATAACAATTACACACAAAAAATTATAACAAGACAAGAGAGAGGTAAAAAATCTCCCAAAAGACTGAAAAGCATACAAACTAACTAAAAATCCCACCCAATAAACCCATACTATACAAACAAAATTAATGGAATAAACCTGCGTATGCCATATTTTAATAGAATGAAAATATAAATTTTTAAAATAAGCATAATTTTTACTTTCAAAAGGACAAAAGAGGACATTGATAGGATTAAACAAATAAAAATTAGGAAAAATGAGTATGAATATTTGCTATAAAAATCAAATAGCTGAATAAACTCAACAGCTGAAATGCATAACAGAATGAATACAACTATTAAACTTGCTATAAAGAAAAGCATGTAAGGATTCATAAAATTGAAACTTAAAAATATCAATGCTCATTCAACATACAGATGTTGTCTCTATACTAATCAAAGAAAAATGTAAATCAAAGAGTATTAAAAGAAGGAAACAAAAAAAGGATAAAAGCAAAAATTAACATAAAGGGAAAAGAGAGAAGAGTTGATCTTGAAAATAGTAAGAAAATCCTATGAAAAGACTAACAAAATAGAAAAATCTGTGCATGTTTAATTAAAAAATAAAAGAAAAATAAACATTAAACTAATAAAGCATGAAAAGTTCAAGAAAATTATATATTTTACTAGTAATATGTAAAAAGTTGATTCAAGGAAAAGTATATTGATAAGAGGTGTGGCTAAGTGGTACAGTGCTTGCCTAACCTGCATGAGGCCTTGGGTTCAATCCCAGCCCTACAAGAAAAGAGAAAGAAAAGAAGAGGAGAGAAGAAGAGAATCAAATAAAAAGGTTACTAGTGCAAACAAAATATATTAGTGATTAGATATAATGTAAACAGTAAAAATGATCCAAATCAAATGAAGCTATTATCAGAATATAAAAGAAATTATATGCTGTTTACATTATTTAAAAGTTGAAAATAAAGGGTGAAGAGACCAATGCAACATGAACAAAATGAAAACTTATGTAGCTATGCTAATATCATATAAATTAGACTTTAAAACACCTAAATGTATTATTAGAAATATAGAGGGTTAATTAAGAATAATTCTTAAAAGCAATTTTGCAAGAAAAAATAATAATTGTACAGTTGTGCATACCTAAAAATCAGACTCAAGATATATATATAAAACAAAAATTGACCAATATATAAACAGAAATATCCATAGTCATGATGAGATATTTCTAATTTCTGAAAATGAAGGAATCTTTTCTCACAACTGATAAATCAAGAAAATATGATAATATAGAAAAGTCAAATACAATAAAAGAATTGATATTGTGGACATATCTAAACCTTTGTAAACAGAAACTGTAGGACAAACATTTTTTCAAGCACACATGAAACATTTACAAAAAAAAAAGACTAAAATGACACAGATTTCATACATACATTTTCTTACCAACATGCGATTAAGTTAGGAATAAAAAAGAAAGGTCCACCTGTTCCGAAACTAAAAAGAAGACTTCTAAATAACCCTCAAGTCATAAAATACAAATGAGAAGATAGTTCTAGCCAAAAAGTGTATAATAGCCAAAAAGTACATAGGTTATAATAAAGACCTTATATAATCAAAACTTTGAGATTATGGATAAAGCAGGAAATTTACATACTTATATGCATAGCTAAAAAGAAATAAAACTTAAATCACTGAGCTAAGTATGTATTTCAGCACAATGGAAAAGGAACAGAGAATTAAACCTAGATAAAGTACTAGAAAGAAAATAATATGAGTAGAGATTGATAAAAACAGAAAAAAAAATGTGAGAGCTAAGGCAAAATATGATTCTTTGAGAAGGCTCAAACAAGGATATCTACTTGTTTAAACCAATATGAGAAAAGACAGAGAAGATATAAATAACCAATGTTAGATGTCTATACTACCCAATTTGAATAAATTTTAGTTTTTTTGAATCCTGGGGATTGAACTCCAGGGCACTTACCACTGAGCCACATCCCAAGCCCTCCCCTTGCCTTTTTTTTGTTATTTTATTTAGAGAAAGGGTCTCACTGAGTTGCTTAGCTCTTCCCTTTTGATGAGTCTGACTTTGAACTCACATTCCTCCTGTCTCACCCACTCTAGCCACTAGGATTACAGGCATGTGCCACCACGAGTGCTCACAGATTTTTAAGGTAGAAGTAATAATAATTTCTGTTATAGAAAAATACAAAACCTCTCAACCTATTTTTAAGGGCACCATGAAGAAAATTTAAGAAAGGAAATCCAAAGGCCAATTTCATTCCTGAGTATCAATACAAAATTTAGAACCAGAAATAAATGAAAAGACCAACACGTGACCACACTTGACATACTTCATTGCTCTCAGATCTGCCCTGATTGGTGCATTGGACCACCTACCAGGTCTGCAACAATGAACTTCTCTTCCCTTAAACTTTCATCCATGTTTGGCCAGTGGTTAGCACTAGTCAGATATTGGATGAAATAAGGAAATTAAATCTAGTTTATTGATTCTTCTAGCTCCTATTCAACAGCTCTCTCTTTCTTCTCATCTGCTAATCACTTCCAATCTTCAAGCCTGCAGGCCTGGGGACACAAAGAGGGCTCCATTATTATGCTGCATGTGTTTTCATCATTTTCTAGCCTGTATCTCTTTAAGACACACTTTTATCAAAATGTCTTTAAAATACCCAATTTGAATAGGACATCTGTTTTTGCCAGGACCAAATGACCAAGTAGAGTTTATTCAATGAATGCAAAGTTGACCAACTGCCCTAAAGTCAATGAATTCACACACATTGGGAAAAAAGAAAAATTTTCACAAAATTATCTAAGTATGTACACAAAAAAAACATTCAATAAAACTCTACATCCATTCTAATGTATATGTATATTTCACTAAACTAAAAAAAAAAGAAGAAAAAGAAAAAGGGAAACTTTAATCAGATCCATGATACCTATCAAAATATCTACAGAAAGGAGCATTCAAAATAGTGAATGAAAGTTTTCCTTCTCAGATTGAGAATAAGAAAATATGCCCAATGTCATCATGGTTCATCATCAGACCAGTGGTGCCATTTACTTTAATAAGGCAAGGAGAAAAATGTAAAGGGATTAGAAGAGATGAAACTATTACTATTTAGAGATGATTCAATGGTGTCTATAGAAATCCAAGAAGTATCTAAAGATAAATTATATATGGAATTAATAAATGGTGATGAATTGTTAGAATTAATAAGTTAGTTTAGGAAATTTTCAGACAAAATAGTCAATTTACAAAAATCAACTGCATCTTTAAAAATATTATAAAATAAAAATTTTAAATGAATCCATTAAAATAACCAAAAAACTCCAGTTATTGAGGAATAAATCTAAAAAAACTGTAATATTTTCATGCAAAATATAATTCAATTAAAGAATTTTGAGGTTTACATAAAAAGTAAGCAGAATATATGAGTCCAGAATATTAAGACTCATGATTATATGGTAAATTGGTTTCTTATCTGAGAAAACAAATGTAACACAGCACACACAATAAGAAAATGGACTAAGGAAATTAATGATTCATAAATAAAGTAGATACTAGTGGCCAACAAAATACATGAAAATATATTTAATTCCTATAGTAATGAGGGAAATGCACATTTTGGATGAACTAATTTCCCTATTGGATGAACAAATGACTCCAAGAACCTCTTACTTTTCCCCTCTTCCCAGTAAACCAAAGGTCAACTCTATGAAGTGGACATTTTCACACAAGATACTCCCAAATTGGGCCAATGCATCTGAGAAACATTCCACGCACCTTACAACCACAAAAAAAAAAAAAAAAAAAAAAAAGCAATGTTTTAAAGAGTCAATATCCTGAAGACCAGTAATCCACAAACTATGTTTGCCTCAGGGAACTGCCCCCCATATTTCTGTAGCAAAGAAGAGTCAGAATCTACACTCACTGCAGAGACTTCAGAGATCCTTGAGTAAACCAACCACTCTTCCTGCAAACTGCAATCTAGAATTTTCCATGAATTTGTAGATACTCAGGGGGAAAAAAAAGCCACCTCACTTAAATTTCAAGAATGTTAAAATCTGTTCTGGATTAGATCTGAGGTGTCCTCCTAAAAATGCTGGTGTATTAATGTGTGAATGTTTAGAGGTGAAATGTCTGGATTATGAGAACCAGAACCTCATTAGAATCTGAATGGACCACTAAGTGGTAACAATGAGCAGGCAGGACTTGGCTGGAGGTGAAGTAGGTCACTGTGGGCGTGGCCTTGGGGATCATGTTTTGTCCCTGGCTTCCAATTTTCTCACTTTCTTTTTATTTATTTATTTATTTAGTTGTAGATGTACACAAATACCTTTATTTTATTTATTTATTTTTATGTGGTGCTGAGGAGAACCCAGTACCGCACGCATGCAAGGCAAGCGCTCTACCAGTGAGCCACAATCCCAGCCCCCTAATTCTCTCACTTTCATTCTGCTTCCTGGATTCCACAAGGTGAGTAGCTTTTCTCCATCATGCCCTTCTGCCATTGCAATGATGTCACTCCTCATCTCAAGCCCAGGGCAATGATATTGGCCAATCATTGAACCTCTGACACCATAATCCTGAATAAACTTTTTCTCCTCTAAATTGTTCTTGTCAGGTATTTTGATCATAGCAATGGAAAACAGACTAACACAATATCACAAAGAGTCAAAATAGAGAAAAAAAAACTTAAGTGAATATGATTATTTTTCGCAGTTTTTCTTATCCATAATAAAAGAAACATGCTTCTCTAAAATAGACCATTTTGGTACTTAGAGATTAAGTATAAGCATATATAATTCTTATTAAAGCATATTTAGTTTATCTAGCAAATTGCATCTAAATATTTGTATGATAAATGTGTAATAATGTATGTGGATGCACACACATACATATGTGTGAATGAATGCTGAAATTTAAAAATACACAACCAAGGAAAGAGGGTTGGAGAGAGGTTGATTAATAGGTACTAAGTTACTATTGAACAGAAGCAAGAAGTCGTGGTATGCTATTGTTACAGTCGGATGACCATAAATGAAAATAATGTTATTATATATTCCAAAACCCTAAAAAAAGATTTTGAAAGTTTTCATCATAAAAATGATAAATGAGAAATAAGATATATCAACTAGACTTAAACACTTCACAATGTATACATGTATAAAAATATCATGTGTTAGCCCATTCATGTGTATAATTTTTATGTTTTTGTGTACCTGTACATTTCATTTAAAAATACACACAAACAAGAATAAGCTGGAAATAAGGAGAAACTTCAATAAAATATGAATTAGATGTAAAATTGAACCAATGGATTATTCCCTCCTCACACACAAAAAAATACATATATACAAAATGGAAAAGAGGTGGAAAATTATGTAGAAAATTTTTTTGGTAGATACAAATATTCTTGTATTGTTGCTGTAATAGTGGAAAATTAAAATATTCTAAATATACTTTACTTTTTTATGATACATCAATATTTACTAAATGATGCAATATTTATTAAATGTTACATATATTACCTATGGCATATTAAAATATGGTGCAACCACATTTATTAGCCATTACATATATCATAACAATTGTATTCGGTTGTAACAGTTTTAAGTAAGCAGTGACTGAAACAAATCAGGTGCTTTTATCTTGTAAGTAAAAGGTTGCAGGCATTGCTTCAGCAGCTCAGGAATGTCATGGGCAGGGTGTTAGTGATTCCATAAGCTTTCTCACAGTGTGCAGTCATGGCCCTTGAAGCTCCAGCCAGCAGGAAGGAAGAGAGGAACAAAGGAAGAACAATGTCTGCACTGAGAAAATCAAACTTTCTCTGAAATCCCTAGCAGGTATCTGTTTACAGTTTCATTGGTGGAAATTGCATCAACTGGCTATTCAAACAAAGGCTGCTCATAAATTTGATTTTGTTTGTTTTAGCTGGACACATTGCTCCTCAATAAAAGTGAGATTCTATTAGAAATAAGGGAATATTGAATATGAAACAGGCCACTAATAGCACAAACTGTAAAAAGAATGATCTGTTTGAATTAATGATATGCTACCATCATCATAATAAGAAACATATACATAATATCATTCTAAATAAACAGAAAAAATAAAGCTATATTTTTGTTTACGTGGGGTTTTGTGTGTAATCATGAAAACTCAAACATGAAGGAATTTACAATGCACTGAAATTTGGAAAAGAACTAATCCTGGAAAAAATGTAAAACAGCAGTCTGCAAAATACCAAAATTGGTTATATCTGAGGGAGGAGAGCATGGATCATTTTTAGATTTTTATGTGTGTGTGTGCCTCTTGTGTATTTTTTTCTTTTTTCCTACACTAAACATTTTTATTTTGGTAACCAGAACAAAAGCAGCAGATGGATATGTATAAAATATGTCATTATTTAAGAGAAGTTTTACATATTTTGGAGAGGTAAGCAGTCAAAAAAATAATTTCAAGAGGACTCAATACTCTGTTGGATAATCTGATTATTTCTGTCAGGATTGTTCCATTTGTTTGTGTGTCGTGTGTTTCATTTATTTGTTTATTTTATTGATTTTTCAACATCAAAACTAGTTCACATCCAGGTTCTATTGGAAATATTTATAGATGGAGGTCAATTTAAAGACGCCAGTTTACTTCCCATTTGCTTCGTGAATTCACATTGATTTGCAGTATGCAAGTTCCCGCGTCATCTCCATGGACACACAAAGCCAGCCTCATTTTTTGGAGAAAGCCAGTACATCATCTAAAGCTAATACTTCTTACACTGTATTTGATTAATATTTATAATCACAGACGCTAGTCTGAACTTTTATTATGTGGTGTTCCCTCCCTCTCTCTCTCTCTTTTATCCCAGAGTTTAATTACCAAAGAAGCAGAGGCATGGACCTAGAAGATAAAATCTAATCAATCTGTTCCCTCCCAAGGCTCACCTTCTAAAACATATCGTTTTCTGCAGGCCACTTCATTTTCAGTGCTGCTAGTTTGATCTTCAGCTTACTGATAACTTCCTCAATAAATCAGAGAAGAGAAAGCACATGAATGGAGGCCAGGGGAAGTATATAAAATTTTGATGCCTGGAGCTGCCATCAAATTCTTACCATCTCCTTAAGGTGATTGACCCCAAAGCAGTACATTTTGAAAGAATTTGATTTCTTCATCTGGGATAATGCAAATTCATATTTATCTCACTGGACTGCTATGAAGAAGTAAATGAAATATTTAAATTGAAAGAATTTTGGAATATCAAAGAGTGTGAGCCTTCAACAGGGAGAAAGAAATGTCTTTTTTTTTTTTTTGTATTTTTTTTCCAGTACTAGTGTTTAGCTACAAGATACAGGTGCTAAATTCTGCTTCTATAGTATGCAAGAACATCTAAGAACATCTACATATTTTAATTCTCTTAGGCTATGTCACAGTTTTAAAGCATTTCCTATCTTTTGGGTCAACAACTTTCATAATCTAAAAGAACCATTAGTTTTAAAAACTATTGAGAAAAACATTTAATATTTAAAACATTTAATATTTAAAAAACTATTAATAAAAACATTTATTATTAAGTCAGAAAATTACTTTGGTTCCCAAAAAGAAGGAGACATTTTTTTCCCTCTTGGGTAGAACCCCGTCCAAAAGTTTAGCTCTCAGAAGAATTACCAACTTTGAGCAGCAAGTTACAGAATATTGGTAAGAATATTGGTAAGAAGTAGGACTGGAAAAGGTAAAAATTTAATCTGCCAATTCTTCTGATATTATTTAGAGAGAAAAATGCAGTAGTTCTCAACATTTCTTTGAGATTCCAAGACTATAAGCTTAAAGGAATGCACATGTCTGCCATTTCAAGGAGGCTCAAATGTAATAAAATATTGTATATGGTTTTAGCTACGTAATTAGACTATATCTTCCTCCCTCCTTCCTTCTGTGTGTGTGGGTGTGTGTGTGGGAAGGTGTTGGAAATTTTGATTGGAGAGTCAATACAACTCTCATTTTGCTGAATTACAAGATCTAGTTAATTAACTGGCCTTAACACATAGCATATTACACAAGCAATTTTTGAAAATATAAAGAATAGAAGTTTCATTAGTTACTCTTAAAAAATCTATATTATCAAAGTGAAAATACATCAAACTAACAGAAGGAAAAACAATTTCTTTTGCAGAGACACGAAGGGCATAAGGCTCTCTTTTCCTTAAGTCATGCATTAGGTCTAGGTGTCTAGGGTCGCATAGCTCTCAGGCAGGGCCACTCTACCAAGAAGAAACATTAAGTAAAAGTTACCATTAAACAAATACCTTATATTGTGTCTTTGCCTTGTTGTATTATCCAGTGTTCACTTCCTCCTCTCCCCATGAAAGCTGATCTTAAAATCTTGTGATATATCAGAGTATCACTGAAATCTCAGAATAAATGAAATTTTAAGGTAAAATTCTTCCAATTATATCTGCATTTTAATTATTATCTTCAAAATCTGCTCCCAATATAAATATGAATTTCAAGTATTGATTTAGTCAACAGAAACCCTCTCTAACCAACATTTCTTTTTTTTAATTTTTTTTTTATTTGTAGATGGACACAATATCTTTATTTATTATTCTGTGATGCTGAGGATTGAACCCAGTGCCTCACATGTGTGGTGCAAGCGCTCCACCACTGAGCAACAACCCCAGCCCCCTAACCAACATTTCTTGAATCAATGTAAGAAGAATGTTAAAAGAAAAGAGAAAGACATAAGTTTTAGGTGGTATACCCAACCTTACTAACATTCTGTATACCCCAAAACAAATTAAATATGCTTTTGATGTTTTACTTTCCTCTTCATTAAATAGAATAACTCAGAAAAATTTTGTAATAAATCATCAATATGTTAGAAAATTTTAGGAAATACAGAAACTTTTGTTGGTTTCTTTTTTGTATCCCTCTCGTGGTGACTGTTTCTTTGTATTGCATTTCTCCTCTCTAGTTAAGGATGTGCTCTCCACTCTTTATGTTTAATAATTTTAGTGTCAAACCAAACTTCTGCATCCAGATTTCAGATAGCACTCCTACACAAAGAAAAATAAGAGAAATAAACAGGATTCGTGAATAACACAGGGTTATTAGTGTTATTTGTGAATAACACTCCCACAGGATTCTGACATCTCTCGTCATTCTTTTAAATATTATTCTTGATTAACTCAGTGCAAAGATAGTATCTTTTTGTTCTTCTCTTCGTTTTATAGATACTCTGTCAAATCTCTGAATTCTTGTTTTTGTCTTATTGAGAAAGGAAAGTTAAAGGAAACCATTATGTAGAAAACTTAACATGTTCATAAAAGCAAATGCTAACATCAGATCAAGAGGACAGATTGTTCGTGAAGACACATGCTCACTCCACACGTCAGAGTGCTGTCAAGTTTCTCACTCGGCCATCACTGCTCGATTATGAAAGAGTTAACATCAAACCCTTAATATATATGAAAAAGCGGTGGCTCACGCTTGTAATCCCAGCACTTAGGGAGGCTGAGACAGGAGAATCGCGAGTTCAAAGCCAGCCTCAGCAACGGCGAGGCACTAAGCAGCTCAGTGAGACCCTGTCTCTACATAAAACACAAAATAGGGCTGGGGATGTGGCTCAGTGGTTGAGTGCCCCTGAGTTCAATCCCCAGTACCAAAAAAAAAAAAAATATATATATATATATATATGAAAAAGGCTAAGGTGAGAATATAGTTTTATTTCTGCTCTTCTGGTCTTCAGTAACATAGAAATAAGGAGTTTATTTTACCCAGAATCTAAAAAAACAACAATAACAAAAAAAAAACAGTCAATAATAAAAATTGGTGGTGGGGTTTAGGAACTATTGAAACAGAGAACAGTATCAGGAAAGATACCACATCCATACGTTGTCCATTATCCTTTCATCATGTATGATGTGTGTGTGTGTGTGTGCGTGTGTGTGACTTAAACTTCATGATGAACAAGGCAATGTAGTGCAGCGACCTAGAGCACAAGCTGTAAAATCCACCAACAAGGGAGACTGCAGTCCAATTCCCTCCTCCCAGCCACCTTGCATTAAACGATTTAACATCTATCAGGTTCAGGATTTTTAATCTGTAACATGGATTCACTAACAGGCACTAGTTCAAACATCAGTGTATCAGTAGGCAGCCTTGATTTATATTGTTTCATTATTCTCTAGAAAAAGAATCCTGAAATATAAGATAATCATTTAAATATATCAAGCAAAGCAGAGCAGATGTTTTGAGTTCTTATGAACAATGAAAGGATTTTTAATACCTTTATTATCTCAAGCCTCACAAAACAGTTCCTCCTCCAGCAACTTGATGACTTCCTCTCAATTTCACAGAGAAAATAGCACAAATTTCATTTTCCTACCACCAAATTTTAAAACCTTTGGGAATCAATACCCATATTCCCATCTTTTATTCTGCTTTAAGAAAAGAAATAACCATGCACCTGTTCAAAGCCAGTGTCTTCACTTCTGCTCTGAATTTAATTCCTTCTCACTTTTTGTCAGGGGAGGCTGCAAGGGATTGAACTCAGGGGCACTCAACCACTGAGCCACATCCCCAGCCCTATCTTTTATTTTTCATTTAGAGACAGGATCTCACTGAGTTGGTTAGAGCCTCGCTTTTGCTGAAGCTGGCTTTGAACTCACAATCCTCCTGTCTCAGCCTCCCGAGCCACCAGGATTACAGGTATGCGCCACTGTGCCCAGCTCTCACTTTTTTAAAAGGTCAATGCAATGTCAATAATCCATTTCTTTCCGTTGACTTAATCTCTTCCCTTCTATGTATCATTTCTGTTAGTATACAGCATGCCTTAGCATCCTTCATATTAAAATCAAATAAAGAACTCTAATTCTATGTCGTGTCACTTTATTTCTCAGCTAGTATTCATCACTAAACCTGTCATAAATGTCATCTGCTTTCCCTTTGCTTTCTGACTTCCACCTCACTAATTCCAGCCACTCTGGTCTAACTTGTCACCCCATCAATGTACTGACACTGTTTTTAAGGTCACCAGTGAGTTTCCTGTTGTCAAATCCAATGGGCACTCCCTATATTAATCTAGTACACTTTTCAGCTTCATTTAATACAATTGACTCTTCTCTCCTCAAAATCTTACCACTTCTTCCCTTGAGAGATACCATGTTCTTGCTTTCCTCCTACCTCAGCACAATTACTCTTTTTCTAAGATCTGACCACTACAGGTAAGAATATCTCAAAGCTTGCTCTGTACTCTTCTATATTTAGACAACTTCCAAGATCAGTTGACCCACACCCAAGGCTCTAATTACTACACACACATTAAACTAATACAACCTGAATTCATAATAAGGCAAAACTCTGCCCTGAGCTCCAGACTCATATCCAAGAACATATGTGAAATCTCCAGATATCTCAGAAATTTATTAATCTTAATTATAAAATGGAACCCTTAATACAACCTCCATGGCAACCTTGTCTTCTAGTTTTCTCCACTGAATGACTGGCACCATCATTAACCCAGTATCTGAAGGCAAGAAAGTGCAATAACTGACGTTGATTGCTCTCCTTTCCTTGGCTCTTACTTTCTCTGCATCAGCAAGTTCCATTGATTCTCTCTCTTAAATAACCCTATAATTCATGTCACTAAAAATTATTAGGAAAGAGCTTTAACATGTCAATTCAATCTCTTAAAAGCTGTTTTGGTTTTTTAGTTAAAGATGATCAAGGAAAGGCTCTTTCTTTTGGACTCTCAACCCCTCCCACAAAAAGAAAGATATATTGACAAAATTATAAGAAAATAAAGTGCTTCCCAATCTAACCTGGCCAACCTCTACTTCAGGTATAACAACAACAGACAACTGCTACCAACCATACACCAATTTAACTTGTGTATGATCCTCAGGAGAATACAAATAAACCCTAAAATTTAAATTCATCCAGATAAACACTAAATCAAAATGCAGGAATAAGGAATGCATAAGAACCAGATTGACATCCAATTTCTCATTGGCAATGCTGAAGCCCAAAAGACAAAGAAGTCATAGTTCAAGGCTCCCAAGAGCAATTTGAACTGGACACCTCTGAACAGATAAATGGTCATGTTTGTGAATGTAAAATGTCAACAATTTAAGAAAAGTAAAAGTTCAGTTTTCTACCCACAGACTTCCTCTGAAAGAATCACCTTATAGTGAATTTCAGCAAAAACAAAAAAAATTCAAGAGGGAGAATTGAGATATAAGAAATAGTGCCAAATGAATAAAGCAACAAAACGTATCATTAAAGTTTTTTTTCTTACTCAGTTTCATGTTTTCGTGTTGTCTATAGATCGTTCTATGTGGGAAAGATCTTCAAGATATTCAAAGATCTTTGAGATATAATGTTCAATGGCAAAAAAACAAGATACAGAGAAACATGCATATTATAATAAGGAAATAGGTACAACAGTGCTATCTTCCAAAAGCAGTTTACATATGAATATTATTAGCTGATGCTAAGGTAAGTACAGAGAATTGATAGTAAGCATTTAGAAAACTTGATTTGACATCATAATAACATTTTAAAAGATATTTTAAAAAATTACTGGTCTGCATCTGATTGGAAATTTTATATTAAACTGATCATTCTGCATAGACTAGGAATTATGAGTGCTACAATCAGTTTGAGAATTAATGATAGATGATATTCAACAGAAATTAAAAGACACATATGTAGAAAAATGAAATATTTCTAGGGATATTTATAAAAATGTGGTAAATAGTGCTTGCTTCCTTCTTTCTATCCCTCATTCCAACACTCTGTCCTCCAGAAATGAGAGGCTACATCTTTGAGTTCCTGGCCTGCGGGCTCATCTGTGTGTGTGTGTGGGGGGGGGTCTCTGTGCTCTGTGTGCGTGTGTCTGTGCTTCTGTATCTCTATCATCATCATTGTTGCTGTTGTTAAGTGGGAGATGGAGAGGGAGAAATTTGATAATAACCTTTCAGGGTTTCAAAATTGAAATGGAAATTTCATATTGAATAACTAGGGAAAATCCACACAAAGTCCCTTTTTAAAACTCTGGGCCATCAAGAGGAAAAGCTGATTCTGTTTGAGAGAGACAGGGGTGGATTTCTGTACAAGTTCTGAGGAGGGGAAAAGCTTCAACCTAGACTGTGGCAAATCCCTTAACTGGGACATGCAAAGATGAATGTAGCAATATGGGGACCTTGGCTCACTGCATCTTTGAGGTGGAGGATCTCTACCGAGGACAGATGCATGGATACCTATATGGGCTGCAAACTATGAACCTTGCTGTTTGCATTCTGGGGACTTTCCCATGGCTGATGCTGAGAAGTTTGCCTCCCTGCAGATGAGCTGTGCCAGCACATGGTGGTGGACCAGGGCACAGAATAACAATGGCCAGGACATTATGATCAATAGAAACAGAGAAGCATGCCTCTTAGCCTTTTTCATTAACTGAGCAAATTCTGTGACTTATTTCTTAATAATGGAGGAATGATGCCTCAAATTTTATTAATATTGAAGATGTAGCTAAACCTAGCATGTAAGTGTTAATTGTAGATTTAATTTCATTTAGATAAATGTCAAATGTGACATGTTACATTGCCAATGTCATGGAAACATTTGGCTTTTGTTAAGCATAATGCTTATGAAATTAAATTATTTAAATTAATTAAAGCTTGCATGCTCTATGAGATAATCATAATCATTATCCCAATTCTAGGTGAGTAAACTGATACACACAGAAACCTGTCCAAAAGTTTCCTGTTGGATTCTAGCAGAGCTAGAACAATCTAACAATTGTCAAATCTATTGGTAACTTCTGGGGAACTGGTGTAGTAGAATAGGGGAAAAATTGGGACTGAGGGTCAGCAAATGGATATGGATTTTAAATCCTGTTGTTACTACTAAGTATCTGGCATATAGGAAACATTTAAAACATCAATTATTAATCTCCCTTCTATTCCTCTTTTTTTTTGAAGCATAAGTAGAAAGGAAAGTAACATTTCTTCACATCTCTTTGGCAGTCAAAACTCAACATGTATTTTTGTCATAACATAATGCAAATGGGATTTGGAAATGAGCAGAAAAGAAGTCTTAAATAACAGTTTCAGATGGCTTACTTCAAACTTTACCTTACCTTGTATTAGTGAACAATTCTCAGTCAGTCTCAAATGCATTAACCTTCAACTAAGAGCGCCTGTGAAAGTTTCTGGCTTATTGGAGGCCTGCATCCAGTGGTGGCAGGTAATTTCTCATGTTTCAGAAATAGTGAAAAACAATAGCTAAACTGTGGAACCAACCCAGATGCCCTTCAATAGATGAATGGATAAAGAAACTGTGGTATATATACACAATGGAATATTACTCAGCAATAAAAGAGAATAAAATTATGGCATTTGCAGGTAAATGGATGGAGTTGGAGAATATCATGCTAAGTGAAGTAAGCCAATCCCAAAAAACCAAATGCCAAATGTTCTCTCTGATAAATGGATGCTGATTCATAATGTGGGGGAGGACACGGGAAGAATGGAGGAACTTTGGTCACAGAGGTGGGAGGGGAAGGGGGCAGGGGGACAGTAAAAATAGTGGAATATGATGGACATCATAGCCTTAGCTTTATGTACAACTGCGTGTATGTTGTGATTCTATATCACATACAACCAGAGAAATGAAAGGCTGTGCTCCATCTCTGTACAATGAATCAAAATGCACGCTGCTATCATGTATATCTAAGTAGAATAAATAAATAAATAAAAATATTTTAAAAAGTGGAAATAACACAGACTTGGAGTTACACAAAACAGGGCCACAATCCTGTTTTCTCCACTTAATATAGTTATGTAACTCCACAAAATGTATACACCTTCAGGAACTTCAGGTACTTTATTATATCTTAATATAATTGTGAGAGAATAGAGGAGATAAAACATTTAAAGCACCCCCTTAGAATACTCAGGGCAATGCAAAGTTTCAGTAGTTCAATAAGCATTACTGCTTTTATTTCAGTTCATTTTTTACATTTGTCAGATCGAAATGCCTTCCATTAGCTCAAAGGGAGAAAGTTGAGGAATAGTTTTAAAGGGCTATTATGCTGCATAGAAAGACTTCTTGATTAATTAATATGGCAATTTTCTTATGAATCACTCATTGCATTAGGTAATTCACATTGTTATTCCCATAAGGCAACTTTTTGTGCTCAGTTCAATGATTATTTCCTGATAATTGACTGACCCTATAGTAGGTTCTAGAGATTTTAAAGGACTAGTAGTCCCCCCTGCTCTCAAGGAGAGGATTTCTGAATAATAAGGAAGTCAGTCAGATTGTAAACTCCATAAGAATTCAGAAAGTCTCACTCACCTTTCTAACTTCTAGGGCACCTGAACTCTGTTTATTTTTAATGCAGTGTTACTGAATTTAATGGAATTTCTGCCAAAGTCCCATTTTCCCATAGCTTAAGCCCAAATTTCTCCACAATATCACATGGTCTTATTTATTCTAAATGAATATGTTTGAAATAGTTCCAGAGATTTTTTTCCTGCTTTTTCTGTATGTGTATGCCACTTTTATATATTTGAACTTGCCATTCATGTTTCTACAAACCCTATCATCTATTAAATGCTTTTAGATTCTAAAGAATCCATCTTTTCAAAGGATATATATTAAAAAACAAAAAGGTAAGATTAAAAACAGGAGGAGGCAGAACAGGAAGAGAATTACAATGAGCAGATACACAAAACAAGTTCTTATCACTGAAGACATAATTATTATGCATTAACAGCCTACAGCTAGCATCAGACCAAGGAAGCTGTCTGTATTCTCTAAATACTTCAGACAATGTGGTATTCATTTATAAATTCTTGACAGCTCTTTAGATAAAGCATGTAAAATAATTTTATGGTAATCCATTATCTGACCAAATATTCTTTATTTGTAGTTATAGTAGTTTGAAATAATTTTCCCAAGTCCTAAACATATTTCCATTCAAATATATGATCCATATTTAACAGATCATTAAAAAGGTTAACATGGGTCAAAAAATGTCTCCTTTCCTTCTTTGGCACTTCTCTGTTCTGTCCATATATCTCTGAACAGTGTTTCTTGGTTTGATCAATTGAACCTTTGTAATTGCCTTGAAAAATACATTCAGCCCTCAGGAAGGAACATTTGCCATTAGTCTGCCCAAGCTGAGGCTGTCTGAATGTTCGAAAAATTCTGATGAGGAAATGCTGCAGACTGGACTGACAATGAAGGGAAAGCTACCAATGAAAGGACCTTGATACACAATTCAAAATAGTCTGTCAACATATTCCACATTAAACTCTCAACATTTTTCAAAAATTCATATACAGGTGAATTTTTTTTTTAATTTCTATTAGATAACCCCTCTCATGCTCAAAGGCAAGTTGCCCAGAGTGACCTCTTTACCAGCAACCAATGATGAGTTTACCACACCCCCTCACTCTGCCAAAACAAACCTCACTGATAACAGGATACCTGTTATTTTTTTCCCCCTTCTACCCACTTTCTTATAAATCCTGTTCTCGAATGACATACTATTTATCTCCTTTACACATGAAGAAGCTCTTTTTCTGGCAGTTAGCTAAAATATCTGAGTCATTCATCCACAATCCCAACACTAGTGGCTCCATTGCAAGGACAAATCAGAGGGTTTTCTCAGAGCTATAAAATAGCAATTCATTACCATATATTGACACACACACAAAAAGATTGGGCTGCTTACAAAACGGAACAAATTAATAAAAGCTCATCAACATGACTTTTTGGTTGAAAGTAAAACTCCACCAGAAAGCAAGATGAAAACTAGTGACAAGACAGTAGAATGATGTCACCATAAGAGAACATTCCCTGGAAGGACTGTGGTCTTCTTGTGTTCAACTAAACAGGCATACTCAAAAGAGTATCACAGACTGCACTTGACCTTGACCAGCACTGAAGCATAGGACAGGAGCCACAGCATGCCATCAGGAAAGTGAGGAGGCTGGCTTCTTCAGGTGAAGTCCTTGCGAGTGTGTAAGCAGCAACCTAGCCAAGCAACAACCATGCTCTTTGCTCACGCACCTGTTAAGAATGGCTATAAAGCTGGGCGCAGTAGCGCACGCCTGTAATCCCAGCACTTAGGGAGGTGAGACAAGAGAATCGCGAGTTCAAAGCCAGCCTCAGCAATGGTGAGACGCTGAGCAACTCAGCAAGACCCTGTCTCTACATAAAACACAAAATAGGGCTGGGGATGTGGCTCAGTGGTTGAGTGCCCCTGAGTTCAATCCCCAGTACCAAAAAAAATAATAATAATAAGAATGACTATGAAAACTTTATTCAAGACCTCTGCAATAAGAGGAAAGACTGAATTCAATTCCTCTGAAACAATAGAAGGGAGAGTTATATATTTTTTAAGTCAAACCTTTTATTAGGTAAATAAGTAAACTTGGCTTATTAGATAACAAATAATCATCTAGTCCTACTGCGTCTCAAGCTTTGTGCTAGGTATTGTTTTCCATGGGAATTCTTTGACTTATACTTGGTCCTTGCCCCCATGAATCTCTTTAAGAGACAAAAGTAGGGGGGAATATAAATATCATTAAAAGCAACTGGGAAAAATGATAGCTGATGATCCAAATAGACTAGTGAGGAAAAGTGGAGAATGGGAGAAAGTTTCCCAGTCCTCTGAGCTGTTAATGGGTTCACGTTTCATCATCTGCCATAATGGAGTCCTGGACTGATCCAAAGCCACATGTGTCTGTGTTTGGCTAGAGGTGCTGTTTCTTCCGCTCTCACACCAAGTCACCAACTGTCTTCAGAGTCTCTTCGTATTTCTGGGGAGGTTCTAAATCGCATGGTTCCCCAGCTTGCTTCTGCCCTGTGTGCCTTACCCTAACAGGGTGATCCCAGGCCTGCTGCTAAGTTGTTGAGACAAGAGAGCCTCTTCATGTTCAGCCTCACTGTTCCTCCTCCTTCCTGGGCATGCGGCCTCAGGTCAGTGGTTAGCAGTCAGGACCTGCGACCTGTCCTCTCAGTACTCACCTCTTCTAGTCCTCCAGGTGGGAGGATTTGTAAATGCTAGGGTGAGCTCATGGAAAAGAAGGGGAGGACTTTAGTAGGGAGGTCTGGTCATGGTGATTAGGTCATTTAGGCCAATCTCTTCACTAATTGCCCATTATCAGAGTTAGGCTCTTACTTTCCCAAAGAAACTGGCCTATGTTTCTTGATAATTACATTTCTAAGAGATGGATTCCAGACTTTTAAAACATAGATATTCTGGGTTGTAAAAGATTTACATCTTGCTGAGAGTGGTCACACATGCCTGTAATCCTAGCTACTCTGGAGGCTGAGGCAGTATCCCCTAGGCTAGGCTAGGCTAGGCCTAGGCTAGGCTCAGTATCCCCTATTCAAGGCCAGTTTGGGAAACTAAGCAAGACCCAGTTTTAAAATAAAAAATAATAAAAGGCTGGGAGTGTAGCTCAGTAATAGAGTGCTTTCCTGACCCATGTGAATCCAAAGGGGCAATATAGGTTTTCTAAAGTAAATGCACTAAGAAAAGAGAGGTCAGGGACCTATAGTCAGGAAAAATTTGTCTGAAGTTTAGTCAGGCTGAGGGAAATAATCCCAATCTGGTCACACCCAGATAAATTCAAGTGCAATGGGGTATATGAGCCATGCTGGTTTGAAAGTTTCCTGCCTTAACAGGAACCTGCACATCTAGAAAGAGTTCCATAGGCCTCACAATGTACATATCCAACCAAAGCAGTTACACTTTCAGGGAGGCCTTGAGCTACATCTCCAATCAGCTCTTATAGAGAGTTATAAACTCTTCTAGTCCAGACATATTTTGCCAATCAAGAAACAGTTGTGGGCTGGGGCTGTAGCTCAGTGGTAGAGCACTTGCCTCGCAAGGGTGAGGCACTGGGTTCGATCCTCAGCACCACATAAAAATACATAAAGGTATTGGGTCCATCTACAACTAAAAAACTATTTTAAAAAAACAGTTGTACCACAAGGCGATGCTTCCTAATAAGAGTTGATATTTTACTTTTGTAGAGTTGCCAGGGGAGTGAAAGACAAAAGTTTAGGAGTCAAATTCTTAAGCAGAAGGAAAACATTTTGTCATCTCTCACATGTAATCTATATAATGAAAATGTTTTATTTTACCTTTTTGCTTTTTCTCTAGAAGCCCTACCTTTAATCTTCCAAAACATACACATGCATGAGATAACGCATACATACATCTGCACATCCAATCTGTCATTTCATCCTCCATCATTCAAAATTACCTAAAAACCTCTTCTTAGAAGTGCAGCTTTCTAGCCAGGCGCGGTGGCTCACGCTTGTAATCCCAGCACTTAGGGAGGCTGAGACAGGAGAATCGCGAGTTCAAAGCCAGCCTCAGCAACGGCGAGGTGCTAAGCAACTCAGTGAGACCCTGTCTCTACATAAAACACAAAATGGGGCTGGGGATGTGCTCAGTGGTTGAGTGCCCCTGAGTTCAATCCCTGGTACCAAAAAAAAAAAAAAAAAAAGAAGTGCAGCTTTCTTCAGTTTCACTAGATTGCAATTCTGCTAAGTTAAATGAGTGAACTGCTTGTGAACACATTGCATTCTCTCAGTGCTCTGATTTTCTATTTCTGGTCTTTTATTTCTAATTCACTTCTCCCACTGTGGAAAGCAATCCTCAATGGGCATATGTATTTGTGTACTGACTGGACAAATTCAGTGCAGTTAGTACTTCACAATGGCCAGGCCCTTTTCTATGCACTAAGTAAATATATGTGCTTTCTGTCATGGAGGTTGACAGTTGAAGCACAATGTACTTAATTTCCTTCCAAAATAATTTGACAAAAAATGTTACAAAAGATATATACCTGGACAATAAAATAGAATGACAAATGGAGACCAAGGAAAAATAGATCCAAATGTGTTAAACGTATGGATTAATATAGTGCTATGATTACATAATTGTACCTCAATTTAATTCTGAGTCTCCTAGAAGGCGGATTTTAAAAAGGCAAATATAGCATCATACTTCTTTTAATAGTAAATTGAAAAGAAGCAAAACAGTTGTTTTCAGAGAAAACTAAGTTTTGGTTTTGGTTCTGTTTTGAGAGATTTTTTGGTTAATAAATCCTAAGTTTCTTTCTAAAAGTCTTCTATGGAGAATGCTGTTGCAAAAATAACTGTTAGTATATATTTTTCTAAAATGCCAACATAAATAAGAATAGGCATTATTCAGTTGTTTATTAAAACAATCTTGAATAATAACTAAGACAACATATGAATATGCAGGTCAGTAATGTTGATTCTGTAAAGGGCTAAGAAAATGTCATCTTCCTACATAGTCATCCCACGTCCTAGCTGAGCTTAGAACAGGCCAAAGGCACCCAAAAGAGATGAATGGTATCTTTATTTTAAAATCTTTCCCTAAATGAGATTTATCTCAGCCACCTGAAGAGCTGGTGATGAGACACTTTGAGTCTCAATAATGTGATAAGTTCAGAGAGGTTGCTCATTGTTGCTTTAGAGAAGATTGATATATGCTGGAGAACAAGAGAGCAGATGGTAGAGTTTACATGGGCCTGGTGATACAAGAAAAAAGAAAAAGGAAGGAAGGAAGAAAGGGAGGGAGGGAGGGAGGGAGGGAGGGAGGGAAATAGAAAAAAAAGAAAGGAAACATCTGTTGTTCTCCACAGGAGAACATAAGTATGAAGGTACAGCCTAGGAGTACTAATTCCACACACAACTAAGTTTTTCTTTGGAAAAGTCTTTGGCTCTGATTCACCACTTGATCAATAAAGTGTTCAAATACACTCTCACTGACCAGCCTCATGCATCAATGGAGATGCTTTAACCAGGAAAGGCCTTCATGCTGGGAAACTACTCATTATGACTGTAAGACAGGGGTAAATATCAACCATCCTCCTGTAGCACCTATCTCTAATCTCCAAGACGTTTGATCATACAAGCCAAAATTAATTGACTATCAAATGTACTCTCTGATCAGAAAACTGTTTTCTTAAGAGATAAAGTTATTTGTTATTGACTTTTTAGATTTTGAAGAACACCTGCCACAGGAAACACTGTGGGTTTGGTTGTGGCTTTCTTGTTTATTTGATTTGTCTGTGTTTAAATTCTTGTTGTGGGATTTTTTATGGCAGTATTTGGATGAAAAACCCAATTATCTTTTCAGTTTACTGCTGGATCATGTCAATAAACAATATTGCCAGTGTACAGGACTATGTGTCTCCTATTCTGTATGGACTAAGGGCATAAAAGCCCAGCTCATCTAAAAGAAGTACCAGACAATAAAGTCAGAAAACAAAATTAAAGGGCAAGAGTACAGCTGAGGTTTATTCTTCCTCATCCTAATTCTTGTGGCACTATAAAAAAAAATACATACTTTACAACCTGCAACAATATTCAAGATATATATTAAGGTCAGAAAACTTATATCTCACAGTTAATGTCAAACTGAGTGGGAAATAAATTATCCTATTCTTGTGATAACTTGTAACTTGTAAGATATTCTGTAACTCTACATGAGTTACTCAGTCAGAATATAAAGAAATCGTTTTGCATTAAACATAGATCATGATCACTCAGAAGGAAAGCTGATTTTGTCTGTTGGACTTACAGAAAATAAATCAAGGAATAATATGGGGGAAAAGACCTAATTAGTCACAGCTGATCTTCTAAAGTGAATTTAATTTATTCAACAACATAATTCTTAGAAACCCTTTGAACATAGTTACTTTCATCAAAATACAGTCCTATACTTTATTAAATTTGTTACCTAACTTAAAAAGGATAATTAAAAATTATCTTTTAAGTAAAATTCAGAAAAACACACACAGAATTTAAGAGGCTCACCCATACAAAAGAAGAGGCATTTTTTTTTTCTTTTTTTTTTTTGGTACCGGGGATTGAACTCAGGAGTACTCTGACTACTGAGCCACATCCCCAGCCCTATTTTATGTTTTATTTAGAGACAGGGTCTCACTGAGTTGCTTAGCACCTCACTGTCCCTGAGGCTGGCTCTGAACTCATGATTCTCCTGTCTCAGCCTCCCAAAGTGCTGGGACTACAGGCATGCACCACTGCGCCTGGCTCGTTTTTTCTTTTGTTATTGAGGAGACTTCCATACAGCTCCATGGATGGAGCTGTAGGTTGATATATTGATATCCCAGCTTCCAACCTTTTGAAAGCCCTACCATGCAGTAGTCATTCTGCATTAAAGTTCTGCACTGTCACTTTTCTGTAGGAATGGAAGCTCCCACTGTGGGCTAAACCTAACATTGTAGTTTCTTCCCTTCTTATCATGCTTTACATCAAGACCTACTTTAAGAGGAGACAGATGGTTGTAATCCCAGCACCTTGAGAGGCTGAGACTGGAGAACCACGAGTTCAAAGCCAGCCTCAGCAAAGGCGAGGCACTAAGCAACTCAGTGAGACCCTGTCTCTACATAAAACACAAAATAGGGCTGGGGATGTGGCTCAGTGGTCGAGTTCAATCCCTGGCACCACCAAAAAAACAGAAAGAAAGAAGGGGGGGGAGGAAGGAAGGAAGGAAGGAAGGAAGGAAGGAAGGAAGGAAGGAAGGAAGGAAGGAAGGAAGGAGGAAAAAGCAAGCATTTGGTAATTTACCTATTTACTCTTTTGTTCTACAGATATTTGTTGAGTGCCTATCATGCCAGACACTGTGCTACATGCTAGGGATAAAGCAGTGAAAAAGACAGATGTGGGTTTTTTTGTTTGTTTGTTTTTGTTTTTTGGTACTGGGAATTGAACTCAGGGGCATTCGACCACTGAGCCACCTCCCCAGCCCTATTTTGTGTTTTATGTAGAGACAGGGTCTCACTGAGTTGCTTAGCGCCTCGCCATTGCTGAGGCTGGCTTTGAACTCGCGATTCTCCTGTCTCAGCCTCCCTAAGTGCTAGGATTACAGGCTTGAGCCACCGCGCCCAGCTCAGATGTGGTTTTTTGTTTGTTTGTTTGTTTGTCTCATTCAGCTTAGAATCTAGTGAAAGAAAAGAGCAAATCCTAAACCAAAATCTAACAGAGTGGTGGTGAGTGTACATATAGGGCAGTTCCAGGTGCCTCAAGAACGAAAAGCAAGAAGGTGATAGTAAGGATGATCTGAGACTTGAAGGATGAGCAGGCATTATTGAATCATCTTATTCCATAGTTTATATTTATGCAAAGAAACCTAATCTAAGTAAAATTCAAATTTTTCTATTTGTCAGTCTATATTTGCAAACGCCCCAACCCAGAATCGTGACTAAACAAGGTCAGTGGCTTCTTAGTTAAAGGTGTAGCTCTCCTAATGCCTCCATACACTTGAAATACTTATTTTTAATCTTAACCTCAGTTCTTGGCTTTGTAAAAAAAAACTAAAGTGTTGTTGTTTGTGATTATTGACACCTTTTGTATTACATTTTTCCTACACACTCTTTCCCCAAGAAGGAAAGTCAACACAGAATTCACACCTACATTTTAGAGGAGCAGTTCCTAGCCCAAGGCACAATTCAGGGAACTCATAAAATTACATCTTTTCTTTCATCTTTAGTTTCCTAACCTCTTAATAACATGCAGCTTTTCCTTCTTTATGAATACAGACAATACACCACAGAAGTATCTGTGACTTTGTCACTGACAGAAACTAAAGTTATTTTTATATCTTGCAATATCAACTTATCAACAAGATACAACTTCATTGACTGATGGAAACTCACCAACAATGGAAGCGAGAATGCCCCTTCTTTTGCATGGGCAAGCCTCTTAAATTCTGCATGTTTTTCTGAATTTTCACTTGTTATTGCATGCACTTCAAAGACTTTTTTTAAAAAATCACCTTAGAAATCACAGTAGGCGGGCTCCATGGAGCATGCCTGTAATCCTAGTGGCTCAGGAGGATGAGGCAGGAGGAACACAAGTTCAAAGCCAGCCTCAGCAATTTAGTGAGGCCCTAAGCAACTCAGTGAGACCTTATCTCTAAAAAAATATTTAAAAAGGGCTGAGGATTAGGCTCAGTGATTAAGTGCCCCTGTGCTCAATCCCCAGTACCAAAAAGAACGAAAAAGAAAGAAAGAAAGAAAGAAAGAAAGAAAGAAAGAAAGAAAGAAAGAAAGAAAGAAAGAAAGGAAGGAAGGAAGGAAGGAAGGAAGGAAGGAAGGAAGGAAGGAAGGAAGGAAGGAAGGAAGGAAGGGAGAGAGAAACAAGAAATTACAGTGGCCATTAGACCTGCCACTAAATCAAATGTGACTCTGATCCTTCTACCTACAACCACTAACGATACATGGTTGGCCAACTACTTAATGCCTAGTAGTCATTCCATCACCACAGGCTGGCAAGTTCTTACTGTGGTGGCCCAAGCATATATACCATTTTCTTGTATTCCCTACTACAATTGTTTACCTATTGAGACATGGACAGAGCTACATCATCCTCATTATTGGTTAAAATTTCCAAGGCACTGACAGATTTGACATTTGGAGAGTGCTCACTCTTTTATTCATAGATGATACCTTCTTACTCATCCTTCAATAGTGGAAGGGGCTACCTAGTTTCTCTGGATCTTTTTTATGAAGGCATTAATCTCACTCATGAGAGTAGAGTACTCATGACTTAATCACCTCCCAAATGCCCTATCTTCTGATACTATCACACTGAGGATTAAATAAATTTAGGAGAGACAAATTCAGAGACCATAGCATTAAATGTGCTACATTGTTACTAAATGTGTTAATAAAATTTAATTTCTTTATAATTATAATGTTTTCTTTGTACTCTTAGATGTGCTGTTTTTATTTCATGCATCTAAAAACATTTTTCTGAGATGTCTATAGGTCATACAAAATTTTCTAAATGGACAAAAATATTAAGAATCTCTGATTTAGAATAATGCTGTCCTGGTTACATTGCATTTATACTACTGAAAGTTACCCTTCTGGAGCTTCCAAAAGGAGAGTATTTGCATTGTACTGGTATAACTTGTATGTTTATGTAAAAACCACAATAAAGGTGATCTTTTTAAACTTCTATATTATTGTGTTTCTGCTAGAATGTAGATACACGATTATCAGCTTGATTTGGTTTTTTTTTACATTTTTATTGGAATATAACATAGACAAGTATGCACAAATCATAAAATAACAATTATTACAAAGTGAACATGCTATATAACTTCCATGCAGATCAAGAAGTAGAACATACCAGCACCCAAAATTTCCTCTTCATGCCCTTTCCTCAGATGCTATCACTTTGGATGTTCTTCATTAAATAGGTGATGCTTATGTAAAAAATAAGTCTATTTTCTCTTATATGTTGTATAATTGAAATTAAAAAACTAAATTACTGAGTTTCTGTCCACTACTCTCTGTAGGAACTTAATGATAATCAACTCCCCCTTGGTGCCTGATCCCCAGGATCTTACACTCAGGAAGGAGAGGCAGACTGAGGAACAGGTATAGATGAGGTGGTGGGGAAGAGATTATGAAAACAGTTAAAATGGTACTGATCCTGTTTCAGAAGATCTGAGCATTGAGCTCTAAGTTTAGAGAAAAAGAGTTAGTAAAGTCTAAGTAGGTGAATGAGTGGGGATATGGGAATTAAGGACAAAGGAAACCATTTTTTAAAGTCTTAAATCTGTGGCCAAAGCCCAAAGTGGCTAACAGGAAGGAGTACCTGAAGATGAGACTAGAGAGATTACCAGGGGCCAGATCATTAGGGCTTCTGTAAGTCACAAACAGAATATGAGCTTTATCAGGTGGGATGCTAAAGAAGGATTTCTTGAAACGAAGCTATGTGATTAAGTTTGAAATTGATAGAGTGCTCTGGTTGCAATAGTGGAACACATTGCTGCACAGAGTAGAACCAGGACTGGGGCGTTAGAAGGCTGTGCAGCAATGTTGGGGAGATATCCAAGCATTTAAGGTTATTTAAGGAGAGCTATTAGGGTGGCAGAATGAATGGAGGTTAGGCTGTAGGCTAAAGATTAAAAGATAAATTCAAGACAAAACTAATAGAGTTAAATGATGGAGTCCAAATTCATCAGTCTGTTCACCTCCTTTACCCTGAATCATCACATCAACCAACTTCCCAAGTAACTGACATCAATAAAATATAAAACCAGAGTATTTCAGTGCACCTGAGGTCAAAGGGTCAAGAGAACTGGCAGGGTGGCCATGGTTGGCAGTATTGAAACTGAAGTTTTGAGGTGAAAATAGATTTCTCTGCTTCACCAATTTCGTGGTGGGTTCTTGTCTTACATATTTGAAGAATAAAATTCACAGATAATAACAGAAAGGAAGAGTAAACAAAGTAGGATGTATTTAAGTGAGAAGAGAAGAGATAGATGTCTCACAATATGGGAGGGGAACTGATAGCAAGAAAATACTTTTTTGTGTTTTGGGGTATGTGCACTGACCAAAGTGTATGTTAAACATGCATTGAAAAAGTACCACAGCCATTGGTCAAAATCTATGTTAAATAGGTATTGGAAAGTTATTGACTGTGTCCTTAAGCCTTGGAGTTTTGACCCTTCCTGTAACTCCCATCTGGGTCCACTCCTATCTTCCACTTTTGCACAGCTCTGTAACAAAGGAGTTGGCTGGAATGTTCCCATAGGTAAGCCTCATGGTTTTTATACAGGAAAAAGCCCATTACCCTAATTGCCTGACCATTATCTATTCTTATTCAGTATAGTGAGAGGGATTCTGTGGCTTCTTGAGGCTTGTGTGAACAAACATATCACTTGTCCATTTCTTCTGCACCAACATCATGTTGAATATTGCTGACTGCCCCTCTGCCACAGCCTTGCATGGAAAAATAGCCCAGAGAATGGCAGATCTGAGGGTGCCTTGGAGTAGTTAGTGAGGAAGCATGAATCAGGTACCTCCCTCACCGGCCAACAGCCAACCTGAATGAGGACTTTTCAGTGGATTACAATGTGGGTTATTTTGATAATCTAAGGAAAAATCTTTCTCTTTATATCCTTACTCCACTGACATTAATTTTACTATATGTGAATCCTCTGAAAATTACTACAACTTCAGGAAAAGAGAAGAAATCTTAAATTGACTTCTAGACCAAATGGACTGGAAGTTTAAGGTCTAAGGTAATTTGTTATTGCAGAACAAAATGTTGTTTTTATTGCTTTCTAGTTTAAGGGGGTAAGACTTGCATTTTCTATAGTTTGAGTCATTTTTATCCAAAATGCTTGGCAATCCATTTGTAGGGTTGTAACAGTCATCCATTTTATGCTTTGAATGTAGCCCTTGCTGCTCTGCCACTGCAACTTATTTTTAAAATGGACATGTTTTTTTCTCTTCCTCTCTCCCTACTCCTCCATAATCTCTCCACCTCCCTAATCTCAAAGGAAACAGGATTACCTTTCTTCCCCATCCTGGGCAGAGTTATTTGTCCTTGAGTACACACTCACCATAAGGAACAAAGTAATCCAGACTTTAAGGATGGTAACAGAAGATCTCAGAAATGACTATCTCCTAAATTAACAAGTGAATTACAACTCCAACACAGAACACATGGAATGTAGCCATTGAATCACCTCTTTAAAAGTCCCCTGTTCCTGCTGATGGTCAGAATCACAGCCTCTTGGACAGGAGTCCTCTGTGCTTCCCCTTTGCTAGCAAAGCAATAAACCTTTTCCTTTTTCTCAAAACCACGTCCTTGTTATTGGATTGGCATCAGGGACAAGGACCAAGCTTTTGGCAACAGGGTGGGGTAGAGATTCTCTAGGCAGGTATGAGGGAAGGACAACAGAAACTGGGAGAATATAAGAATATAGTTCATTCTTGTGATTGTACATGATGTGGGGTTTCACTGGTCAGGTATTCGTATATGAACATAGGAAAGTTCTGTCCAATTCATTCCACTGTCTTTCCTATTCTCATCCTCCCTCTCTTCCCTTCCTTCTCCTTTTATACTCCATGTATGTATAATATGTCAAAATATACTCTACTGTTATGTATACCTAAAAGAACAAATTTTTAAAAAGGTCAAATGAGTTAATAACTTCAGAGAGTCAAGAAACTTTTTCTATAGCTCAAAAATAACAAAGTGTGGTTTACAAATATAATGCTAACTGTGACAATCAATACTGACAAATTATAATTGCAGACTTCAATATAGACCTTAATTTTACCAAGGCCACAAAAATATATATATATATAGTTTAATCATGGCCCATCAAATCTAGATTTAATCAGAAAGAAGATGAAAATAGAGAGAAGCTATTATGTATGAAAGAAGCAGGCAGGGCAAGGAGCTGTGAGAATTCTCCCTGAGACCGAGTCAGGAGAAATGGCACTGAATGAGAGAGACACCAGGGCCAGAGTGGAATGGTTATACTGTAGGAATTAAAAGCTTGAACTTGGAGCAGACATCATTATTTTTAGTCCAAAGTCTACCATTCTCTTCCTATATGAGCTTGAGAGATCTACTTAACCATTTGAAGCTAGCTTCCCTCTCAGTAAAATGAAAATCATAATAATGTGCACTTCAGAGTTGATTTCAGATTTTAAAAAAAAGATAAATCCAAAAGTTATAGATTGGTACCCTGTCACAGAGTAAGTGCTTAATCTATGGAAAAGCAATCACTCTTATGGAATCCAGAATGACAATGTCCATGACGTGGATAAGGAACTCTATGACTGACATGGAAGATGGGCTTTAAAAAGGTCCAGAATATGATGTTGAATGAGAATCCCAGTAAATTGAAATCACACAGTGCAGCAACTTGATTTGAGGCCAAAAGTCATTCTGTGGTCAACAGGCTCAATGTACATTAGCAAAAAGGAAGTGATCAGACAGTCGGAAATAGTTACCTGGAGGAAGAGTATGAGCATCAGGGAGCAGGAATTTTCTTCAGGAAAGTGGAAGATGGAAGTTCAGAAGTGATAATGGAAAGCGTAGAGGTGTGAAATTTCACTATCAGGGCTGTTGTGAGTTACTGTGAGGGATGAGCAGCACTCACTTGAAAAAGATACAGAGGGTCCTCAGAAAGAACCAGGTTTCAGTTAAAGAAATAACAGAACAGTAGTGTTTCAGAAAGTGGGGGAAGGGGTGCTATCATGGATAAGAAGCCTCAGGGGCCACTTGGAGAGATTTGGGAGGAAGTGACACTCAGGAGATGGGAAGTTATCAAGGGATACTGAGCAATGACATTCATTAAGACCCCCTGGGATCTGACAGGTGGTCTGTAATCCTTTAAAAATATATTTTTAAATGATAAATTTCTCTGTTCTATTATGGCTGGAAAGGCAAAAATGCATTAACCAGTAATTTATACAACCAAATTTAAAAGAAATTTGGAGCAAATTCCAAATGCTAATTAAAAAATCAGTTACGCTTGATAATACTTGTCCACAACTGTGCCATTCTACAGCGGCCCAATAAAACTTTAGAAACATTCCTTAAAACCAAAAAATGTACCTTTCTACATCAAAAATACCAGAAATTATCTTAGTATGTCCTATATAAGACAAGTACTAGATGTACTTGGCAAGTACTTGGCAAATTCCAGGAGCTAAGAGGCAAGTGGTTTTTAGCAAATTAGTTTGGATACCTCACTCCTTCAGTTTAAAAAAGTCTGTGTTCAGTCCATCTTTAAGCATCCTTTACACCTGTGAAAATGGCTTTGTGTTGTCTGGGACATGGTCTCATCTCAATGCCCTATAGACATCTCTTAAGGGAAGAGGAGACCTGTCTGTCTGTAAAGCACATTTGCCAATATCAACTTCAACTGTGGCTTTGCTTCAAATTCCAAGAACTTTTCAAACAGTGGAGTTTGTGCTGCCAACACCAAGCACTGGTTGTAAAGTAACAGAAACACCCATAATGATGGACACAAAAGAAGATAAAATCATTGTGTTAGAAAAAAATAAGTCAGAGTTATGACAAGGAGTTGTGATAAGATCTGTTTCCTAAAGTCATTCTTTTCCTATCTCCAGGTAAACGACACAAAGATGAGAGATCTTTAAGTCTTGTGCAGCACAGATGGGTTTTTTTAAAAAGTAAGGAGTGCAGATGTCTGTTTGCCAGGGCAAGCAACTTCAGACCAGGGGAAACTCTTCAGCTCATTCAGACATTTGGAATAAACCACTGACTGCCGGCTGGAAATAACTTCTTGGGAAGGATTTCCTGAGACACTAATATTATGCTCGGAAATTCAATACTGCTGAACAAAGAGAACACTGTTGCAGAGTCTTGCCATGGATCCAGAGCACCTGGGCACTCTATTGGGATTCTAAGGCCCTTCCAACCACTATTTGAAGTTGCAGGAGTGTACCTCAGTGAGCACTAAGAGCTACTGTATTTGCACATGATTTTGGAGAAAAAGGTGCTATCCATTATTAAACAACCTTACTATTAGCTGACTCTGATTCATACTATTCAACATATCTTCCAACTTTTTCCTCAAAAAGAAAATGGGTATAGATGTTCTCAAGTGGAATTCTTTATACTGTTCAACCAAAACACAGAACCTCAACTGGTTCCAATTCTTCATGCTAGACTCTGAACCTCACACATGGCCACCACCCTGTATAGCATCTGCAGAAACAAAGACTGCCCAAAGAGAGAATTACCTCTCCCACTCCACTCAGCACATCAACTCTAAAAGCCCCCACCACTCTTAGGTCTCCTGTAGGTGTGGTTAGTTAAATGGATCTAATTGGCTTCATTATGCCACATTCAAGTGGAAATGGAAGCAAGGGCTCAGAGTCCATGGATCTTAAGGAGGTCAATGAGACTTTTCAGATGGTCAAGGCAGCTCTTCTTGAACAAATCTCCTGTGAGTCATAATATTAACAACTTTGGATCTTCTCAAATATAGAGCTTATCTTTCAAGTTAATATTATATACTAAAGGAAATTTATCCCTTTTGTCCCCCATCACATACCACAAAACTGACAATGATTAACCAAAGTTTCTTCCTCAACTTTGAAAAATAAGACTCTATGGTTACATTTATCTTACACACAGACTAAAAAATTCATATACTGGTTTATTGAGATGCCATTTTACAATCATTGGACTGGCAAAATTGAAAAGAGTTGTGACAACTATTTCTGATGTGGTTATAAATAAAAAGGATATATATCAATATCAATATATGTATTCTAAAAATACATATCAATATATTTATTCTCATATATTGATAGAAACATCAACTATTACATCTGAAAACATCTACAAAACATAAAAACCCTCATATCATCTGATAAAGCATGTAATCTCTTAAGAATATATTCCATAAAAATAAAATATTCTAATTTAAAGGTACATGTGTACAAAGATATTTAATGTCATATTGTTCATATTGGTCCAAAACTAGAGACTTTTTTTTTGGTACCAGAGATTGAATTCAAGGGAACATACATATTAACTTTGTACCAGATTCATTGAATTTGCCATGAAAGAAAACATGTGGTTTTCAAAACAATGACAAAAAACTAGATTGTACATATATGTATATTTATATTTTTATAGGTATACATACTGCATCTATATATCCATTTATCTAGTTCCATTAAAATAAAGGAAGAGATAGAATGATGTTAACACACTTATGGAGAGGGGAAGAAGGGCTATTATGTTGTCATGAGGGGAAAACAAGAAAAACTAGGACCCACACCAGAGCTCAGGCCTGGGCCCAGGACCATTTTCAGGGACTCATGCAGGAGCCCAGGCCCAGGTCTAGGTCCTGTCCATCCACATGAGAGCCCAGGCCCATGTCAGGCACAGGACTACCACCATCTGCCTGTGTGAGAGCCCAGGCCCAGTAACTCCCTGATGCAGAGTGTAGGTCCAAGCTGTAGTTCCCCAGTTACCAATGCATTGCTCCCTAGCCTGCATCCATCTTGGGACACTGAAGCCATTGCCATAGCCCTCTCCATGTAGTAGCCTCCATATTAGGGCAACAGGCAGGTCCTGGAGACAGCTCCCTGCCACAGCACAGCATGCCACAGTGCTTCATCTCTTAACAAGCAACCCAAAGCCATTGTAAACTTCACCCATTTAGCCCCATCTCTGAAAATGATTGCATCCATCTTGGGACACCTCCATTGGTATCTTGAGTTACCAGCACTATTGCAGCCACCATCTTCAGTTACGGTAGCATCCAACTTGGGACACTTGCTGGGGACTGGAAATGAACACCAAAGTGAGGTACAGGTAATCTTCAGGGTCACTACAAGATTATAAAATAGACACTGAAATACCTCAGATCCACATTGTAAGAAAGAAAGATACATAATCTGCATGAAAAAATAAGGGAACGAAGGGCCTCAAACAAACCAAGATTCTACAATAATACAATCCATTGACAACACAGTTGATGAAATGTTGTCAGAGGAGGAATTTAGAATTTACATAATTAAAATGGTTTGTGAATTAAAGAATGACCTAAGTGTGCAAATACAGGCAGAAAATTATTACTCCAACAAACAGATAAGAAAGGAAATAAAAGCAACTGTTGATCAAACCAACAAAGAGATAAGAAAGTAAATACAGGTAGCAAAAGATTACATAAGAAAGGAAAGGGGAATGGGTATAGTAAAGATGGTTGATAAAAAATATATATAAATATATATATATATATACTGTTCATTGAAAGTGCATATAAAGGTGTTTAATATGAAGAATGTAATCTGCTTATAATTTTGTGCAAAGTTAGAAAAATTATGATTGTAACAATTTTTTTCTATTTGCCTCAACAAATGTTCTCAGTGAACAGTGTGTACAGCTTCTGAAAATTTGTTTTTTTTCTGTTATGTTTGATAACATGTATTAAAATGCAACTTTTGAGAAAAATAAAAAAATTAAAAAAAGAAAGAGATAGAGATTCTGAAGAAAAACTAGTAAGAAATCCTTGAAATGAAAAAAAAAACAATAAACCAAATAAAATCTCAATAAAAAGCATTACCAACAGACTAGATCACTTGGAAGATAAAACCTCAGACAATGAAGACAAAATGTACAACCTTGAAAAAAAAGTTGACCGCACAGTGAAGATGGCAGTTATCAAGAATACAAACAACAAGACTGAAGGAAAAATGATGGGCTAGAGAGAGTCTGTATTTCTCATTGCTCCATAACCTGGGATTCAAGTAGTGGGAATACTATTTCTCTGTGAGCTATTAGAGGACCTCTGACAACTGCTCCTTTGCAGAAATCCTGAACAAGTGCCCACATGGGTCCCAGTCTAAGCATTTGCGCAGGACACTTGGTCACCACTCCCATTAGGGACACCCAGCATCAGTGCCCAAACACAACCCAGGACCCCTAGCCGCCCACTCACACAGGACTCCTGGTAGATGATCTCACACAAGACCTCCGGCCACCACTCCCAAGCAAGACCCCTGGCTGCCACTCCCATGTGGACCTCCATCTTACAGCATGGAGCTTCCCTGGTCTTCTCCATCTTAGGACACTGCAACCACTGCAATAGTCCCTTTTACATGGTAGCCTGCACTTGAGGACACCAAACAGGGTCTGGAGAGAGCTGCCCACTACAACAGTGCATGCCATAGAGCTGCATCTCCAAACACATAGCCCAACTCCACTGCTGGGCCAGCCCCAACACCCCATCTCTGAAAGCAGCCACCTCCATATTGGGGCATCTTTATTGCCATCTTGGATCATCCTTGCTACAGCCATCACCACCTTTAGTTGGGGCAACTCCCAGCTTGGGATACCAATTGGGGCCTAAAAGCATATCAAGGAACCTACTATAGTCCCCAACAACCTCCTATCCCCTGCAGCCACTAACCCAGCACAGCATTTGCAGTTATATGGCTGGTCTGTAGCTTGCAAATACAGGTCCTAATCTTCCCAACACAAAACAGCTCTCTGTGACAGGTGCACAGGCCCCAGAGCACAGCTCACAAGACCTCCAGAGAGAGAAGTTCCTGATTGGGAAGTAGAAAGGGAGGGGATGAGTGAGATACAGTTGAGACTAAATTAGAGACTAGGCATGTGAGGTCTACAGGTGCTATAAGGAGATAAGACTAGGTGCTCCCATCACACAAGTGGGACCCAAAGGAGATCCTTGGGGTGCAGTCTTCCAACAGGAACTGGCAAGTGCTATACTCCACCTCCAGGAGTTCCAACTCCAAGAGGAACCCTCCTACCCTAATAAACTTCACCATCTTGAGGGTGGAGTTGCCAGCAAGCAACAGACAACCCCACCCACTGGATGAGAAGAGAAGCAGGAAAGATACTGAACTCCAACAGAAACAATCCTTTAATTTACCTTGAGTTGTTTTTATATTATTTCTTTTTCCTTTTCTTCTTTTTTCTCTCTCTCTTTTTCTACTCTCACATCCCCAACATTTGTGAAAACAAATATTTTTCATGCATTAGGTTACTCAGGACTGGAATGTCAGAATAATATATTACAGTTGTGTTGTATATTCTTTTATCTTCTACTTTTACATTATTAATTTTTCTTAATTTTTGTTTCCTTTTTGTACTATTTTCTTCCCACTTATTTGTCTCTCCTAAATCTCTTTCTCTCTTTTCTCCTGCTACTAGCTAACTTCTTTTGATTTCTCTTTCACACTTTTGAAGATCTAATAACTCTAAATCCTCACTTCCTACCACTTTAACAACTCATCCTACACCCCACCCCTGGATCTCTCTTTATCCACCATCAGAAACTGTAGATCCTTTTGCAAACCTACTGTTATATTGTAAATAATAATTAAAATCACCATTTCTGTATATTGTGACAAAACTGTAAATGCCTTATTTGAAGCTATTTGGTTTAAGGCTGGATATTATTTGTATTGGGATCTGTTAATATTAATCTCCCCCTTAAAGGAAAGATATTGGAGCCCTGCAAAAAAACTATAAGCCTATAGGATAAAAACTGTAACATCTCAGATCCAAAGTGCTAGAAAGGAATATACATGAACAATATGTAAAAACAAGGGAAGAAAGTGCCCTAAACAAACCAAAATACCACATTATTAGAATCCATGGCCAGTACAGCAGAAGAAATGTCAGAGAAGGAGCTCAGGATGGACATAATTAAAATGTTCTATGAAATAAAGTATGACATAAGAGAGAAAAACAGGCAGCAAAATATTATTTTTATAAAGAGCTACATAGGCAAATACAGGAAGCAAAAGATTATATCAATAAGGAGATAGAGATTCTGAAGAAAAACAAACAGAAATCCTTCAAGTGAAGAAATCAATAAACCAAATTAAAAACTCAATAGAAAGCATCACCAACAGATTAGATCACTTGGAAGACAGAACTTCAGACAATGAAGACAAAATATATAATCTTGAAAATAAAATTGACCACACAGTGAAGATGGTAAAAATAAATAAGTAAATAAATAAATTTTTAAAAACCATGAGAAGAATATCCAATAATTATGGGACAACATGAAAAGATCAAATTTAGAAATTATTTTGATAGAGGAAGGCATAGAGTTACAAACCAAAGGAATAAAAAGTCTATTCAATGAAATAATATCTGAAAATTTTCAGATATTATGAAGAATGAATTGAGAAATCAAATTCAAGAGGCTTATGAGACACCGAATGTACAAAATCAAAACAGATCTACACCAAGGAACATAAAAATTAAAATGCCTAGCATTCAGAATAAGGAGAGAATCTTAAAAGCCACAAGAGAAAGGAATCAGATTACATATAGGGGGAAACCAATTAGGATCTCTGAAGATTTCTCAATCCAGATCTTCAAAGATAGAGAAGGCTGGAATAACCTATATCAAGCTGTAAAAGAAAATGGATGCCAACCAAGAATCTTATATCTAGCAGCAAAATTAAGCTTCAGGTTTGATGATGAAATAAAACCCTTCCAAGATAAACAAAAGTTAAAAGAATTTACAGTGAGAAAGCCTGCACTACAGAACATTCCTGACAAAATATTTCACAAGAAAGAAATAAAAAACAACAATGAAAATCTGCAAAGAGAGGAAATACACTAAAGGAAAGACCAATCAAAGGAGAAATAAAGTCAAGTTACAAACCAAAAATAAACCAAAATGACCAGGATTACAAATCATAATTCATTAACAACCCGAAATGTCAATGGCCTAAACTCATCAATCAAAAGACATAGATTGCCAGGTTAGATTAATAAAAGAAGAAGAAGAAGAAGAAGAAAGAAAAAGAAGAAGAAGAAGAAGAAGAAGAAGAAGAAGAAGAAGAAGAAGAAGAAGAAGAAGAAGAAGGAGAAGGAGAAGGAGAAGGAGAAGGAGAAGGAGAAGGAGAAGGAGAAGGAGAAGGAGAAGGAGAAGGAGAAGGAGAAGGAGAAGGAGAAGAAGAAGAAGAAGAAGAAGAAGAAGAAGAAGAAGAAGAAGAAGAAGAAGAAGAAGAAGAAGAAGAAGAAGAAGAAGAAGAAGAAGAAGAAGAAGAAGAAGAAGAAGAAGAAGAAGAAGAAGAAGAAGAAGAAGAAGAAGACCCAACAGTATGCTGCCTTCAAAAGACTTATCTGACAGAAAAAGACATCCATAGACTGAAGGTGAAAGGATGGGAAAAATCATATCACTCACATCAACCACATAAACAAGCAGGGAATTCCATCTTTATATCAGATAAAATAGACTTCAAACCAAAGTTAGTGACAAAGGATTAAAAAAAGACATTTCATACTGCTTAAGGGAATCATACATCAACAAAATATAACAATTGTAAATATCTATGTTCCCCAAAATAGGGCATCTTTGTATATCAAACAAACCCTTCTCAACTTCAAGAATCAAATAGACCACAACACAATAATACTAGGTGACTTTAATACACCTCTCTTATCACTGGATAGATCTTCCAAACAAAAACTAAACAATGAAAGTATAGGACTCAATAAAACAATCAATAATTTAGATGTAACAGACATATATAGAATATTTCATCCATCAATGAACAAATATACTTTTCTCTAGGCAGCACATGGATCTTTCTTGAAAATGGACCATATGTTATTCCACAAAGCAAGTTTTAGCAAATACAAAAAAATAGAGATACAACCCTTCATTCTATGTGAACATAATGGAATGAAATTAGAAATAAATGACAAATTAAAAATACAAGCTACTCCAACACCTGGAGACTAAATAATATGCTATTGAATTATGCATGGACAACAGAAGACATCAGGGAGGATATAAAAAAAAATCTTGATGGTAAATGAGAACTCTGATACAGCATATCAAAATCTCTGGGACACTCTGAAGGCAGTGCTAAGAGGAAAGTTCATTGATTAAGCTCATTCACTAAAAGAAGAAAAAGTTAACAAATAAGCAACTTGACATTGCATCTTAAAGCCCTAGAAAAAAAGAAGAAAAAAACACCAAAAATAGTAAGACAGGAAATAATTAAAATTTGCGCTAAAATCAATAAAATTAAAACAAAAGAAACAACTCAAAAAATGACAAAATAAAAAGCTGGTTCTATAAAAAGTAAATAAAATGGACAAACAGCCACCCTAACAAAATGAAAGAGAGAAAAAACTCAAATTACTAAAATTTGTGATGAAAAAAGAAATATTACTACAGATACTATTGAAATACAGAAAATAATTTAAAACTACTATGAAAAGTTATACTCCAGTAAAATAGAAAACCCTGAAGATACCAATAAATTTCTAGAGGCATGTGACCTATGCAAACTGAACCAGGAGGACATGCATGAATTCTGTAGATTAATTTCAAGCAAGAAAATAGAAGATGCCATCAAAAGCCTACCAATCAAAAAAAGCCCAAGACCAGATTCTCAGCCGACTTCTACAAGACCTCCAAAGAAGAATTAATACAATTATTCTTCAAATTATTCCATGAAATAGAAAAGGAAGAAACCCTTCTAAATTCATTCTACAAGGCTAGTATCACCTTGATACCAAAACCAGACAGAGACACACCAAAGAAAGAAAAATTCAGATGAATATCCCTAATGAACATAGATGTGAAAATTCTCAATAAAATTTTGGCAAATCACATACAAAAAATATATTAAAAATAGTGCACAATGATCAAGTTTGGTTCATTCCAAGAATAAAATGTTGGTTCAACATACAGAAATCAATAAGCATAATCCATCACATCATTAGACAAAGATAAGAGTCATATAATTTTGTCAATTGAAGCAGAGAAAGCATTTGACAAAATACAGCACCCTTTTATGTTCAAAACACTAGAAAAACTTAGGATTGTAGGAACATATCTCAACATTGTAAAAGTGGTCTATGCTAAACCCAAGGCCAACATCATCCTAAATGGAGAAAAATTGGAAATAATTCCTCTAAAAATGAAAGCAAGACAGGGATGCCCTCTTTCACTGCTTCTATTCAACATAGTCCTTGAAACATTAGCCAGAGGAATTAGACAGGTGAAAGAAATTAAAGGGATACAAATAGGAAAAGAAGAACTCAAACTATTATTATTTGCCAGTGACATGATTCTAAACTTAGAAGATTCAAAAAATTCCGCCAGAAAACTTATAGAATTAAAAATGAATTCAGCAAAGTAGCAGGATATAATATCAAATGCATTTCTGTACATCTGTGATGAATCCTCTGAAAGAGAAATCAGAAAAACTACCCTACTCACAATAGCCCCAAAATAAATAAAATACTTGGGAATCAATCTAACAAGAGAGATAAAGACCTCTACAATGAAAACTAAACAACACTAAAGAAAGAAATTGAAGAAGACCTGAGAAGATGGAAAGATCTCCCATGCTCTTGGATAGGTAGAATCAATATTGTCCAAATGGCCATACTACCCAAAGCACTATACAGATTCATTGAGATCCCAATTAAAATCCCAACATCATTTCTTAAAGATTCAATCATGAAATTCATTTGGAAAAATAAGAGACCCAGAATAGCCAAGGCAATCCTAAGCAAAAAGAGTGAAGCAGGAAGCAACACAACACCAGACCTTAAACTATACTAAAAAGCTATTTAGTAACAAAAACAGCATGATACTGGCACAAAAATAGACATGTAGACCAATGGTAAACAACAGAGACATGCCCACATAAGTATAGTTATCTCATACTAGACAAAGGCACCAAAAGCATACATTGGAGAAAATATAGCCTCTTCAACAAATGGTGTTGGGGAAAATGGAAATCCATATTAAGCAAAATGAAACTAAACTCTTATTTCTCACCATCCACAAATCTCAACTCAAAGTTGATCAAGGACCTGGAAATTAGACCAGAGAAACTTCACCTAACAGAAGAAAAAGTAGGCCCAATTCTTCATCATGTCAGATTAGGTCCCAATCTCCTTAACAAAATTCCTATAGTTCAAGAAATAAAATCATGAATCAATAAATAGGATGGATTCAAACTAAAAGGCTCCTTCTCAGCAAAAGAACAATCAACGAGGCAAGAAGTCAGCCTACATTTTGGGAGCAAATTTTTTCCACACACACATCAGATAGAGCACTAATATCCAGGATATATAAACAACTCAAAAAAACTTAACACCAAAAAAATAAACAACCCAATCAATAAATGGGCTAAAGAGCTGAACAGACACTTCTCAAAAGAAGAAATACAATCGATCAACAAATATATGAAGAAATGTTCAACATCTCTAGTAATCAAAGAAATGCAAATCAAAACTACTCTAAGATTTCATCTCACTCCAGTCAGAATGGCAGCTATCAAGAATACAAGCAACAATAAGTGTTGGCAAGGATGTGGGAGAAAGGGCAAGCTCATACATTGCTGGTGGGACTGCAAATTGGTGCAACCAACCTGAAAAGCAGTATGGAGACTCCTTAGAAAACTTGGAATGGAACCACTATTTGACCCACTATCTCACTCCTCAGTCTATACCATAAATACTTTAAAACAACATACTACAGTGATGCAGCTACATCAATGTTTATAGCAGCACAATTCACAATTGCTAAACTGTGGAAGCAACCTAAATGCCCTTCAATAGATGATTGGATAAAGAAACTGGTATATATACACAATGGAATATTATTCAGCATTAAAAGAGAATAAACTTATGACATCTTCAGGTAAATGGATGGAGTTGGAGAATATCATACTAAGTGAAGTAAGCCAATGCCAAAAAACCAAAGGCCAAATGTTTTCTCTGATTAGTGGATGCTGATTCATAATGGGGGTGGGGTGGGGAGCATGGGAAAAATGGAGGAACTTTGGATACAGCAAAGATGAGGTAGGGGAAGGGAGAGGGTATAGGGGTAGGAAAGATGGTGGAATAAGATGGATATCATTAATGATATCCATACATGTACCCTAGGTACATATATGAAGACACAAATAGTGTGACTCTACCTTGTGTACAACCAGAGAAATGAAAAATTGTGCTCCATATGTTTACTGTGAATTGAAATGCATTCTGCTATTTAAATTAAAATAAAATAAGAATACAAACAACAATAAATGTTGGCAAGAATGTTGGGGAATAGGCACACTCATATATTGCCAGTGGGACTGCAAATTGGTGCAACCAATCTGGAAAGCAATATGGAGATTCCTTAGAAAACCTGGAATGGAACCACCATTTGACCCAGCTATCCCACTCCTCGGTCTATACCCAAAGGACTTAAAAACAGCATACTATAGTAATGTGGCCACATCAATGTTTATAGCAGCTCAATTCATAATAGCTAAACTGTGGAACCAACCTAGATGCACTTCAATAGATGACTGGATAAAGAAACTGTGATAATACACATTGGAATATTACTCAGTATTAAAAGAGAATAAAACTATGGCATTTGCAGATAAATGGATGGAGTTGGAGGATATCATGCTAAGTGAAGTAAGCCAATCCCCAAAACACAAAGGCCAAATATTCTCTCTGATAAGTGATGCTGATCCATAATGGGGAGGATGGGCATGGGAAGAATGGAAGAATTTTGATTGGTCAAATGGAAGGGAGGGATGAGGAAGAGAGATGGATGCAGGAAAGATGGTGGAATGAGACAGACATTGTTGCCTGAGGTACATGTATGAATGCACATATGGTGTGTCACTACATCATTTACAACCAGAGAAATGAAAAGTTGTACTCCATTTGTGCACAATGAATCAAAATGCATTCTTCTGTCATGTATACCTAATTAGAATAGATTTAAAAAATGAAAAAAAGAAAAACTAAACAGTTCTAATGAAACCTTGATCATAGAAGTATGTGAGAAATTATTTTAAGCTATTGTGTGAATCATGTATATGAATTATTCTACATTCACCCAATGGACCATACCTGCCATGTCTGTGGCTAGGAAGTGCTGAAATAATAATGTATCTTTAAGTTCACTCATCAAAATGTTTTTGTTTATCTAGGGTCTTCTTTGATCTATGATATCTACTAATTCACAAAAACAGTTTGGTTCTCTAGTGCTATGCAAATAAAACTCTATGGATGAGAGCAGAATCTTCTGGAACTGTGTTTTTTTCTACTAAAAATTTCCATCATCCATTCATACCTTGCAGACACATAGCAGGAATGACCTTCTCCTTGAAGCACTCCAGTTCCTTCAGAAATTGATTGTCCCAGAATTCCTGCATAGTTTCCAAACACCAGTACCTCCAAAGTTGTTTATATCTCAATGTCACTTTTCTTCAACCATTGAAACATAACTTTAGAAAAATCCTATGAAATTTATTCCAATAGGATAAACCTGAAGGGAAGCTGCAATACATTCCTCAAATGTACCTAGTTACTAAACAATCCCTAAGTAAAATGCTAAAAACTGAAACTCCTCACTTCCTAGTAATGGGTATACTGAGGTCAATTCATGGCATAAATAATCTTGTTCTTTTTAATTCAGTTCAGAATAACTCATATTTACCAGATGCACATAAGAATACCAATACAATACAGTTTCTTAACTCACAGATTAATGAAAAATCATCCTCTTAAGAATGTTTTAGAAAATTTAATAGGATTAAAATTCTATTCAGTATCTTTTGCCCAACTCAATTATGGATAGAGGAGACCTTTGTCCTCTTGTGTGAACTCAGTTCCTGACCCCATTTCCATTTCCCACTTCTGGGCCATTACTTAAAGCACAAGGTGCCAGATAGTTTTGCAAGATTTTATCTAATGCTTCAGAATAGTTTTGCAAGATTTTATCTAATGCTTCAGAACCCAGATACACCAGGTTCACTTTCCAAGAATGCTTCTCACTCTTCTTCAACGTTTTCAGCATTAAACTATGATTCTCCAGGCACATGCTATATACTCCATTAAATGCTTATTCTTTTTACATTGGTTACAAAAAATGGGCCCTTATTGCTGAGGATACCCCCTTGTTTAGGAACTTGTTTAAGAATCTCCCTCTCTTGCTCCCCTCAAAAAAGTGTAGGATGTTCTCAATTCCCAATTTTTCCATGGGACTGTAATACTTCAACCTGATGCCACATCTTTTACCTTAACTACTGCTTAGTACTGTGCTACTATAACAAAATACCACAGATTGGGTAGTTTATAAAGAAAAGAAATGTTTTTTCTTACAGTTCTTGAGGCTGGGAAATACAATATCAAGGTGTCAGCATGAGTATCTGGTGATGGTTTTCTTGTTGCATCACCCCATGGTGGAAAGGAAAAGGGCAAGAGAACGTGATGGAGCAGAGATGTTGGGGTTTGACCTCATCCTTATTATCAGAAGCCCATTCCCACAATACCCAACCCATTCCTGGGATAACAGCATTAATCCACTCAAGAATGAAGAGCCTGAGAGGGCCTAAATCTACCTTCAGCAAACTCCACGAGTGTCCAGCCAAAGGGAGACCAGAGACTACTAACCACTAGCCACAGGGGAGCGCACACTCAGGGTAAGAGTCGCTGCAGAGACCCCAGCGGGAGACAGCTCCACCCAGGTGAGGCCTGGGCCTTCCCCAGTTCCACTCCAGAGTTCCTGCAGACCAGCAGGAGCTGCAGAGGGCCCAAATCTGCCCTCAGGAAACTCCATGGGTGTCCAACCAAAAGGAGACCAGAGACTGCTAGCTGCTAGCCACAGGGGAGCCCTTACTCAGGGCAAGAGTCACTGCAGAGACCCCAGTGTGAGTAGGCCCCACCCAGGTGAGGCCTGGGCCTGCCCCAGTTCTGCTCCAGAGTTCCTGGGGACTGGCCACAGAGGGCCCAAATCTGCCCTCAGGAAACTCCTCGGGTGTCCAGCCAAGGGTTGACCAGAGACTGATAGCTACCAGCCATAGGGGAATGCACACCCAGGGTAAGAGTTGCCTGCAGAGACCTCAGAGCCAGATGGCCTCACCCAAGTGCAGCCTGGGCCCACCTCAGTCCCACTCCAGAGTTCCTTGGAACAGGTGAGAGAGAAGGCCCAAAACCACCTTCAAGGAATGCCAGGGGTGCCCAGCTGAAAGCAGACCAGGGCCTGCTAACCACCAGCCCCAGAGAAGTTCACATCCATGGTAAGGGTTGCACACAGATTCTCCTGCTTGTGACCCTGCCTAAGTGAGACCTGGGCCCACCCCCAGTTCTGTTCCAGAGTACCTGTATACTCTAGTAAAAGAGAAAACCCTGAAGACACTGACAAATTTCTAGAGGCATATGACCTACCCAAACTGAACCAAGAGGACATACACAACTTAAACAAATCAAGTTCAAGCCAGGAAATAGAAGATGCTATCAAGAGCCTGCCAACCAAGAAAAACCCAGGTCCAGATGGATTCTCAGCTGAGTTCTACAAGACCTTCAAAGAAGAATTAATACCAATACTTCTCAAACTATTTCATGAAATAGAAAAAGAGGGAACCCTTCCAAACTCACTCTATGAGGCAAGCATCATAGATTCCAAAACCTGACAGAGACACATCAAAGAAAACAGACGAATATCCCTGATGAACATAGATGCAAAGATTCTCAATAAAATTCTGGCAAATCTTATACAAAAACATATCAAAAAAAAAAAGTGTACCATGATCAAGTGGGGTTCATTCCAGGGATGCAAGTTTGGTTCAACATACAGAAATCAATAAACATAATACATCACATCAATAGACTTAAAGATAAGAGTCATATGATTTTATCAATTGATGCAGAGAAAGCATTTGACAAAATACAACACCCTTTTATGTTTAAAATGCTAGAAAAACTTGGGATAGTAGGAACATACCTCAACTTTGTAAAAGCTATCTATGCTAAACCCAAGGCTAACATCATCCTAAATGCAGAAAAATTGGAAGCATTCCCACTAAAAACGGGAACAAGACAGGGATGCCCTCTTTTACCACTGCTATTCAACATAGTCCTTGAAACACTAGCCAGAGCAATTAGACAGACAAAAGAAATTAAAATGATATGGATAGGAAAAGAAGAACTCAAACTATCATTATTTGCAGATGACATGATTCTATACTTAGAGGATCCAAAAAATACTACCAGAAAACTTCTAGAATTAATAAATGATTTCAGCAAACTAGCAGGGTATAAAATCAACACCCATAAATTAATTGCATTTCTATACATCAGTGATAAATCCTCTGAAAGAGAAATTATGAAAACTATCACATTCACAATAGCTTCAAAAAAATAAAATACTTGGGAATCAATTTAACAGAAATGATAAAAGACCTCTACAATGCAAACTACAAGACACTGAAGAAAGAAATTGAAGAAGACCTTAGAAGATGGAAAAATCTCCCATGCTCCTGGATAGGCAGAATCAATTTTGTCAAAATGGCCATACTACCCAAAGCACTATATAGATTCAATGCAATCCCAATTAAAATCCCAATGTAATTCCTTATAGAAATAGAAAAGGCAATCATGAAATTCATTTGGAAGAATAAGAGACCCAGAATAGCCAAAGCAATCCTTAGCAAGAAGAGTGAAGCAGGAGGCATTACAATACCAGACCTTAAATTATACTGCAAAGCTATAGTAACAAAAATGACATAGTACTGGCACCAAAATAGATGTGTAGACCAATGGTACAGAATAGAAGACACAGAGACAAACCCACATAAATACAGTTATCTCATACTAGACAAAGGTGCCAAAAACATACATTGAAGAAAAGATAGCCTCTTTAACAAATGGTGCTGGGAAAACTGGAAATCCATACACAGCAAAATGAAACTAAACTCCTATCTCTCACCATGCACAAAACTCAACTCAAAGTGGATCAAGGACCTGAAATCAGACCAGAGACCCAATGCCTAATAGAAGAAAAAATAGGCCCAAATCTTCATCATGTCGGATTAGGACCATACTTCCTTACCAAGACTCCTATAGCACAAGAAGTAAAATCAAGAATCAATAAATGGGATAGATTCAAACTAAAAAGCTTCTTCTCAGCAAAAGAAATACTCAATGAAGTGAACAGAGAGCCGACATTCTGGGAACAAATCTTTGCTACACACACATCTGATAGAGCACTAATCTCTAGGATATATAAAGAACTCAAAAAACTTAACACCAAACAAACAAACAAGCCAATCAATAAATGGGCCAAGGAGCTGAACAGAAACTTAACAGAAAGTATATAATCGATCAACAGACATATAAAAAAATGTTCAACATCTCTTGCAATCAGAGAAATGCAAATCAAAACTACCCTAAGATTCCATCTCACGCCAGTCAGAATGGCAATTATCAAAAATACAAACAACAATAAGTGTTGGCGAGGTTGTGGAGAAAAAGGCATGCTCATACATTGCTGGTGGAACTGCAAATTGGTACAACCAATCTGGAAAGCAGTATAGAGATTTCTTAGAAAACTTGGAAGAGAACCACCATTTGACCCAGCTATCCCGCTCCTTGGTCTATATCCAGAAGACTTAAAAATAGCAAACTACAGTGCTATAACCACTTCAATGTTTATAGCAACTCAATTCACAATAGCTAAACTGTGGAACCAACCTAGATGCCCTTCGATAGATGAATGGATAAAGAAACTGTGGTATATATACACAATGGAATATTACTCAGCAATAAGAGAGAATAAAATTATGGCATTTGCAGGTAAATGGATGGAGTTGGAGAATATCACGCTAAGTGAAGTAAGCCAATCTCAGAAAACCAAATGCTGAATGTACTTGTTGATAAGTGGATGCTGATCCATAATGTGGGGAAGGACACGGGAACAATGGAGGAACTCTATTCACAGGGGTGTAAGGGGGGAGGGGGCATGGGGACAGTGAAGGTGGTGGAATATGATGGCCATCATAGCCCTTGCTTTATGTATGACTGCATGTATGTTGTGATTCTATATCATTTACAACCAGAGCAATGAAATGTTATCTTCCATCTGTGTACAATGAATCAAATTGCACTCTGATATCAAGTAAACCTAAATAGAACAAATAAATAAATTAAATATTTTCAAAAAAGAAAAAGAAAATTTTGGTTTGAGATAATCAAGCAAAAACTAAGAATTTAATTAATATTTGTTGTGTGAATGTGGAGAGTTTCTGGTTTCAAAGGAATAATACAAAAAGTGAAGAAACAATGCTGTGTTTTCCACCATTCAAACTTTGTCAAACAAATGTACATCCAGTTTACTAATTCTAACTTCAGTTATTTCTAAAATTATTGTATCAATTTAAGCTTTTCCAATAAATATTTTTACATTGAAGGAAAAAAAAGAAAAAAGAAGGAAGAGCCCAAATGATCTGATCTCTTCCCAAAGCTCCAGCCTCACAATATTGTTGCCTTCTGAACTAACTTTCTATATTCAAACCATCACATCTACCAAGACTTAAACTCTGGGAAACAATTCCCATTTCTTCACAATTCTGGTTTTTTGTTTGTTTTTTGTTTTACTAACTCTTAGTAGCTTTTTCTGCTTCTACACAAATATAGTTGCAGCAGAAGACTGTGTGAGGCCCTGCTGCCTGCAGCCTACTGACAGAGCTTGCTTGTATTTGGCTTCTAACAACATTTGATTGATCTTTGTTCACTTCTCTGTAAAAGTTCCATGGGCAATCTCTTTACTACCTTAAATTAAACTTTCTTTTTATTACTTTGAAAATACTAGAAGTCTTTTATCTCAATTGGGTGGATAGGAAAAATATTGTCAGACATTCTCTAAAATCCAATTGTCAGACAATCTCTTAAAATCCTTTAAAAAACTTTTATTAAACAGGTGGCTCAGAAAGAGTACTCCAGAATCATTATATTTTGTATTTTCATGATTGTGAGTGAGAACAAGCATAATTCCAAAGGTTTACTAGCCATTATACTTATTTTTCTATGCATGATTGTTCACAACCTTGCCCATGTTTCTATTGATCTGTCACATTTCTTATTTTGAATGAGTCTATCAACTATTGACAAGGGTAAAGAAAAACTAGAACAGGCTTACATTAGATATAACAATCAGTTAGAATTGTTAGATTGTCACAGGCACTTTGGAAAGCAGTTTGATGCTACCTCTTAAACATGAGCATGTGCTTTGAGCCAGCAGTTCCACTCTTGAAATATACCTTAAAGAAAAATCTCCTTCATATACCTAAGGAGATATGTAAATGATATTCATTGCAGTAGTCTTTGTGTAGCAAAATACAGGAAATTAAATAACTGCACATTAATTGAAAAATATAGCTAACTACATTATTTGCTCCACATACAAACACAAAAATTAATACCTAAAATATATAGAGAGGAAGTAATTCATGGATATATGATCCTTAGGAAAAACCTATGATAATATTATTCATAGAACCAAATTCCTTTTATTAACACCCCAAATCCCAGGTCCCTCTTAAGAGGTAACCATTATAATCAACTCCCTATGCACAATGTTCATAACTTTTCCTCCACTTTTCTGCTGATTTTCTTTCTCTTTTCTTCTTGGTTTAATCTATTCAGGATGCTATAACAAACACCACAGACAGAAGCTTATATCAACAGATATATATTTCTGATAGTTCTGGAAGCTAGGAGGTCCAAGGTCAAGATACCAGCAAATTTGAAGAGCTTGCTTCTTAGACTGTTTTTTCTCTGTAACCTTACATGGGAGAAGTGGCAAAAAATCCATCTGGGCTCTCTAATAAAGGCACTAATTTCAATCATGAGAGCTCCTCCACCCACATGAGGATTATGTCTCCCAAAGCCATCACCACAGGAGTTAGAATTTGAACATATGAATTTGGGAGAGACATAAACATTCAAACTTCTTTGAGAATATTTTTGTACTCTTGATATGAATCTAATTTCAGCTACATATGTTGCAAACACCTTCTTCCAGTACATTGTTATATCTTTTTATCTTAAAGAAGCTTGTAATTTTGATATCAAATCTATAAATCCTTTTTTATATGGCTTCTTTGTGCCTGGATTAATAAGATATATGCCAATCCTAATCATAAACCTAGTCATATGATTTCTCCTATTACCTTTCTATTTAGGTTTCTGACATAAGGTCTTTATAACATGTAGGATTTATTTTTCTGAATGGCATGCATTATAAATATAACCATATTTATTTCCCAATAACCAAATTATTCAAAAAAATTTTATTAAAAAATATTTATATTTTCTGCACTGGTTTTAAATGTCAACTTCATCAAACAAGTATGCCTTGGACATGTCTATTTTATTCTATCATCCTAATCCTCAGAATTCATAGAAACCAAATTAACATTTCAAAATAAGCAACAAAATATTGGCTAAAATTAAAAGGCCACTTATGTAGAAAACACTCCAATTTTTATTACAATAATTTCTTATTCCATATGATTTATAGTGGTATCACTTTTCCAATTGAGTTCCGACTGGTAAAATATTATTAATTATGGTTTGTTACTTGGGATTAGCCAGTTGTACAATGTATGTTAGATTTTATCATGAGTTGAATAAGAGTCCAATGAAACTGGAGCCCATATTGAAAAGAACAGTAGAAAAAGTTAGAATAATTATGAAGAGGTTGCTTTTATTCTACAGATGAGAAAACTGAAGTTCAGAAAAGTTGAGTATTTTTCCCAGAGTCATATAGCAAGGGTGTGGCAGAATACAAATTTAGACATAAGCATTTGGAACATGATCCTATCTATTTAACCACTACCCAAATTAACTTCAATTGGAATGAAATTAAATATTTCTGAGTCTAGAATAGTACTTTAAGTTTTCCCATTGCATGTACCCAAATTATCTGATTATCTACATTTTCCAACTTAGCCCTATAAGAACAATCAAGCAATTTTCACATAACTACAATTTAAAAGTCACAGAACTTTGTTGCCAAGCATTTAAATATAAACAAAGTACCTAAGAAAAAGTTTTGAAATAAAACAATAGTCCTTTCTCATTAGTGTGTGATTATGCAGTATCCCAAATTATTAAAAATATGGGTAACAGAATAAAATACTAATTAAAATTGGGGCTTGGGATGTGGCTCAGTGGTAGAGTGGCTTGCCTCACGTATGTGATGCACTGGGTTTGATTGTCAGCACCACATATAATAAATGAGTAAAATAAAGGTCCATCAACAACTAAAAACTTAAATAATAATAATAATTGTTATTATTATTATTTTGTTTCAAATATCAAGTGCTCCACTTAAATGGTAGCACAATTCCTAAGTAATATTTTTATATAATAATTAGAAAATACCTTACATCTATGGAATAATAATCTTGTCTTTTGACAACTGAGATACTGCTACTGCCCATCAGATAACATGTATAGTCATCAGAGTAGTTACCATATCCTTAGAAATCAGGTGACAGTGAATGTGATCTTTATAAATAAAATAACTAAAGATCAAGCAATGCTAACACAGTATATGCTGTTCTTACAAAGAGAAACTAAGGATGGAAAGCCTTAGTCTTCATTGAAATATACATAGTTTTATAGTATTCTCAAGGTTTTAGAATATCTATATCAAAGAACAGAAACAATAGTGGATAGTTAGTTTCTGTGTGGGCAGATCATAGAAATAATACAAATGCTATTCAATTGTAAACTACTCAAGATCAAAAAATAAAGCTGAAGTTCCAGAGAAAGGAAGTTCCAGAGAAGTATAGTTTTAATGTCAGATCATCTGGTGTAATCTTTGTTTTTATCCTGCATGTATTAAACAGAAAGAACTATGGAAATCTTTGAAATACAATCAATATGATCAGGTTTTGTAAAATCCAAACTCAAAATGGAGTCACTCTGGCTCAGGCCTGCATGTATCTGCTAATCTGCTTTTTTCTACTTCTGTGATTTAATGCTATGCTTGCATCTCACAGATGGGGCCAAACCACAAGCTGCCAGACCCTCTGGTCAGTAACCTAAAATTCCAGGAACTGAAAGGGGGGACATAGGCAATGCCATTACGGTTGAACTGTGAATAAATATAGGTTGAATATTTGCCGTATCCTGCTTTCTCAAGTCATGTAACTTGCCTACCCTATAATAACCTCTGAAATCCTCATTCTGGGGTCACTCTCTCAAGGAAAAGAGAACTGACCCCAATCAATTGTTCTGTGTACTTATTTCCTCAATAAACTTTGCTGCTTTTGCAGAGTTGTCTGGGCTGCACTTCTTGGGGAGAGGTACAGGTTCAATGCAACATTTGGTGCATTTGCCAGGAAGCCCTCTTCCCAGTTGCTCCACCTGCCCTCCTTCCCAGTAGTGTGAAATGGGGAATTAATCTTCTCTACTGAGGATTATTAATACCCCTAGAGGAATAGGTCAAATCTATACTGGTATACCCCAAGAGACTTGGAGGGCCAAACTGGACACAGCGTGTTGCCTCGAGTCAGAACTCCATTCAGGACCCTGATGGACTCCATTTGGTCTGGTTCAGGTTTCAGGTAAGAGCTCACTAAACCATCCTAATATTAAGTGGCTACAAAGCTGTTATAGCCTCGAGATCTCTAGCCCAATTGTGGTGTGTTCATTGTTTGTCTTGTCTCTGTACTGTCTCCCTTTTTTTTGGATCTGTTGTGTGTTTTATTGTTTGTCTTTGACTGGTTATTATGGGTCAAAGTCAGTCCACCTCCCGTTCATCTTGTATGCCCCTTCAATGTTTTCTGTCCTATTTTCAGGAGTTCTAGAAAAGGGCTGCAAATTACAGCACTCTCTGTGATGCTTTCTTTCAGAAAACTGTAAAATGGAATGGCCCACATTCAAGGTCAGATGGCCTCCAGAGGGGACCACTGACCTCTGCATCACCTACCAGGTCCAAAGAAATCATTTTTGGGATGGCCTGGCCACCCAGATCAAATACCAACCAAGAAAATGGTTAAGAAAGTTTTTAATTGTGCTCACTAAAGCTTCCATTAAAATGTAAATGGCTGCCAACAGAATTGAAGAAAAAAAATGTCATAAATAAAAGCTAAAGGCAAAAAAGCATTTTAGAGATTGCCTTCAGTTAGGAACTGGGCCAGGTGGTCAACAGAATAGACAATATAAGTTTATTTAAAATATATTTAGTAAAAAAAAAAGTCTTTATGTGGCAAATCTGTAATACATTTAAGTAAACAACAAGAGGATCTAAGTGATAAAAAGGTCTATGTAAGTAAAACACAAGTTTGTTTGTGTGTATCTAAGTTGGTTATATATGTAGCACAAATAGTTAAAGCTATCCAAGGTTTTTTCCTAAGGTCAAGTAGTAATGTACTGGTATAAACCAAAGTTTAATCTGTTAAAATGACAAAAATTTCTTAAAACATTAATTCACTCCTAATATTGTGTTTAAGTTTTATTCTCAGAACAACTAGTCTTGGAGAAATTAAGGTTTCTACCACTCTGGTTAAATAGAAACTGTTATATTACAGTATTATACCACATTACAGAGTCTAGATTTTTCTTTAAAAGCTAAACTTGAAACATCAATATAATTGTGATACTATTACTATTCTTTACATATTAAATGCATTCATATCTTTCAGGTATACAATCTTTAAAGTAAAAGACTTAAAGAAACATTTTATCAAGCTAGTGTTCTACAAACTAAAGTCTGTAATGGTAATTTTAGACTTGTAAAAATGATAAATTTTATTAGAGATTTATTTATATCATTTGATGTTTTGTAACCAAACCTAAACCTTATGTTACTTTTTGCACTGGAATATAAAAATGTAAAAGTATTTTTAAAAGGTAATGAGAGCCTGATCTGTTTAAACGTTAATATTGTAGCTAACATTCCTATACACTCAGTAACTGTATGTCAAAATGACTCCAAAGTAGGCCAAACTTCAATTCATTTAAAGTTGTATATAAAAGATTGATTTTTGTTTTAGAGATTACTGTGATCTCAAACAGGGAATATGATATAAAACTCAGATTAAGCCATCTATAGACAGATAGTAAATAAAATGGTAAACATAACTATAAAGTTATAAACATCATGTTAAAGCCCAGTACTCTTTAAGACTGGGAAGACTGACTTGCTGGATGTTTAAGGCCAAGCCTTAAATATTAAGGTTAAAATAAAGTGGCTAAGGAAACCAATATTTGGCTCTTGTCCTCTGAGTCAGCCTGAACCCTGGGAAAAGGGAAAGAGCTTTACAACTCTGGGCCACATAACCCCCTGATCAAGGAGATTAATGAGACCACTAGAGAACAGAAAGCCAATCAGTGTGCATGCTGCTAAAGACGAGGGTCACTGGAAAGGGGAAACATGCCTGATACATCCAAGGAAAGCCATATGGTCAGCAAGACATTGACCCATCCTAGCACAGATGTCACTAGCAGTGCTTAGAGTCTGCTCACAAGTTCCCCAAGAATGTCTCACAACAACACTTAGCTGACTCCTAACAATAGATAAAAACAAGGTACATTTGACCATCTTGATCTTGAACACCTAGCAAAAACAGTTAAAATCAAAACATAACCATTCCTGAGCATTAAAAAAAAATAGTTATTTGTAACTTAAGATGTGCACTTTGGTTAGCCCCCCAAGAATAAGTAAGACTGGAGACAACAAAAAAGAGAGATTTGTAGGCAAGAGTGCCTGATAACTATAAAAACAAAAAAACAAAAAAAAAACTGTCAGAGTCAAAAGTTGTTAGTCAGTTCAAGGCCTACAGATCTTCCTAACCTCCAACATAGGTAGATTTAGTCAATGTTTACTAGTATGATTCTCTAGCCCTAAGTAAAGTAACTTAACTAAGTGTTGTGTTTACAATCCTGATAACTCTGATAATACTAAAAATATACATTCCCAAATAAAGGCCTTATTAGGCCTTGCTATGGTGAAAACTTCTTAGTTCTTGCACCTGCTGGTGAGAGATTATTGATTTCTATTACCTTCATGATATTCATTGACATATTCCAGATGCTACAACATTTATTGTGTATTGATCACAATTCAGTTCTCATGTTTTTTTTCCCTCTCTCTCATAGAAGTACCACCTCCAGGTGAATTTATAACATTTTCTTCCTGAATCTTACTATCATCATGGACCTCTTGACCCAATTTATAAAAAGGGACTTCAAACTGCTTGCCCCACTGCACATTGCCCCCTCTCAGCTTGAAGCAGCAAGAGTGGTTGTCTCCCTTTTGCTTACAGCAGTAGGAGGTCCCTAAAATTAGAGGGAAAATATAATCAATGTAAATAGATAATTTGGTCAAATCACAAAATGGAGTCTGGTTTGGGTCCAAAAAAATGTTGTAAGATATGAGCTGCTAAAACAATATATTTCATCAGTCCAATCCTCACCTCATCAGACAAAACCTAATGTTACTCAGGACTGTTGGTTAATTTCCACATGGCTCCAGAGAACATTTGGTTTGCCTATATATCAGGAATAACTCCCTGCTTATCCCTACAGCTTTTTGGCACATTAGAATGAAACAAATTTTTTGACTGTTCACATTATTCCCCAAGTGTACTACTATAGTGGAGAGGCTAGACAACAGCATCTAGGACTCATACAATTAACTATGTAATCAGTGATTTGACTAGTCCTATAAAATCAGTGGGGAATGTTGTGAACTAGGTTAGCCTGAGTGACTCTATCTTAGCTAAAGCATCCATTTCAGTTCCTTATGACCCTGTGCTGAACCTAGAGCTTTGTCAATTATAAATGATGATGGAAAATACTGAGTTTATCAGGTACAAATGATTATGGATCCATGCACTCATTTCTTAATCAAACTTAACCTAACATTACACAGAATTGCTGGATGTGCCTCAATTCTAAGCCCCCTTATTATGTGGGCTTTGGGGTTAATGTCACCATAGGACAAAATTCTCAAACTGAAGTTCTAATCATATGAGACCCCAAGGAAACCAAATAGAAATGGAGACACTAGCCTGTCCTAACCCTGGGGGGTTTACAAGGTCAAGGCCTATGCCTTAAAATCCCCCAGCATTATGTTAGCTGATTCACCATATTCTCAGTCTTGTGCTTACAGTGTCACTCCTATGGCACCCTTACTGCCTCAGTTTCCCACAGTTATGTTTTCAAGGCCATGATTTGCTCACACTTCTGGTATTACTCCCTGTATTAATGCCTGATATTTTTAAAATGATGAGTCCAAGGAGCTTTGTGTTCTAGTACACATTTGCCACAAATATATCGATATGGAGGAAATGCAGGCCATGAACATCTTCTTATGAGTTCACCTACAAACAGAATAAAATGAGCCACCCCAGTATTTATACCTTTGTTAGTGGGATGAGGATTAACAGGATCCACCACCCTAGGCACAGCTTCCCTTTTTGTTGGTGATCAAAATTTCAAATGCCTCAGCCAATAAGTAGACCTAGACTTAGGGTACTTAGAATCTTCTATTTCTCACCTCAAACAACGGTTTGATTCCTTAAGAGAAGTAGTCCTCTAGAACCTCAGAGGCCTTGACTTGCTTTTCATGAAGGAGGGAGGTTTATGTGTAGCCCTAGCAGTAACTCGTTGCTTCTACCAATCAGGAGTCATTAGGGACACATTAGCTCTGGTCTCAGATAATTTAAGGGAAAGAGACAAATTGGGAACAGAAAACTCCAGCTGGTATCAGGAATTATTTTCCTGGTCCCCATGGCTCACTACCCTAATATATATTTCAGGCCCCCTTATACTTCTGCTTTTGGGATTTCTAATAAGCCCATGCATTATTAACTGTCTGATTAACTATGTAAAGCAAAGAATTTGTGCTGTTAAACTCATGGTATTCCAGTCCCACTATAACCGCTTCCCTATAGGTGATGATGAGTCAAAGGTTTGACTCCATTCACTAGAAAATGAAGTAATGTAAAATCCAAACTCAAAATGGAGTCACTCTGGCTCAGGCCTGTATGTATCTGCTAACCTGCTTTTCTCTATTTCTGTGATTTAATGATATGCTTGCTTCTCACAGATGGGGCCAAACCACAAGCTGCCAGACCCCCTGGTCAGTAACTTAAAGTTCTAGGAACTGAAAGGGGGGACATAGGCAGCACCATCACCATCAAACTGTAAATAACTAGAGGTTGAATATTTGCCAAATCCTGCTTTCCCAAGTCATGTAACTTGTCCACCCTATAATAACCTCTGAAACCCTCATTTTGGGGTCACTCTGTGAAGGAAAGGAGAGCTGACCCCAATTGATCGGTCTGTGTACCTATTTCCTCAATAAACTTTGCTGCTTCTGCAGAGTTGTCTGGGCTGCACTTCTTGGGGAGAGGTGCCAGTTGAATGCAATAGTTCAAGGGGCTCTGGAAGATGAGCATTCATAATATTAAGAAACCATTTCAGTATCCCAAGTAAATTTTAAATATTCAAAGATTAAAATCACCCTATACTTTCTAGACTAGGTAGATAGTAGTGACTCGACAATGAAAGAATTTGAGGCATCAGCTGCCAAAGGCTTTGTGTACAATCCTTGAGGATCATAATGATCTGAACATGATGTATAGTCATCAGAATTATCTCTTCATCTCACAAAAAGATTGTAAAATATACACAAACTTTCATATGCTTCATATAAAAATTCTATTTTTTTCATAAAAAATACAATACTAGCAGTCTCATTGTACTAAGCAAATGTTCAAAAGCCCAAATGACTATTTTATGGTCATGTAATGTGTCAGAAATGGAAGTATATAATATGTCTACTGGGACTAACCCTTAAATGAATAAACAATGTCATTTTTAGTCCATTAAACCTGAAATGCTATAAAATTGAAAGAAATTATTAAGAAGTAAGATTTTTCCAAAGAAAAATCTCATTTTATAGTATTTAAAGATTTACCTTTTGCATTTTAACTTCAAGGAATATGGCCTTAATTTAAGTTGGAAGGTTTTCCTGAAAGCAGCAGCAAGTATTTTCCACCTGGGCAAGTAAATATGCCAGGGAGCCACCATTCATCTCAGTCATTCTTTTCCACAGTAAATCAACATGAAAGAACTGAATGAACATTAAAAACAAAGCTTGCCAGTGTCAGTAAATCTGTCCAGAGCCTTGCAGATGAATTGAAATAAAGCACTGTCCAAATTCATTTCATGCACTAACCAACATAGAATAATTAAACAGCAAAAACTCCAGGAGGCCAATAGACCATTATGAGCAGATCTATAGAAGCTGAAGGGGAAAATATTTGATCATGGAGACATGAATTAACTGCAGAGTAAATTACTTCTGAGTACTGGAGGAGGCTCTTTCAGATAATCTTCCACTCAAAGTTATTTCTCCTTCATAAAAAACCAAAGGAGTCCACCCTATCCCAAAAGTACTGGAGGAAGCCAGCAGTTTTGCCCCAAGTGATGGCAGCAGTCATTATTGAAGCACTGCATAATGAGCAAGAAACTAATGGAAATAGAAATAAGCAAAGATATGGGTACAAACCTAATAAGGATTATGTACTCAAACACTGAACTTGAAGGAATTATTGATATAAATGAAGGAAATTCTTCCAAAGATCATATCAGCCCCAGTGATAATGAGCAATTGAGACAAACACAAAATTAGGGTGCATCTTGGCTCACAGTAATGCCAGCCCTCCCACATTGATGCCATTCCACTACTCTTCTGGTCATGGCTGATGGATGTAGAGGTAGAAACATTAGAAATAAAAATGGACAAATCCATGCCTATTTCTGAGAATGTGGAATTTAAACAGAAAGACATGGGGCGACTTAGGGACATTTGCTGAGTCACAACAAGGCCAGTGCTCTAAAAATGGCTCTACAGATTCCGGTTACTAAGGTCCCAGATCTACCCCTCACCTGTGCTTCCTGGAAGCATGATTGCTTAGCTATTTTTTGAATTGTATGTAGCTACCTCCAATAACTCTATTTTCTGCTTGAGTTACCCAGTCATTTTCTTTCTGTTGGTTGGAAAAAAAAGAACCTTGCCTAATATATCTGTCTAGTGTAAAGTGTCATGGAACAATATTAAATATAAATGGATGTGAGCCACAGGAAAGAATGAGCAAATGATGCTAAATGAAATGAATGAAATGCCTCCTCCAACCATGAGGTCCCAAACAGAACCTGGAAACATACATTAGTTTTGATCACTCCTAATTAGGAGATAGTTGATAATGGACCAAAAGATACACAGAAGATATATTTATATATGATCTTTTTGTATTTGTGCCTAATGGCTTACAAATTTTCTGTAGTTTACCTCATAGGGTGGATCTAGTTCTTCTCAAAGGTTTAACCAGATGCTTCAATGCTTAAAAAGTTCATATATGACAAAAAAAAATGCATTTATACCTGGAGTTTCTATACTTATGCAGGTAACACAGTTGCATAATAAATTAGGTAAGCTCTAATAATGAAGATCGTGGAGGAAAAACACTAAGAAATCAGGTTGAACCTTTGTTTTGCAACAATCTAAGCAGATCATGTTTTTCTTTAAGACAAATGATATGAGGACCCCAAAAGGGCAGCAATATTTGCAAGGTAATGTTTTTGAAGATGTATGCCATTCAATATATGTTATACTAGCAAAATACATTTTTATAGGATGACTGAGTTTTGAAAGTCAACTAAATGATGTCAGCCCTTCTATGTAATTGTGCTTTCCTATAAGTTTTGTGGCAAAGCCAAGTATTTCACTGCAATGCATCAAATAAGAGTAGAATCAGTTTCTTGGAATATATTGAAAAAATAGAATCAGCACTATGAAATTGAAACTCATCAAAACTCATATTTAGAAACTACCAGATTTGTTCTTTTATTGGATCCTTTTTATATTTGTTTTCCAGTGACCTTTTCAATATAATTTCTGTTGAATTAGAGAGGCTTGCCACTTCTCTCTGGTTTATATTCTGTAACCTAATTAAAAGGAATTGTCTTGAGTCCTAATTTTATTTAACACATATTCTGAATTACTGACATTGCTGAAGTGCATTTATTGTTCATTTGGTGGAACTTAATTATATTACATTATGATAAAGTTTTACTACATAATGATTTTAATAACCTTGAAAAGACCAGAAGAGGACACAACAGAACTGTATTTGTTTAATTCTACCAAAATGGAGACATTATATTGTTTATTGCTCAAATTTTACTTCTTGAAAAGGTGAGAAATTAGAAATTAAATTTATTTGCAAAATCTTTAGTGAAATCATATTGTATCTCTTTAAAAGTATATAACACCATGGAATGACATTGCTTCATTATATTTATAAAAATCAAGATGGTGTAATGTTCTGTGAAATGTGAGATCTGATGTGCATACCATTTAGTTTAGAAACTCATCCTTGGAAGAGCATTTGATGACAGGCATAGTTATTGCTCAAAGATAGGTGGAGAAAGTTAAAAATAAAGACCTACATATTCTTTCTTTTCTCCTAAGATGTTAAGTGTAAAGAAGCAAAAACACAGACAGGGTACTACTGTGCACTTGTGTACCTAGATATGGTTGTTATTCATGACATTTTTTAAAACTGGAAATATATTAATTCAGACAAAATGTTAAAAATTTTCAAAGTTTCACATATAACATCTCACATTTGATACCAACCAATAAACATAAGTAACAACAAGAAGTACCCTCAAATTAAAATGAAGAATTTGACAAAAGGAAATGAATAGAAAAAGAGGGAGGAGGAAAAGGAAAGACAGTAGAATGAATGGAACAAAACTTTCCTATGTTCATATATGAATACATGACCAGTGTCACTCCACATCATGTTCAACCACTAGAATGGGATCCTAATTAGAATAAGTTATACTCCATGTATGTATAATTTGTTAAAATGCACTCCACTGGCATGTATATCTAAAAAGAACAAATAAAATAGAATAATAAAAAAATCTTAAAAATGAGGAATTTGAAATTTAGATCATTTAATGTTCTTACCCTAGACTGTTCACAGATTTAATTCACACCTTAGTTTTCTGGTTCTAAAATTTTGTGAGTTTTTCCCCCACTGTGTCACATATAGTGTTGTCACTGCTCAAAACAATTTTTGAACTCTCCTCTTGAAATTTCCTTCAGAGTCAATTTATGAGTCACAAGAGAAAGCTAACTCATTACTGTATACCAGAGGTCTTAGATTTTTGTGACAAGTAACTATTTTTCATTTCTGAAAAGCTTTGAGATTATAGATATGGGTACACTATTAATGACAGAAAAAAATCCCACAGTTGTAGGGAAAGATAACTCATTTTTCCAGTTATCAAATAATTAATTCAATGAATATATTTTGCTTATTCTATACACAGCACTGCATATAATGGTGAGGATTCAATAATGAACAAAATTATTTCACTGAGCTCACAATGAGTATAGTAGCAGATAAGACAAAAATAAGCAATTAAAACATCATAGGTAGATGTTAGTGGTATTATTGCATCTAGAAGATAACATTTGAAATGATTTCAAACTATTGAAAGAATAACTATGCCATCACCTTAGCCATATAAGGAACAAAAACACAATAGTGTCCAAGCACATAGACTATGAAGTTGCACTCCTTAGACTCATTGAATATCTTGATTCTTAACTGAATGACTTGGGAGAAGTTGCTTAATTTGCCAAAAACTTGGTGTCATCTCATAAAAAAAAATGAGTATATCTCAAAAGTGTATCCCGGTAGAGAACACACTGAGAGGAGATCAATGTATTAAGATGGATTCACACGATTTCCTCTGTGAGAACAAGTAAGCATGGAGTTACCTGGTCCTCCAGCCAACCTAGAGTGTCTTTGCTTAAACCATCTGAAAGTGGATGAGGAAATGCTGCTCAGAAGGAGATAGATGGTGCAGAGTTGCTTAGGAATGATGAAAAGAAAAAGAAAAAAATGACTGAATGTCAGAGGAGATTTGAAAATTTGGCAACTGCTGGGCTCTAAACAATGCAGAAGATTTGAAGGGAGAGTGTAATTTAGGAAACTTCTGCCATGTTTAATTGTCTGTATCCCCATTAATATTAATCTTTGAGAGATCTAAGTAAAAGTTGAGTCTGGTGTTTAATTACATTTGTTTAGCCGGACTCTTTCCTTGAACATTACAACAGGTAGAAACTGAACCTTTTTGGGTTGAGGATTTATTTGGATTACAGATTGGTGCCATGTAGGTTGGCATTATAAAATGCTTAGCACGGTGCTTCTCACAAACTAAATGCTATCGCCATTTTTCACAATGTATTATAAATGCACGAATTTTAGAAACTCCTGTTTTTATTATTTTATGTCCTACCTAAATCTATTCTGAACTTAAGGAAACCTATTAGAAATGTACATGAATAGAAAGACCAAAATCCAATAATATTTGATATATTTAAGAGGGACAGAAAATAGAAAAAATAATTGTCTGCACAAATTCTAAGGAAAGCTATAGAACCTTAACATAAACAGAGCTGTTAGCTATCTATGGCTAAGGCAAAGACAGAGGAAAAAAATAGTGGGTTACCTGTATTCAATTGTCTGGTACCCACATAAAATTTTAGAGTATAATTTAAACATATTTATCTGGGTCTGATTGCTAGGAGAAATTGATAAATCCTCTCTACATCAGAAAGACTGAATGCTATAATGCATAATATCTTTGATAAAAGTTCTTAATGGAAAGAAGAACAGAGCCTCACACATAGCCATTTATTAGACGTCTCCTTTTGAAAGCTAAGAGAATAATAGGTTTTCTGCAAAGGCAAATTCTAATGGAATGCAACTTTCTGGTGATTTATCTTATCATTAAGATGCAACTTGGGCACAATTTGGCCAAAGAGACTAAACCAGACCTACCAGATCAGAATCTCCAACGTTGAAACTCAGGATTATGTATTTTTGAAGTTCACAAGGTGACTCTATCAAACAGAACCAAGGAGACTGATAGTTGCTTTCCCCAGATCCATTCTCTCCTTTGCCCTTTTAGGGATTAGAATCCTTGATTTGTGCTGGACACCTAATCACTCATAATATAAACTAAATTTCTCATGTGACTCAATAGTATGCAGGGATTATGGTAAACAATGATGCTAACACATCCTGGACTTAACAGAGACACTTTATCCCTCCCTCATTCTGCTCTTTAACTGATGGTATAAAGCCTGGAACTCTGTCACTTACCATGAGAACTGGAAGAACAAATAGGGAAAACAGAGAGAAAGTAACAGGATGGATGGAGCCTGTTCTCTGGATGAACTCACCCAGATTCTCTATGACATTCCCATAAGTCCTAGGATCACATTCTCCACACAGAAAGGAAACTTTTTCTCTGGTCTGCCAGAGCAGATAGTCGCCGTTTTATCTGGAATATATACCTAACCTTAGAATGAAGAGTGCTAGAACTCGTTCCTGATTTCATATTTTAAATATAAGAATATCTTCAATTAGAAAGTTCTTCATGTCCATTTAGACTCTTCTGGTATATTTTTATGAAGGTTGTGAAAGTGTATTAAAAGGTCCAGACTGAGGTCAAGATAAGATGACTTAGCCCCAAACTCTTACTATTAAGCCAAATTGAATTGCAAACCAAAATGCAATAAATGTCAAGAAAAATCAAATCATATCTAAGTAGTTTACTATTCAGTTGAGTAGATTAAAATTTAAAATCAATCTCTCTGTGTGTGTATCTACCTCCTTTCTCTCTCAAAGTGTATTAAAATATCATTCCTACAATTTTTTATAAAAAAGAAAGCCAACATTTATGGAATATGTATACAAGGAACCTTGGTAATTCCTGCCTGAACACCTAGAAGACATCCTGACTGTTTTCTACAGATCATTAGTGCTTCCACCTGGAAATGGATAGATTTAACAAGAGAACACACAGTTTTGAGATGGGGCCATTCCATGTTCCATGGGAATTTCATAGTTGCTACATGCATAAGGGGAAAAGTTTGAGTTATGCTTCAAAATTCCTTAAGTACTGAGAAATTTGGTATGCTTGCTATTTTGTAGTACTTTAGAAATTAAAAGTCATCATGGAATGTCATCACTGTCAATTGTTTGGGGTACAAATGAGGGAGGCCAGAGAGCAGTGATGAATGTAGGGTATAACGTAGTGACCTCAAGACAGTCTTTCTCACATACAGGAGTCTATGATTCATCTGAAGGTATATATCCTAAATTCAAAATAGTGAAAGTAGTCTTATGACATCATATCAATCATCAACAAGCTGACTCTTGCTCATGGGAAGAACAGGCAGCTGCAGAGCTAAAGACCTATCTTTACAAAGGTAGAAGGAGAACATGTGGGCAGACTTCTGTGTAATTCCCACAGGCTGTGGGAGGCCAGGAGACAGCACACAACTGTGTCTGGGAAGACTTGACGTCCACTGTGAAAACCACGTTAGTTTTCCAGCTTTATGGGAGCATTTTCTTTATTATCTTTCATCAGATGTTTACAATCTAGAAACCTAAAAACAGTTTACTGATTCCTTTTTTGGGAAACTTGTGAGGAAATAATTTCATTCTGGATCTCAAATACATGTATGTCAGATTTAGCTTGCATGTCTGAGGAAACCATAGTCACCCCACTCAAGGGTCTTCCCTTTTTCTTTTACACTGGAATTTTGACTTTACTTATGAACTCTCAAAAGCCTAATTTTTTTTTTTTTTTTAGGCTTACATGTTAACAGTGTAAATTGATTCATTGTACATAGAGGATAACATATCAATTCTCTAGTTGTAAGTTGTATAGAATCACAACATATATGCAGTCATACCTAAAGTTAGGGTTATTATGACCAACATATTCCATCACCCTTGCTGTCCCCATGTCCCCTCCCCCCTTACACCTCTGTGAACAGAGATCCACCATTGTTCCCATGTCCTTCCCCACATTATGGATCAGCATCCACTTATCAACGAGTACATTCGGCATTTGGTTTTCTGAGATTGGCTTACTTCACTTAGCGTGATATTCTCCAACTCCATCCATTTACCTGCAAATGCCATAATTTTATTCTCTCTTATTGCTGAGTAATATTCCATTGTGTATATATACCACAGTTTCTTTATCCATTCATCTATCGAAGGGCATCTAGGTTGGTTCCACAGTTTAGCTATTGTGAATTGAGCTGCTATAAACATTGAAGTGGATGCAGCACTGTAGTACGCTGTTTTTAAGTCTTTTGGGTATAGACCTAGGAGTGGGATAGCAGGCTCAAATGGTGGTTCCATTCCAAGTTTTCTAAGAAATCTCCATACTGCTTTCCAGATTGGTTGTACCAATTTGCAGTTCCACCAGCAATGTATGAGCGTGCCTTTTTCCCCACAACCTCACCAACACTTATTGTTGTTTGTATTCTTGATAATTGCCATTCTGACTGGCGTGAGAGGGAATCTTAGGGTAGTTTTTATTTGCATTTCTCTGATTGCTAGAGATGTTGAACATTTTTTCATATGTCTGTTGATGGTTTTCCTTCCTTCTTTTCAGTTCAAGTTTCTCTTTGGACATTAGAAAGTAAAGAATCTATGTTTAGAATGCCTATTGAATACTTAAATAGCAAACACTCCTAGGGAGAAAAAAGTTGAAATAGAAGAAAGTGTCCAGTTCCAGGTAACCTACCCTGTTTAGTTCCCTACATCCAAAACAAGGGCAGGATAGGAAGTGTGTTTAAAATCGACTCCTGCATTTCAGGAAGTATAGAGACAAGTTTACTGTAACTCATTTAATGTTTACTCAACAGGACAAGTCAAATAATGATTTTCTGATACAACTGTAATTTGAAAAATCATTAAAAATAATTTACCACTAACCTCAATACAGAGCGCTTTTGTTCTCTGCATGAAACAATGTCAATAGCTTTGGCACTGGAGCTCATTCTGTGTAGCCAGGGGAAACAAAACCAATTTTGCAAATGGAACATCTATGAAAAAACCAGGGCCATTGGAAATAACTGAGGCTCACAGGAAAGATGCTCACTAAACTTAATCCCAATTCACAGAACAAGTGCTCAACTGATTATTTGATGTGCTTTAAAATCTATTAATTATTCCTTAGGTTCACTTTTCATCTCCATTTTCTTGAGATGTCTGGCTTTAGCATTTTCAGATGGACAGCAGTTATGTCCTCTTGCAAAAAGAGGAATGTTTGTCCAGATGACCTAATAAACCTAATTCCTTTGAGCAAACAGAAGAATCGCTTTGTTGTGCTAGGTCTTTTAACACCTAGAAAAGAGAGCTAAGTTAGCAAAATGTCGCTTTAAGCATAATTGGACACAGCCATTGGATCACTGACCCAGGACCATGAATTCTGTCACCCTTTTTTATTGCTTGGGGGGAAAAAAATGTTTCATCTCTTTATACTTGAGCTTCTTCATCTTTGAAATAAGTACTTTTTAGTAAATATATTTTTGGGGGCGGGAAGGTGGGTACCAGGGATTGAACTCAGGAGCACTCAGCCACTGAGCCACATCCCCAGCCCTACACTCTAATACCTGTATATTCTTAGACACTGGGTCTTTTAAACTTCTCAAAAAGAAACATTTTGATAAATGTGCTTGATCTTCACAAAATCCCAGTAGATTTCAAGTTTTCATGATAAATAATAAACATCAATGTAAGATATTTTCTCATTATGAAAGTAATGTTTGATCAAAGAAACTGAAAAATAGAAATCTAAAGCATGAGAACAATTTCTTTGTACAATTTTATTACCCAGACCTCCTATTCATTATTGTTTGTTCCCATACAGTCTTGTGGATATATACTAATTTAGTTGCGATTATCTGGTGTATTCAAAAATGTTATGACACTAGTTTTAAATATCAAGTTTTCTTATAAGAACAGTATAAACTCATGGTATATGATTTGGAAAATAAGAACTGCAGAGAAGAAAATAAAAATACTTAAAATACTATTTAAGACAAATAGTTGTCTGTAGAGAGACAAGAAAATCTCTGGAAAAAGGACTCATTCTGATCATGTTCAACTACTGGCATAAATTCCATGTATTGATTATCATGGGGGAGGGAGGATTATGACAGGCATCGTGAGCCTACAAAAGAAGCAGCCCACCTCTGCAGACCTGGCACTCAGATGTTCATAGAAGCAGAATTGTGTTTAAGTATTTTGTCTAAGTAACTATGTTCCCATTTATACTTAAGTTCCATCTCCTCTTCTGAATATTTGCAATTATGTTCTATGTTGGACATTTGGCTGCAAAACAGTAAAACCACAGGACACACACACACACACAAAGAGACAAACATTGAACATATTGGTATATTTTCTAATCATTGTGTGTTGGTATGCATATATATTTTTAAAGTGCATACTATAATCTATAAAATGACTCAAGAAGAGGCATCTGAGATGACTCCTAGAAGGCCTACAACTTTAGCCCTACTAATACCACAGAATTCCTAATTGGTAGAAGATTTATCCCTCAGTAGTACCATTAGCACCTGTGTTGGCACTTCAATGACCACCTACACCTATGGTGCTTCCCTAGAAGAACTTGTGGATCTCAGCATGTGGTTGCACTCATGGTTATAGCAAGGCCACACACCAGATCTGTAAAGGGAAAGACATGGCAGGCAGAGTCTGGGGGAGTCCTCTGGGGGAGTGCCATGCCCTCCTGGAAGGGGCCATTCAGAGCTAGAGCTCACTCTCTGCCAGGCTGTGAAATGCAGCAACATGTATGCAGTCTCTGCCCAGGGAAGCAAGGGTGTTGCTCAGATCCCAGTGTTTTAAATTGGAGATACAGACACAACTACCAAACTTCTGGATGCTCCATTGAAAGCAGGTGTTCACCATAAATTACATTGTCTAGGCAGACCGGCACAGCAGCCTTATCCACACTGTGAGCACCCCAAGGCCAAGTTTCCAGATGCCAGCTCTGCCACGTGCCGGCTGTGTTTCTTGACTTTTTTTTTCCCCTGTGTCAGGGATAGAACCCAAGGGTGCTTAGCTTAGCCATATCCCCAGCCCTTTTCTTTTTAAATTATTTTTTAATTTTCTTTTTCAGACAGGGTCTCACTAAGCTGCTTAGGGCCATGCTAAGTTGCTAAGGCTGGCTTTGAACTTATGATCCTCCTGCCTCAGCTTCTCGAGCATCTGGGATTACAGGCATGCGCCACCACACCTGGCTTTCTTGACTTCTTTTAAATTCAGTTTTCTCACCCATTAGTTGAGCCATATTATAAGGAATATGGATTGTGAGGACTCAATCTTTATGAAGTACTCAGCACAGTGCCTGGCACATAGCATTCTATGTCAGTTCTTATACTAATCGAATTGATCAAAATTATATAGTATTTGTAATAAATCAGCATTCCATGAGTTTTTAATTGAGAAGCAACATGCAAATTCCTTGGTAGAAAGAATAGCTGTTATACTTCTTTTTGTAACTCTGTGTGTCTGTAGTTTTATTGTTGTTTGAAGGGGGTCATTTTATTTAATAAAGATCCTACAAATATGTTCACATCATTTGAAAAGTATTAAATATTTCTCATACTTATGAGCAAGTATTAGAAAAGAATGACATAAGTTTATCATTTAAATGATTCTTTCAAGAGACTTGGTTTGAATTGTGGTGCAGAGGTTTGCTTTTCCTAGTACTAAGAAAGGAAACACAGCAGAATAAAAATGAGCCAAGAAGGACTGCAAGGTCAGACTGTACCCATACAGTGGTATAAATGAGAAAACGTGCCTTCTGCTTATTGAGTGCTTTACTTTGCCAAGTACTGGGCTTTATGTCTCTATTTCCTTTAATCCCCACAACAACCATGTGAATTATGTAATCATTATCCTAATTGTGCAGATGAGAAAACTGTGACCCAGGAAATCTAGGTAGCACATCTGAAGTAGCTCCAGTAAGTACAGGTCTTGAAATTAAAACTCAAGAATGTCTAACTCAGGGCTGGGGTTATGGCGCAGTGGTAGCGTCTTGCCTAGCATGCGTGAGGCACTGGGTTCGATCCTTAGCACCACATAAAAACAAAATAAAGATATTGTGTCCGCCTACAACTAAAAAATAAATATTAAAAAAAAAAAGAATGTCTAACTCAGAGTGAAGACTTGTTCCCTCTTTGTCATCCTACTTTCTGGGCTTGAAAGAACTCATGCATCCAAAAGTCCACCTGTGCTAATCATTTTTTTATACTGCTTTCCCTTACTTGAGACTTTCAGACCGCTAAATGTAAAGGAAAGCAGATTCACATTAACCCAGGATTTTAAAGTCATGCAAAGGTCTTTTAATTAAGATTCTGCTTTTTAATACAATTCCCTCCAATAATTCCATACAGATGAGTTTGATTTTTTTTTTAATGACCTTGCTGCAGCTGGTTTTATATACAGGTTTTACTAGAAATAATCTGTTAGGAAGTTAAAAAAAAAAAAAAGTAGAAGGAATAAAGCATCAAGCATTTGAAAAACCAGAGAGATCATTTTATCCAGACTTCCTCTCTCCAAAGAGGTACATTGTTTGCATTTGTTCTCTCCAGAAAACTTGCCTCAATGCTATAGTCTGGGTGCACAAAACAGACACACACACACATACACCCCCACGCATAGTTAAAAGGAAAGAATTAAGGAAATTCAAAGACGAGGATCCAAAGCCCCAGGGAACTTTCAGCAAGCCAGTGTATTCCATGACTAGATTTCTTGGTCTACAGGGCAAATGTATAGCACCTAAAACCTCCCAAGATCAGTGCCTCTAGTTCGCAGTCACTTATGTAAGTCAGAAAAGATCACCCCATTTGAGATAGTGAAAGGGGAAAATCAGGATTCAACATGTGTTGTGTGGAACAGCAGCAGATCAAGAATTTGCCTTCCAAAAATTAAAAATAGGAAAATAAAGCACACAGAGAGGCTGTAGCTTCACAAAAGTATGGCAGGGCAGCTGGCTTGCAACCTCAAGAAACTGAAATAATTTCTGACTTAAGGGAAGTAACAACTTCATTCTCAAACTCTGCCGAGCTCATGGGAACCAAACCATGTAAAACATTCTAAAAGTTACTAGTTTTAAATAGATGCATCCTACAAAGATTCAGAAGAATTTGGAACAATGTTTTAAAAAGTAATTATGTGCCACCAAAGTCACCACAGAAAAATTCCAGGGATAAAAACCTCTATCGTGGTGTCTCCTCTTAACACAGATTTTCCCTTTGGATTCTCTATAGATTGTTACCAAAGGGAAGTTTTTCCTAATTAGTGCAGTCCTCACACAGAAATTTCAACTTTTTGGATGAAGAAGAGGACAAACTGATAAACAAATACACAGAGATAGAAATAGACATACGGACATAAATATAACTCCTAGGTTCTGCTTTGCAACTGTAGATGAATGGCATGCTTCCTGTAGTATCAGTTTTCCTTCAGAGAAAAGAATCTTGAATGTTTAACTCCACAGAGCTGCTACCATCTTTCATTTTTTTAAAAACCTATGCCAAGAGCAAGAACTGTGCTTACCAATGGCATTAGGCAGTCAGTCATTGCCAGAGGTGTACAAAGGTTCAGACACAGGAAAACAACAGAGAGGACTTCAGGTGAGAGCCAGGAGAGGTACCATCTCATAGGCTTTAACACTTTCCTTCCACCATGAATGGGTGTGATGTTTCTTGTTGACCACAGTCAAGATGACTATAAGTTCTGGGGCACTGGAGACCCATTACCCTGGCATAACTATTAATAGTGCCCCCCCAACTCTCAAAAATACTCCCATTCATATGTAGTATCTTACCTATAGCATTTCTTTAGACATTCCTATGATGATATGTAACATATCCACAGAAGAGTATGAATATGCAAACTCACTATTCCTATCTATAAATCCTCTTTAAACATAAATTCAAAACCAGGTAGCTCCCATCTTGCCATAGAAGTCCTGGTAAGTCAATGACATTTAAATGATTTCAATAAAACTGACTCTATTACAGTTTGCCAAGAGGTTCTGGCCTGATATTATTTATTTGTCTTATGAGTTTGGTTGGTTTAGTTCTTACTAGAGAGTTGCTATAGACTATAGCAAGTAATTTATGTTGCTCAGAAATGATCATAAAGCATCATTGCTGTTTATTTATTGCCCATCGCTGCTCCTCAGACCAATCTCATGAGAGACAATAATTACACTGAGTTTTTAGTGTGTTAGTGATTCAAAAGAGATAAATACGGCTTATTTTTAGTTCTTTTGTTTTCTCTTTTGAAACTGAATTGAATTGAATTCAACCATGAGGATTTTTTATTATCATCATAATTCTTATTATGTTATTTTCTCAATCTTTGAAGGAAAATAAGGAGTGTAAGGGAAAAACATATCAGTCTCTTCAAGACAAAAATAAAAGGAGCAATGACTTGTTCAGTGCTTGTTAAATGCTGGGAAATTTTCTAAGACACTTACTCACTAATAGTCATCCTTGGGATGACATCAGCAATGGTAAAATAGAAAATCCTAGACACTCCTTCCCTCACAGAGACACCAATAATACATAGACCACCTCCTTTGTGAAAAATCCACAAATCTGATGAGAGGCTCCTGCACCCTGGATTAGTATGAAACCAGCCACATCAAAGCTGGCAGGAAAATTTGTGATACTCGCTCACCAAGACCCCTGGCCCGGCACAGACCAGTGCAATCAGGAAATAACTCCCAGCTCATGCCTTCTTCCCTAAGAGAGAAAGAGAAGACTGGAACATAGTCTAATGCTTAGGCTTTTGGGGAAGCTATCCAAGGAACTAATTTTTGTCTCACCTGAATATATACATTGAGAAAAAGTGACACCAAGTTGGGGGTCCAATAAAAACAGGAATTACCACACACTCACTTGCCATTTGCCCCTACTTGCAGCTCAGGCCAACTGGGAGAAAATCCCCAACTTCTGAGTTTCCCCAGAAGAAGAAAAGAGTTGAAGACTGTGTCCAATATTCCCAGTTTTTCAAGGGGCTGTCTGAAGGACTGGTTTCTGTTTCATCCAAATTGGGGTGCTGATGGAACCCAACATATTCTGGGTACTGGAAAACCATGGAGAACAAAAACATATACTCTGGCTTGTTGATGCTCCAAAGAGCCCTCGGTATAGCAGAGGTCAATAAAACTTGGCAGCTTCTTTATATATTCTGGACATGAATTCCTTGTTGGAAAAGTGACAGGGAAAGATTTGTCTCCCATTCTGTAGACTCTCTTTTCACACACCTAATGATCTCTTTTGCTGTGCAGAAGCTTTTTTAATTTGATGCCATCCCACTTGTTGATTCTTTGTTTATTTCTTGAGGTTTATGGGGTTTTATTAAGGAAGTAGAAACTTGCACCTACATGTTGCAATGTTGACCCCATGTTTTTTATTTTCTATCAGCTGCACAGTTTCTGAGATCTATTCTTAAGTCTTTGATCCACTTTGAATTTATCTTTGTGCAGAGATAGGGGATCTAGTTTTATGCTTCTACACATTGATATCCAGTCTTCCTAGCAACAAATGGCAAAAGATAATCTTTTATCCAATGTATGTTTTTGGCACTTTGTCAAGGATCAGATGACTATATGTATGTAGATTTATTTTTCTGTCTTTTATTCTATTCTTTTATTGCCTGTTTTTATACCAATATTGTGCTGTTTTGTTACTATAGCTTTATAGTATAGTTTGATTTCAGGTATTGTAATATCATCAGTATTGCTCTTATTGCTGAGAATTGCTTTTGCTATTCTGGGCCTTTTATTCTTTCTTACAAATTTTGAGATTTTTTTTCTAGTTCTGTGAAGAATGTCAGTGGTATTTTGATGGAGATTATACTGAATTTGTACATCACTTTTGGTAGAAAAACCAATAACATAATCAATAAGTAGGCACATTAACTAAATAGACATTTAGAAAAAATGCAAATGGCTGACAAATACATATGAAAAAAATGGTCAACATCCTTAGCAATCAAGGAAATGCAAATCTAAATGAGATTTCATCTGACTCCAGTTAGAATGGTAATCATCAAGAATATAAACAACTTGTGAAAATGTGGGAGAAGATACTGTTATACATTGTTGGTGGGGACAGCACTTTGGAATAACTACCTCAAAAGATTAGGAATAGAATCACCTTATGACCCAACTATTTCATACTTTTGATATGTATACAAAAGAACCAAAATCAGCATACTACAGTGATACATGCAAACCAATGTTTATAGCATGCAATTCATAATAGCCAATTTATGTAATCAGCCCAGGTACCTGTCAAAAGATGAATGAATAAAGAAAATGTGGTTTATATCTACATTGGAGTTTTAATCAACCATAAAAAAGAATGATGTTATGTCATTTGTTGAAATGGATGGAACTGGTGAAGATCATGTTAAATGAAACAAGTTAGATTCAGAAAGTCAAGGGTTTAATGTTTTCTCTAATATGTGAAAGATAGAGAAGATGAAAAGGAACAAATAAGGAAAGTCATGAAAATATAAGGAAGATCAATAGAGTAGAAAAAGGGGATAGAAAGGGAGGGAGTAAGGCATGGGGAAATACTGGGGAATAAAATCTGCCAAATTATGCTATGTCCTTGTACAAATATGCCACAATGAATACAGCTCTTATATATAATCATAATATACTAATTAACATAATGAAAATAAGATGAGGATTAGTAGCAAATCAAGGGAGGGAAAAGGGAAGAGAAGGAAAAGTACAGAGACTAAGGTTGATCAAGTTATGTTATTTTCATGTACAAATATGGTATAATTATTCCAATGATTATGTAACATTATAATACAACAATAAGAAGCTATGAATGAAAGGAAGAAAGGAAAAGAGGAATGAAGGAGGGAAAGTTAAAAAAAAGACAAAAAAGGAAATGGAACTGGAAATTGGGAATTGACATTCATAAGCTCAGATAAGACATATCCCCATAAATAATTTGAGGGTTCATCAAAATCCCTGGCTGGGGTGACTGGTAAAGATCTATTCCTATCTGAAGTAATTAAAGGCTGGGAGAAATAGCTGGGTTTGTTTTCTAAATACATGCATCCTGACACAATCTCACAGGCACATGAAGAAAGAGGAAAATATGTCCTAATGAAAGGGATAAAAAAAATCTTCAGAAACAGAAGAAATTAAGTTATATGAATTTCCTAATAAAACATTTAAAGTAATCTTCATAAAGATGCTCCTGAACTCAGGAAAATAATGCATGAAAAAATGAGGTATCAACAAAGAGAAACAAAATATGTTAAAGTATCAAATAAATTTGGGAGTAAAAAATAAAATAACTGACATAAAAAAATTCACAAGAGGAGTTGAACAACAGACTTGATCAAGCAGAAGGGGTGATTTTTAAAATTACCCTATTAGGGGTTCAAAACACCAAAAGAATGAAGACTAAAGTACCTTAAGTAATTATGGGACACTATCAAGCATACCAATATATGCATTATGGGAGCCTCAGAAAGAGAAAATAAAGGAAGTAGGTAGAAAGTCTATTTGAAAAAATAAGGGTTGAAAATCTCCTGAGTCTAGGAAAGAAAAGGGACAATTGATTTATGGGTGTTAATTTTATATCCTGCTACCTTGCTGGATTTGTTTGAGTTCAGGAAGCTTTTAGGTGAAGTTTTTTGGGTCTTCTAAATATAGATTCATGTTGTCAGCAAATAAGGATATTTTGAGCTCATCTTTTTCTATTCATATCTATTTAATTTCTTTCTTTTGTCCAATTGTTCTGGCTAGGTTTTCCAACACTATGTTGAATAGAAGTGGTGAAAGAGGGCATCCTTGCCTTGTTCCAGTTTTTAGAGGGAATGCTTTTAATTTTTCTCCATTTAGAATGATGTTGGCCTTGGGTTTAGCATTTGTTGCTTTTACAATGCTGAAGTATATTTCTCTATTCCTAGTTTTTCTGTGTTTTGAACATGAGGAGGTGCTGTATTTTGTCAAATGCTTTTTCTGCATCTATTGAGATAATCATGTGATTCTTGTCTTTAAGTTTATTGATGTAATTAATTACATTTATTGATTTCCATATACTAAACCAATCTTGCATCTCTGGGATGAACCACACTTGATCACGGTACACTATATTTTTAATATGTGTTTATATGCAATTTGCCAGCATTTTATTAAAAATTTTTGCATCTATGTTTATCTAGGATATTGGTCTGAAGCTTTTTTTCCTTGATGTGTCTTTGTCTGGCTTGGGTATTAGGGTGATACTAGCTTCATAGAATGAGTCGGGACGATTTCTCTCCTTTTCCATTTCATGGAATAATTTGGTGAGTATTGGTATAAGCTCTTCTTTGAAGATCTGATAAAACTCAGCTGAGAATCCATCTGGTTCTAGGCTTTTATTTTTGGTAGGCTTTTGATGGCATCTTCAATTTCATTGCTTGAAATTGATCTGTTTAAATTTTCTATGTCTTCCTGTTTCAATTTGGGTAGGTCATATGTCTCTAGAAATTTATCAACATCATCAGGATTATCTTTTTATTGGAGTATAGATTTTCAAAGTGGTTTCTGATTATTGTCTGTATTTCAATAATCTCTGTGATGTTTCCTTTTTCATCATGAATTTTAGTGATTTGAGTTTTCTCTTTTTCTTTGTTAGCTTGGCTAAGGTTTTATTGAATTTATTTTTTCAAGGAACTTACTTTTTGTTTTGTCTATTTTTGAGTTTTTGTTTCAATTTCATTGATTTCAGCTCTCATTTTAATTATTTTATGTCTTCTGCTTTGGGTGTTGATTTGTTTTTCTTTTTTTAGGGCTTTGAGATGTAATGTCAAGTTATATATTTGTTGACTTTCTATTCTTTTAAAGGATGTGCACAGTGCAATGAACTTTGCTCTTAAAACTGCCTTCTTAGTGTCACAGAGATTTTGATAAGTTGTATCATATTCTCATATACCTTGAAGTATTTTTTTAAATTTCATCCCTGATTTTTTCTACTATCCATTGGTCATTCAATAGCATCTTATTTAGCCTCCAGGTGTTAGAGTAGCTGCTATTTTATATTTTATCTTTGATTTCTAATATCATTTCATTATGATCTGATAGAATGCAAGATATTCTATTTTTTGTATATGCTAAAATTTGCTTTGTGGCCTAAGATATGGTCTATTTTAGAGAAGGATCCATGTGCTGCTGAGAATAAAGTGTATTCAGTCCTTGATGGATGAAATATTCTATATATGTCTGTTAAGTCTAAACTATTAGTTGTATTCATTAGTTCTATAGCTTCTTTATTTAGTTTTGTTTGAAGGATCTATCTAGTGATGAGAGAGGCATGTTAAAATCACCCAGTATTATTGTTTTGTAGTTTATTTGCTTTTTGAAATTGAGAAGGGTTTGTTTGATGTATATAGGTGCCCCACTGTTTGGAGCATAAATATTTATAATTGTTATGTCTTGTTGATGTATAATTTTCTTAAGCAGTATAAAATGACCTTCTTGGATCTTTCTGATTAACTTTGGCTTGAAGTCCACTTTATCTGATATAAGAATAGAAACCCCTGCTTGTTTACAAGATCTATGTAAATGATTTTTTTCCCATCCTTTTACCTTCCGTCTATAGATGGCTTTGCTTATGCAGTGAGTCTCCTGGAGACAGCATATTTTTAGATCTTGTGTTTTTTTGTTTTGTTTTGTTTTGTTTTATTTTTGTACCAGAGATTGAACTCCAGGGTATTCAACCACTGAGCCACACCTCCAGTCCTATTTTGTATTTTATTTAGCAATAGGGTCTCACTGAGTTGCTTAGTGCCTCATTTTTGCTGAAGCTGGCTTTGAACTCACAATCCTATCTCAGCCTGCCAAGCTGCTGGGATTACAGGCATGTGCCACCACACTTGGCTTGGATCTTGTTTTTAATCCAATCTGCCAGTCTATGTCTTTTGATTAATGCTTTTAGACCATTTACATTCAGTATTATTATTGAAGTATGTTTTTTATTCCATGTCATTTTGATTTATTTCTGGGTTTTAATTTGAATTAGTTTCTCCTTTTATTGATTATTCTTCTAGTGTAGTTCTTCACTTTACTGGTTTTCACTTTCATTTTTCATTTCTTCTTCATGAAATATTTTATTTAATATGTTTTGTAGTGCAGGCTTTGTAGTTGTGAATTCTTTTAACTTATTTAATGTTTTAACTGGTGGAAATTGCTTGTCCCACTATCCTTACATATCACACTAATTAACACTAGATATCAAAATAGGAATTAAGGACTTAGTCTACTGCTATATATTGTTTCCATACATTGTTACATTCACTGAGCTCCTCACCCTCCTCCCATTCTGTGAGGTTTCTAGTAACATAGAAGGACACTATAAATTCATAAGGTAGAAATTCTACATTAGATCCATTCAGATAGATGGGTAGACACACAAACAATGTGAAAAAGCAAGGGAAGAAACTATCTCAAATAACACAGAATACCTCAACAGTAGATTCCATTGACACAAGAGTGGAGGAAATGTCAGTGTTAGAATTCAGAAAATTCATGGTTAAACTAATCTATGATGTAAAATATGATATAAGAAATGAAATCAGAGAGAAAATACAAGAAGTGAAAGATAATTTCAACAAGGAGATAGAGATCCTGAAGAAGAATCAGTCAGAAATCCTCAAAATGAGGGAATCAATCAATAAACCAAATTATAAATACAATGGAAAGCATCACCAACAGATTAGACTACTTGGAAGACAGAGTTTTAGGCAAGGAAGACAAAGTATGTAATCTAGAAAATAAAGTTAACCATGGGAAAAAGACATTAAGGAGACCATGAACAGAACTTCTAAGAGATATGGACAACATGAAAACAACCAGGATCTTAACATAGATTTCTATCCAGAGCCTGTATCTTAACACCTTTATGATTGCATGTCTAGACTGTTAATTAGATAAAATGACCAACTATGTAATTAATCACACATGTGGGCACTGGGATCTCCCAGGCATGAACCAAGCACCAATGTTTGTAAATCATGTCTCCGTGACCAAGCCTATTTTAAGAACCATGAGGCACACAAAAAGAATTTAACTCCTATCCCATATGCTTAGAAATTATGGGATACATGTACAGCGTGTCTGAAAACTTGGATGCATATTGAAATCACCTGGAGAGTTAAAAAAAAATTGTGTAGGTGGGTGGATCTCACCTCCAGACATTTAGATTTAACTCATCTGGGCCACACTGTCTAAATATAAGGATTTTTGATAACTGTCCAAATGATTCTAATATGCAGCCACTGATGCAGAGCAGATATTAACCCAGATGGAATAAATATCCCAAACATCCTTACAAACAATTTAACAGGTGAAATAAATTTGAGAGTTGTTCTACCAGTACAGGCTGGAGTTGCCAGAGAAAACTGCATAGAAACTTAAAGTTGGCATTGAAGTTTGAGTGAGATTTGAGTAGGTGGAGGAGAGAACACAGAACAGAACAGAAAAAGGAATGAAGAGTGTACTGGTTTGATCTTGGGTGGAGGCAGGAGTGGGACTAAGCATATGCCTTTCTTCCTCTGCACAGAAGTTCCTGGGAATTAGGTTACAGCACACATTGCCAGTCCCATCTGGCCTGCAGCTGCTTCTGGTAATCACACAGGTTTATCTCCTGCAGAACAACAGAATTCCTGATAAGCAATTGAGTGCTATGGGCTCAGCCTCACTTCAAGTAAACTCTGAATCTGGGATCCATCCCTCAATGCATCTGAACTCCATGAGACATGTGAAACTCAGTGCCCATCATCTTCCATAACATACACATCATACCTCTAAGAAAGTTCTAGAAGAAAATAATAGATATGTCTTTCAAAACCAGAATAGCTTTCTTAGAAATACCATGCCTAGCACATTCCACTTATTTCTCATATCATATACCATTTTTCTCTTGGAAGAGTCATCCAGTGGTAGATCATGAACTGGGACCCGAAAGTCATTCCCAAACAACCTCTAGACTCAGTATTGTGAAGCAAGTTGATTTTTCAACCATAAGCCATTCATTAAAACTGTATCTGGCTTTTTAACCATAAGCCACTCATTAAAACTGTATCTGGTTTTGTAAAGCATATCAGCAAGTGAAATGAAGCAATGCATATAGTATTTCTAAGAAGTAGATCATAAAAATTATTGTCAGTAGTTTACAAAAAAGGATTAGACATATTTATTGAATAATGAATTCTACCACTGACTTATGCATTGCTAAATTCACATGAAGACAAGCATCTTTCTATAAGAAATGTACTTATCACCCACTGAGGATGAGTCATAATAAAATAAAATATAAGGAAAAGAAAATTGGAAGAGTCCTCAGTACTATTTCTGATTCTATCACAACTGCTTGTATCAATGTCCTTGAGCTTGTCTAACTTCTCTGCACTCTTAGTTTCCTCGTCTCAAAATTGTAAAGAGGGGACTAAAAACATCTAGGGTCCCTTCCATCTCTAAAAAATCTGGATTCCTGGATGTAGACTGCTTACTTCCCTAAAAACACTTTTCATCAACCAATTTGGAACAAAAAAAAAAAAAATGGCTTCAAAAACTATAGGAGCCGGGCGCGGTGGCTCAAGCCTGTAATCCCAGCACTTAGGGAGGCTGAGACAGGAGAATCGTGAGTTCAAAGCCAGCCTCAGCAACGGCGAGGCACTAAGCAACTCAGTGAGACCCTGTCTCTACATAAAACACAAAATAGGGCTGGGGATGTGGCTCAGTGGTCAAGTGCCCCTGAGTTCAATCCCTGGTACCAAAAAAAAAAAAAAAACTATAGGAACTTGCTAGATAAGTAATGTTTTGACTAAATATGTTTATTCTATTAATGTGCAGCTTTTTCCCCTATATCTCCAATCTATTTTGACATTAGTTCTAGGTCCAACCACTAAGATACAAGAAAGTCATACTTGATAGCTAATCTCTAAATATGGGCCCTAATGAATCACATTCCTCATTGTTCACTCTTATGTAGACCCCTCCCATATATACCTATTTAATAGAAGGTGACTGAAGTAATGCTCAGGGACTTCCAAGGCTAGAACATAAGAAGGCTTCCTTATACCTTACACCTTACTCTTGGAACACTCACTCTGGAAGAAGGTAACCACCATATCAAACTACTCTGAGATCACCATGTTATAAGGAAAATTAGGCTAACCACGTGGAGAGGACATACAGAAAGATGACTGACTAGCCCTAAGAAGTTCCATTCATGCCAAGTAAAGCTTTATAAATGTGTATGGAGTAATGGAGCCTTCCCGGATATCAGCTCACTTGAACCCTCAGATGACTGACCCCAAGTCCCACAGCCATCTGTCTACAACCACATGGAGGAAGCACTCAACTGAGCCCAGATGACTCAGAGAACTGTAGGGACAATAATAGTTGAATGTTTTGTAGTGACATTTCCATGAAGAATGGATTATTGAAACAACATCCAAAACCCAGAAATTCTACATCCTTAGAAATACTCTTAAAAAAAACTTGTTCATGTGGGAAAGGAAGTTTGTAAAGTAATCTTTATTTTAGCATTTTTTATAACATCAAGAGACTAGGGGGTAAATGTCTATTAGTAAGAGAATAAATTTTAAAAGTATGATGTATCTTTATTGCAAACACTAATAATCAGAAGTTAAGAAAATTGAGACAGGCCTTTTATGTACAAACATAGACATATATCCAAATTACATCATCAAAAACAGAAAATATGTAGACTCATAGTTATGCCGTAAATACAATTTCTAATTAAAATGCATTTTCTTGGGCTGGGATTGTGGCTCAGTGGTAGAGCGCTTGCCTAGCATGTGGGAGGCACTGGGTTCAATCCTCAGCACAGCATATAAATAAATAAAGGTCAATCAACAACTACAAAAAAATTTAAAATGTATTTTCTTATTCACATATCCAGACCACATGACAAGGAGGGATGGGAAAGGTAGGGTATATATAAAGTATATTTTATGGTGATAAGTGCTAGGATGAAAAAAATCAATCAAGGATGTCTAAGAGGTGCACTTTTTTTTAAAAGGCAGAGAAGTCTCATTAGACTGCAACATTTGAGCAAATGTCTGAAGGAGGCAAAGGAATGAGCCCAAAGAGATGTTTAAGGTAAAAGTGTTGAAGGCAGAGAAAGTAGATTCCGCTCCTCTTAGAACACTAACTTGTCACTGATTTAATTTAGTAAATGTGATTTAGTAATATCCTTGTCCCCTAAGTATAACATCTACATATTGGAAAACAAAATTCATACAAATATCATTTGGAAAATTTGAGAATATTTCTGAATATATTCAAATCTCAGATACTGATTAAATTTAAGGATACCTCAAGTACTAATACAAGGATATAAATGGCCAACCGTAGGACTACTTTCAAAATTTATGTTCTCAAAATTCTACAAGTTATTTTAAATAGACTCAATAAAGCAAATAATCTAAGACTTAAGACTGGATATTTTTTAAACTTTTTTTAGTTGTAGATGGATGCAATATCTTTATTTTATTTATTTATTTTTTATGTGGTGCTGAAGATCGAACCCAGTGACTCATGCATGCAAGGCAAGCGCTCCACCACTGAGCTACAGCCCCAGCCCACGACTAGATTTTATATCCAGGTAATCAAGTCTTCCAATATAAGCATATTGTAAATCATCTGTACACTCATCTATTGTCCTCTAATATAAAGTTACTTAAGCATAGAAATAGTCACAATAATTTTTCTGACATAGGTGACTAGCTATAGTCCTTCATTCTAGGAAAAGATCTTCACTAGAATATATCACACAAATTATTCTGAATTGAGTATTCAGTTGCAAATAGGCAGTTTCCAGGCAAAGAGATGAGCCTTTGACTAAAAGTTGTCCAGATTGAAAATGGTTTACCTCTTGCTATCATTTTCTTCTTCATCACCGTTTTTTTTTTTTTTTTGGAAGAATGCCCATAACTTTTCTTGAATTGGAAACGTAGATCTTTAGCTCAGAGAGTTCTTACAAGCAAGATCTCAGCTCAGAGTTCTGTATCAGTCCTAGAAATGACATGCCGGGCTAATAACAATTAATGGATGAAGCAATTCTCAAATTTTATTTGTGTCTTGGAGTCTTTTGACTGAGTTTCCTCACTGACCATGGTGTTATGTGGGATTTCTGACTACTTCAAAATGCGAAAAGACCATTGGGCTCTTCTGAATCCCAGAGATGATGCTCTATCACCAGAATTTGCAAGTTCCCTTATAGTGCCCTTCTGCTCTCTGGAGGAAGTCAGTGTTGTTCTAGTGAGAAGCCACAATGCCCTAGAACTCGCATATATATTCCCTGGGTCTTAGAGTTTCCTGTAAGCATTTTTTAATTCCAAAACAATAAACATAAGTATAATGTAGGTCATCTCTACAACCACCTCATTGCCCAGTATTGTCCCACCATTGTACTTGTTTGCATTTGTGGTCTCTTTGGCATCTGTAATATAACTTTAATTATTATGGGCTAATGAGAGAGGTGTACACAGTGATATGAAAGAGCTTAATGTTAAACAAGCCACTATTAAAATCAAATTACAAAAACTTGCAATTACAGAAATTATATAAAATCAAAATTATTTGGTGTAGTGGTACATTCCCACAATCTCAGTGACTCAGAAGGCTGAAGCAGGAGGATCACAAGTTCAAGGCCAGCCTCAGCAACTTAGCAAAGCTCTTAAAGCAACTTAGTGAGACTCTGTACCAAAATAAAAAATAAAAATAAAAAGGTCTGGGGATGTGGCTCTGTAGTAAAGCACCTCTGGGTTCAATCTCCAGTAACCCCACACACATCAAAAAAAGTAATAAACACTAACAACTCATCACTTCCTAATTATTTTATCATTATCTGAGCTTATTTACATCTACTGTACCTGTATGGTAGAAATACTATGTAATAGTGTGCTGCTGCTCATTTTTTTCCATTCTTCATTCAGTATCATGTTGATGTCTTGAAATGAGTAAACGCTACAAACTAAGATCTTATCGATTATTTTATTTATTGTGCAGATCTTAAAAAAGTGGTACAAAAATCTCCAATAACAGAGATTAAATTTCAGTGTGTCTTGTCTTAAAAAAAAACTCACAATGTAAATGTCTTACAAAATTAAAAAAGATTCTTCAAGTATTTTAAGACTGTTAGCTGATTCAGTAAAGAAATTTCTCATTTCATTGATTAAATATTGAAGTTCTAATGTATCTTTACCATTTCACTTTCATGCTACATTAAATTATCAATCAGCATTCATGTCAGATCTACACTTGTTCATCAATCATAACCATAGGTTGACTACTAGATACCAGAATTCTCCCAAAATCAGTAAAGCATCCTGTGAGAATCAATAACTATATAAAATTCACAATAAATAATGTATCCTACACATCCTTTATATCATTGTGTTTTCTAATAATAAGGTTTTTGTTTGTGTTTCAGTGAACTGGTAGTTAAACATTTGCTAGCATACCATTGGATATATTTACATAAAAATAATGTACTAGTGTATACCAAAGATCAAAGTATACCACATACACACAGGTTTTGCTATAATAATTTAAAAGAAAAAAGATGATGAAGAATGGATTTATTATGTGATTTTAATAGAAATGCTGAAGCCAAACATATTTAAACCATAACAATAGTACTATATTTGGGCTGAAAGTAGATATTTAAATTTAGTAAAACAATATCAGATAAGAACTAAAATTAGTATTATTGAATATGTTAGTTTATTTTATTGGATTGTTTATGCACTTAATATTAAAATTTGCTATAAATTTTAAAGTACTATAAAAGCTATAAGCACTCATTTATTCATCCCCCAGTAAACAACAGATATTGTTAATATATGCAGGCACTGATCTGGGTACTAGAATATATCAGTGGACAAAATAGAAGCATATATTTACATTGGGTTTATATGTAAGTACTATTCTAATACAAAACATAATTCAACTTCGGATACTATTTTTTTGTAGATTTTTACAAAGTCTATCCATTGCTCAAATTTGAAAAATTATCATCTTAAGGGCTTTTTGAGAAGAAGGACAAATGGTCCACAGCCCATTCACTATTGAGAGGGCTAAAAAGTGATCAATCAACAGTGGTGGCCAAGGACAGTAGGAATTGGATTTTATTACTCTTTTCCTTTAAGATGTGTATGTTTGTTTGCAGATCATTATTGCCTCAGTCCATTTATGCTGCTGTAATGAAATACCATAGACTGGGTAATCAATAAACAACAGACATTTATTTTGCATAGTACTTGAGGACAGGAAGTACAAAATCAAGCTGCCAACATCTGCTGAGGTCTACTGTCTACTTTCAAAATCGTACTTTCAACATTTCATCCTCCAGAGGGGAGGAACACTGTGTCCTCACATGGCAGATGATGGAAAAACCAAAAGATCCAAACTCCCTCAGCAGAGCCCTCATGACTCAACCACCTCCCAGAAACCCCCACTTCCCGATACTGTTGCATTGGGGATTAAGCTACCAACCTGTGAGTTTAGAGTGCAAGGACATATTCAGACCACACCAATCATCAAAATTAAACCAAACTAAAATTTGTGATTTCTGAAATCATTTCATTGATGATTAAACTCTGACAGCTGGAGGACTTTTCTGCCTTTTAACAATAGGTTTTTAACAGTATACGGTAGTCTCCTCCCACCTGCAGTTTTGCTTTCAACAGTTTCAGTTAACTATAATCAACATGGTTCAAAAATACAAAATGGAAAATTCCAGAAATAATGTCTGCTTTATATTGCATGCTGTTCCAGGTAGCATGATGAAATCTCAAGCCAACCCTCTCCATCCCACCTGGGATGTAAATCATCCCCTTGTCCAGCATATCCCCACTGTATATTCTATATGCCCATTAGTCACTTAGTAATCTCTCCATTCTCAGATAAACTATCACTACAACACAGTGCCTGTGTTCAAGTAATCCCAATTTTACTTGTTCACAGCACCAGAGCACAAGAGTAGTGATACAAAACATGGTATAAAACACAGAAGGATAGATTAACTCTGGCAGTAAGGTGCATATAGGGGAAAATGCAGCACATATAGGGCCACTACCCATAATTTCAGGCATCTCCTGGGAGTCTTAGAACACATCCCCTGTGGATGAGAAAACACTACTGTAACTGAAAATGGCTAGGTATACTAGCCAGAATTCACCAGAGAAACACCAATAGGAGATATATATAGGGTAAGCCAGCATGCTGGAGACCCAGGAAAGAGGTGCAAAATTTGTTCTTGCTCAGGGAAGTTGGTAAATGTTTTTTGTGAAGGTCTTCAACTAATTGAGCCTCAGCCACATTTGGGGAGGGAAACCAAACTTACTAAAACTCTCAAAGTCTGATTCAAAGAACATTTTCATGGAGAAATCCAGAATAATGTTTGACCAAAGTATGGACACCAGGTCTCAGTCAAGTTGGCCCATAAAATTAACCATCACAGGGAATTCAGCATTTATTGCTTAATTGGTAATTTGAAAAATGCATATGAAAATATTTTAAATGTTATGCTTACCCTTTTTGAGATAAAGAATCACTGTTAACAAATAACAAAGAATTGAACTCAACTCTGGCAAATAACCATAAACTGGATTCCACTGTATATAAAGTTAATTTAAATTTTCCTATTGTCTGTTAAATCAATTTGAGCTGCAATAAAAATGAAAAGCGAATTAAGCTGAAGTTAAAAGACAGCAATTTAGACTCAAAAGGAAAAATGGAAGTATTAGATTTGGGAAGGAATATAAAGAAGTAAAAATGAGTTGTTACACTACCCGTGTTGCCATTTTAAGCTCTTTCACTAAAAATAATGGCACAATAGTAATTTAAACACAGAGACATAAGACAGGTAAGTGCTAAAGAACAAGAAAGCCAAAGATTCTGCCATCATGTCAGAGAAAGGAATTGTTCAGGAAGATCAGAAAACTGCAGAATAGAAATGAAATCTAACTGGGAATGACAAAAGGGCTGTAAAGGTTCTCAGTATAAAGAAATGGCTAGAAAGGGAGGCATCCCATAGATTCCCTTAAGAGCATTTGTCCTCTAAAGCAATAAATGTGCTGAGGTTTAGGGTTGAGGAAGCGATAAAGAGAGAGTCAGAGTGCATCCAATGTGTGTAAATCAGTGACAATACATTTCCCAGACACCTTGCTCCTGAGACCCCAGGCCTCAATGAGAACCACAAGCTGTTTCCACTGAAAGCCTATTTGGTACCACTATGTCACCCTGCATCTTCATTTCAAAATACCCAGCTGAGAAGAATTATCTTCGGAGCTTAAATTAAATAGCCCAATGATGACCCAAAACGAACTTTCCGTTTTTCTTTGTACAAGAGGAATTTATTTAGTTTTCCTTTACGGTAAGACAATTATAATCAGCATAATGGGCAATGCTCCGTGGTTCTACCCAGGTGCTGAGACCCCTTCTATAGTCTCTGCACAGCCTTCCCCAGGCTTCAGTGAGCTTTTGCCTCTAAATCCCTATACATGGGACTATTTCCCAATGGATGACTTTTGAGTCCGGGCACAGCTTGGGCTGCAGGCGCAGACAGCCAGAAGTACCTGTAAGTTTATGTCCTTCTCCCCACATCTCTCCCCCAGTCTGTGACTGGAAGAGGAGTGTGGAAGTCCATCTTCCATCTTGAGTCAAGACAATTCTGAGGTATGACTTCCCCTCAGCAACTCTTCTGAGGAATTGGCCTCACCCTCCTGACAGCACTTGATCTGAGACTGGCCCCTTGCTTGGCTTCTATCTGTCCTGCCTCCTCCATACCCTTCATCAGCTTCTCCTGGTAAGTCACCTACACAGATAATCTTGCCTCTGACAACCAGTGAAAGACCCTATAGTTTATATTCTTTAGGGCTCAGTTCAAATAATACATGCAAAACATACAAATATAAAGGTAAAACAAACAAATCCACGACTTTGTTGTAGTGATTCCCTGATTCTATAGCCAAACTTATAAACAAAAAGTGGTTTAGAGGTATCTCAGTTCCCCTATTATGGCATATATGATGTCACTAGTGACCTGAGGATTTTAAGGTGGAAAGTATCAAGATTACATGGGAAGATCATTAATGCTGGACCAAAAATAAAATACAGATGTGATATCAGTGCAACAAATTACTAGTCATATACCCTAGCCTTACATGCTGAACCTATAAAATGGCAACACTGACCTTAAAAAGGTTTTAATAGTAAATAAGCAAATGTCTACAGGACCTGACACATAGCAAATACTTCATTTTCCTTTCTAGAGGGAATGTGTCCTTTTATCACAAGGACACAAGGAAAACAAGCTGATTGAAGAATGTATTCCAACAGTGAAAGGCCTTAAGGTAGAACCTTAATCAATTCTATTATTAGCCACCAGTTCACATCTGGAAAAATTATATGACAATGATTTTTTTTCTGTTTACAGTTATCTTGAGGTTCTCTTGAATTATTGAAGCTTATTTCACTTATTCATTAATATGTGTTTATTGAGTAGTTATATCCCAGGTACCAGCATATACAGAGATCAAATAGACTAAGTCAATGCCAACGAACAAGTAAACAAATGAGTCATTAAAACAACTAGAGATGGTAATAGAGAGCATATGGGAATAAACAGTGAGATGGGATGAAGGAACTGCCCGAAGGAGGGGAGGGTGCAACATTAGACCACCAGGAAATGCTTCTCAGAGGGAAGGATTTGTGAGCTGAGTCCTGAGGGAAAACAGAAGCCACTCTCCTAAAGATTCTGGGCAGAGGGATCATCAAGTTCTAAGGCTGAGGATACCTTGGTACCCCAAGTGGAACTGAAGTGATCTGAACTCAGATGATGATGACAGCAGATGAAAATGGACAAATAATGAAGAATAAAGTCATGCAGTGCCCGTGTGGATGTTGAATGGTATGACTTAGTGGAGTACAGATAGAGGAAGCTCTTTCATTTCTCTCTGATATTTGCTCCTAAATGAATTATATCAAATCTTCTTTGCCTTCCTCTTAATGACATTTCAGGTAGAACTTATAGCTTTACAGTTAATTTCAGGTATAATATAACACAGTCCAGTAAAACTAAACACAGTCTAAACTTAACCCTCCAATGTACCTTTAAGGCTTTGTTCCTTCCCTAAGACTGACTAGCACTTGGATAGTGGGTTTCAGCTCATCTATGTCTCTACCGCTTCATCTTCTGGGTCTCCTCTTCTCTATGGTTCAGAGCCTTGGAGGATATAGGAAGAAGGGGGAGACATGTCTCTGAATTCACTGGTGTGGCTGCTTTATGTCCTTAACTGTTGAAGTTCTCTCTGTGTCACAGACATTCAACAACTGTCTCTCATGCATGGGGAGTGCGTGTGGATTCCTTAAGGAGGCTAGCAGAAGCCGGGCGCAGTGGTGCAAGCCTATAATTCCAGCATTTTGGGAGGCTGAGATAGGAGAATTGCGAGTTCAAAGCCAGCCTCAGCAACGGGAGGCGCTAAGCAACTGAGAGAGACCTTGAGGCTAGGGATGTGGCTCAGTGGTCGAGTACCCCTGGGTTCAATCCCCAGTACCAAAAAAAAAAAAAAAAAGGCTAGCAGAAAGCAGTTCATCCCACCTCTCAGTGATATATACGGTGACCTCTTGCTTCCAGCAACCTGGCTGAGGCCTAGTTCCTTTGCACAATGCCCACATGGTCCACAGAAGGATCACCAACCTTTACCTACTCACTAGTAGAGGTCTGATATCCCTAATGCTCTGTCCTCTTTCCCCCGTTGTTACACTTTCCACGTCCTGTTTTCAAATAGGCATGTGGGGGAATTAATATGTAAACACCAAAACTACAACTCAGATATCCTTCACACCGTCCTCAAGCACTCCCAGTCTCTGTGAGTGGCTCTCTTTGCATGCCACCCCTTCACTTGGCTTAAAGAAAAATAATCCCCTCTCTTCTCAAAAGAAAGGAACGTTCATTAGAATATGAGTACAAGTCTATCCCTTCTAGTTAATCTCTTTATTACTCAGTGCTGACCCCTGGTGGACAATTGTGATCTCTAACATACTCTCCAGCAAAGGCTAGTCTTGTTTTGTCCAAGAACCCCACCCAACCATCCTATAATCTCAGCTAATAAATACAGACACCTGGGAAGAGGCATAATGAGTTCTTTCCTTTTTCTAATTGAGCTTCTTGCTTTTATTTATAATGAAGGAGAAAATGAGGTAACCTGGATACCTTAGTTGAATACTGTGTAAGGGAAGAAAATAGCATTCAAAGAGCCTTTCTTAATTAACCACAGTTAATGTTTACAAGGGTACAATAAGAAAAAATTGAAACAAAAAGGAAAAACATTGTCAAATACTTTGGATCCTAAAAATGAGAGAGAAAGGGAGAGAATATTAGGAAGTCAAAGAACCATTATTAAACCTCTATCTCTGACAGTTCATGCTGACAGATGATTAAACAAAATCATAAACCCATAAATTGCCACATTGTTCTAGGGCTAATGTGCCATGTATCAAGTCCTCAGCACATGGAGCAGACCAGCTCTGAGAAATTTGATGCTTTGAAGAATTTTAAAGAGAGTAACATTCAGAAACGGTTTGCATGGGGAGCTATAGGATACTGGTGCTCAAGTATCCATGTCAGATGTCTATTGAAGCATAGTTCTAAGTAGTAAAACACAGTATCTCAAATTGGGAAACCAATGTGGTCTCTCTCCCCATTTCCTGAAGCCTGCAGGTGCCAGATGAGGTACATGAGCAACATCCCTCTGGTTCTCAAGGGCTCACCCTGCACATGAGGACTCCAATTCCATAAAAATGAGTGAAGATTGAAGTCCTTTGAAAACACTCTGCTGTGGTCACTCAAGCTAAAATCACTTTATTTCATACAGATCTATAAGATGTTTCTCACCAGGAGAGAAAAGAAATAGATGAAAACTTTTCAATATAAGGCATATTACTTCTCACAGAAAATTTTCTATGAAAAATAAACTTCAAGCCTGTAATCCCAGCACTTAGGGAGGCTGAGACAGGAGAATCACGAGTTCAAAGCCAGCCTCAGCAACGGCGAGGCGCTAAGCAACTCAGTGAGACCCTGTCTCTACATAAAACACAAAATAGGGCTGGGGATGTGGCTCAGTGGTCGAGTGCCCGTGGGTTCAATCTCCAGTACCAAAAACAAAAAAGAAAAAGAAAAAGAAACTTCTAAAACCAAAAGAAAGGAAAGAAAAAGAAAAAGATTGCTATATGAACCTGGATTTTCCTTGATTTGCTTTAATGTTTCTTTTTCCAAAAGTAAAAAGAGAACTAAATAGAGAGAGGAGTTCTGAGGTAGGGATGTAGGAGGAGTGAGGGAAAAAAGAAGGGAAAGAGAGAGAATAAGAATAGAAGACTCCAGACATAGTGGCAGATAATTCCACTATGTCTGTGCATAATTCCAGCAGCTCTCCAGCTGCTCAGGAGGCTGAGGAAGGAGGATCCCAAGTTCAAAGCTAGCCTCAGCAAAAGCAAGGTGCTAAGCAACTCGGTGAGATCTTGTCTCTAAATAATATACAAAATAGGGCTGGAGTTGTGGCTTAGTGGCCAAGTGCTCCTGAGTTCAATCCCTGGTTTAAAAAAAAAGAAAGAAACAAAGAAAAGATGAAGGCAAAGGTAGGACTTGAAACACTGACCAGATTATTTCAAAGCTATTATTTCTATTATTTAGAAGCTAAATCTAAGGAACATAAAAGAACTGTGAACATACAAATTTCTGTTATTTTAACAATATCAGAAACATATTATCAGTAATCTAAATGATTATTTTTGTATTAACCCTAACTAGAAATGCACAATAATCTGCTTTCCTGGATTATATTAAGAAAATAAAATGAGTTTCATTTTCAGTTGCCTAATTCACTATTTTTTCTTCTTCCTGGCTTTTACATATGCCATTTCCACTGACTGAAATATTTTCCTCTTTTTTTTGGCCTTTTACTCATCTTTCAGGTGGCAGCTTTTTAAAAAAATCTACTTCTATAACACTTTTGCTGACCAATCCATGTGGAGACCAGGCAGGACCAGCACAGTCTTGCCAACCCCTGCAGACACCAGGCAGGCTCAGGACAGCCAGGACATGGAAGACTATCACCAAGCCTGCCCCAGATGGGCCCAACCCACACCCCACACCCTGCTGGTGGAGAGGAGCCCCATGCTGCAGTTTCCTACTTACCAACATGTGGCTCCACCCAAACCACTTCCATTTTGCAACATTTTATCCATTGTCATAGCCCTCCCCAGGAGATAATCTCTGTCGTGGGACATCAGACAGGGCAAGGGGGCAGCTGCCCATTGCAACACCACACACCACACTGTGGCATCACCAAGTAGGCTACCCAACAGCCATCATACAACTCATCCTTCCAGCCCCATTTCTGAAAGCAGTTGCCTCCATCTTAGGAGACCTCCGCCACCATCTTGGGTTACCTCCGCTGCTGCCTCTGCCATCTATAGTTGGGGCAGTCCACCTTGGGACACTGACTGGGGCCTGGAAGCCCAACATCAAGGTACCTACAGGCTTGACACTACTGCTGCCACCAACTAGGGGCATGGCTGCTCCCATCCAGGGACAACAACCAGGTCCTGGAAAACCATCACCAAGGTCCCTATGGGCCCAGTTACACTAGAGGTATATCTCCTCAGTGTACTAACAGACATCTTGCTAACAGCCAACTTCTTTCGATTACCTTTTCACTGGTCCTATAATATAATACTTCTATATTCCCACAAATGCCGGGGTTTTTAGCCCTGTATTTCCCCCAAGCATGAAGGGGAAGGAGAGGGCCTTACCCTAGCGAGGTCGAACCAGGAAAGTCAGGAGCCAACTGACTGCCCACATCCAGCCCTACCGCTGCTGGAGGACAATCAGACGTGTCAGGGAGACCAGTCAGCACAGGAACTCGTTTATTGTGGAAATGGGGAGGAATATATAGTCCCTTTCGAACAATCAGCTTAAAGGCCAATCTGCCATGGTCTGTTCATGCAAGCAAGCACCCTATACCAAATATAAGCAGTCATGCCTTGTCCACGAGCATGGAAGTGGGAGGTAACCAATGAGATAGGTTTCCTTTTCTCGAGAGCTGGCGTATACTTTCATTTCCTTGAATGAAATAACACATTTGCCCTACACACATCCTTTCTTATAAACATCACAGCCTACCTCCCCACCTATCCAACATTAGAAACAGAAAACCCTTATGCAAACCTATTTTCTATATGGTACAAAATAACTGAACTTGTCATTTCTGTTTATAGCAACAAAATAATAAATGTCAAAATCAGAGCTAATTAATATATGGTTATATGGTTATAAACTACATATTGGTTATATTGAGTGCTGTAAACATTGATATCCCTCTTAAAGGTATGGCATTGGTAACCTGAAGGGACACTACAAGATCATAGGGAGGAAGCTGCAATACCTCACATCTGTGCTGCAAGAGGAAGACACATAGACAAGAAATGCAAGGGAGGAAAGTGCCCAAAACAAACCAACATACTACAATAGAATACATTGACAGCACAATAGACAAAATGTCATAGAAGAGTTCAGAATGTACATAATTAAAATGATCTGTGAATTAAAGAATGACCTAATTGTGCAAATACAGGCAAAAATTGATCATTCCAACAAAGAGATAAGAGAGCAGGTAGCAAAAGACTACTTCATGAGAGAGATTCTGAAAAAAAAAAAAACAGAAATCCTTGAAATGAAGGAAACAATAAACCAAATAAATTTAATAGAAAGCATCAGCAACAGATAAGATAACTTGGAAGACAGAATCTCAGACAATGAAAGCAAAATATACAATCTTGAAAACAAAGTTGACCACACAGTGAAGATGATAAGAAACTATGAACAGAATATCCAAGAATTATGGGATAACATCAAAAGATGAAACTTAAGATTTATCAGTGTAGAGGAAAACACAGAGATACAAACCAAATAAATGCATAATCTCTTCAATGAAATATTACCAGACAATTTACCAAACATGAAGAATGAATTGGAAAATCAAATACAGGAGACTTACAGGACACCAAATGCACAAAATTACAACAAATCTATACCAAGACACATTATAATGAAAATGCCTACCATATAGAATAAGGAAAGAATTTTAAAGGCTGCAAGGGAGAGGAATCAAATTACATATAGGGGAAGACCAATTCGAATCTCAGTAGATTTTTCAACCCAAATCCTCAAAGCCAGGAGATCCTGGAATAACAAATAACAAGCTCTGAAAGAAAACGAATGCCAACCAAGAATCTTATATCCAGCAAAATTAAGCTTCAAATTTGATTATGATATAAAAATCCTTCATGATAAAAAGAAGTTAAAAGAATTACAGCAAGAAAGCCTGCACTAACAAACCATTCTTGGCAAAATATTCCATGAGGAGGAAATGAAAAATAACAATGAAAATCTGCAAAGGGAGGGACTACACCAAAGGAAAGGCCAATCAAAGGAGAAACTAGATCAAGGTAAAAAACAAAAATAAGCCAAAATGACCTAATGAAAAGCAGGGGAAAGAAAACTCAAATTACTAAAATTTGTGATAAAAAAGGAAATATCACAACAGACACTGTTGGAATACAGTAGATAATTAGAAACTGTTTTGAAAATTTTTACTGCAGTCAAATAGAAAACCTCAAAAACACCAACAACTTTCTAGAGGCATATCATCAATACTACCTGGGTCAGGAAGACATACACAATTTAAACAGGTCAATTTCAAGCAAAGAAATAAAAGACGCCATCAAAAGTCTACCAACCAAGAAAAGCCCAGGACCAGACAGATCCTCAGCCAAGTTCTATAAGACCTACAAAGAAGAATTAATACCAATACTCTTCAAACTATTCCATGAAATAGAAAAGGAGGGAACCTTTCCAAATTGCAAGGTTGGTTCAGCATACAGAAATCAATCAACATAATCCATCACATCAATAGACTTAAAGATAAGAATCATATGTATGATTTTATCAATTGATGCAGAGAAAGCATTGATAAAATACAAAACCCTTTCATGTTCAGAACACTAGAAAGACTAGGGATAGTAGGAACATACCTCAACATTGTGAAAGCATCTATGCTAAGCTCAAGGCCATAATTATTCTAAATGGAGAAAAATTGGAAGCATTCCCTCTAAGAACTGGAACAAGACAGGGATGCCCTCTCTTACCACTCCTATTCAACATAGTCCGTGAAGCTCTGGCCAGAGCAATTAGACAGATGAAAAATATTAAAGGGATATGAATAGAAAAGAAGAACTAAAACTATCACTATTTTCCAGTGACATGATTGTATACTTAGAGGATCCAAAAATTCCACAAGAAAATTTCTAAAATTAATAAAGGAATTTAGCAAAGTAGCAGGATATAAAATCAACACCCATAAATCAAATGCATTTCTATGCATCAGTGATGAATCCTCTGAAAGAGAAATTAGGAAAACTATCCCATTCACAATAGCCTCAAAAACAGTAAAGCACTTAGGGATCAATCTAACAAGAGAGGTGAAAGACCTCTACAGTGAAAACTACAGGACACTAAAGAAAGAAATTGAAGACCTGAGAAAATGGAAAGATCCCCCATGCTCTTGAACAGGCAGAATCAATATTGTCAAAATGGCCATACTACCACAGCTATACAGATTCAATGTGATGCCAATTTAAATCCCAACATCATTCCTTGTAGAAAAAGAAAAAGCAAACATGACATTCATTTGGAAAAATAAGAGACCCAGAATAGCCAAGGCAATCCTAAGCAAGAAGAGTGAAGCAGGAGTCATCACAATACCAGACATTAAACTATACTACAAAGCTATAGTAACAAAAATGCCATAGTATTGTCACCAAAATAGACATGTAGACCAATGTACACAATAGAATACACAGACACAATCCCACATAAGTACAGTTATCTCATACTAGACAAAGGCACCAAAAACATACATTGGAGAAAAGATAGCTTCTTCAACAAATGGTGCTGCAAAAACTGGAAATCCATATGCAGCAAAATGAAACTAAACCCCTATCTCTCACCATGCACAAAACTCAACTCAAAGTGGATCAAAGACCTAGGAATTAGACCAGAGACCCTATGCCTAACAGAAGAAAAAGTAGGCCCAATTCTTCATCATGTCAGATTAGGTCCTTACTTCCTTAACAAAATTCCTATAATGCAAGAAATAAAATCAAGAATCAATAAATGGAATGGATTCAAACTAAAAAGCTGCTTCTCAGCAAAAGAAACAATCAACGAGGTGAGGAGACAGCCTACATTTGGAGAGCAAATTTTTTCCACACACACATCAGATAGAGCACTGATCTCCAGGATATATAAACAGCTCAAAAAGCTTAACACCAAAAAAACAAACAGCACAATCAATAAATGGGCTAGGGAGATGAACAGACACTTCTCAGAAGAAGAAATACATGTGATCAACCAATATATGAAAAAATGATCAATATCTCTAGCAATTAGAGAAATGCAAATCAAAACTAAGATTTCATCTCAAGTCAGAATGGCAGTTATCAAAAATACAAATACAATAAGTGCTGGTGAGGATGTGGGGGAATAGACACACATGTATTGCTGGTAGAATGGCAAATTGGCACAACCAATCTGGAAAGCAGAATAGAGATGCCTTAGAAAACTTGGAATGGAACCACCATTTGACCCAGCTATTCCACTCCTCAGTCTATACCCTAAAGACTTAAAATCAGCATACTACAGTAACACAGCCACTTCAATATTTATAGCAGCTCAATTCACATTTGCTAAACTGTGGAAGCAACCTAGATGCCCTTCAATAGACGTATAGATAAAGAATCTGTGGTATATATACACAATGGAATATTACTCAACATTGAAAGAGAATAAAATCATAGCATTTGCACACAAATGGATGGAATTGGAAAATATGCTAAGTGAAGTAAGCCAATCCCAAAAAAACAAAGGCCAAATGTTCTCTCTGATAAGTGGAGGCTGATTCATAATGGGGGCATGGGCCCTGGAAGAATGGAGGAATTTTGACTGGGCAAAGGGGAAGGAGGAGAGTGGAGGAGGTATGGGTGTAGGAAAGATGGTGGAATGAGATGGACATCATTGCCCTAGGTTCGTGTATATGTTGCCCTATGTTCGTGTACAGCACATATGGTGCAATGCTATATCTTGACCATCAGAGAAATGAAAAGTTGTTCTGCGTTGTGTACAATGAATCAAAATGCATTCTGCTGTCATATATACCTAATTTGAATAAATTAATAACTTTAAAAAAATGAGATCCTAGTTAAAATAAGTTACACTTCGTGTGTGTGTGTGATATGTAAAAATACACTATTCTGTCATGTACATCTAAAAAGAACAAATTTTTTTAAAATTTTAAAAAAGAAAAAAGAAAACACTTCTGTTGAATACCTATAAGCTGGTAACAGCTTCTGTCATTCACTTCCAATCCCCTATCTCAGAGGGGAATACATTCCAAGACCCATGAGTGGTTGCCTGCCCTATATATATTGTGATTTTCGTATACTTGCATACCCATTACAAAGTTTACTTTATAAATTAGGCACAGAGTTTAACAATGATAACTAATAATAGAACACTTATAACAATATACCATACTAAAAGTTATTTAACACTTATAGTTTATTTCTGGAACTTTCCACTTACTGTTTTTAGACTGATTGATAAATAGTAATTGAAATCATGGAGGTTGAAACCACAAACAAGTAGGAACTTCTATATTTTCTTTTGTGTAATGCTTGGGCTGGTCCTCTGAAAATGACATATTTTAGACTTCTTTGCCTGATTAAGATCCAAGTTAGGTTCTATCAATAGGAGGAGGTACTAGAGGGGTCTGTTAGGCAGAAGGTATGGAAAAGGACTGTTCTGGAATTTTCTTCTTTCCTTCCTTTTCACTTGACCTTTATGGGAGCAGTGATGACTACACAACTATAGAATGAGGTTTGTTTTTATTTATCTGTACCTCCTGGAAATTTGACAAAAACAAATAAACAAGCTCAGCAGGTTTTTTTTTAAAACACAATTCAAGAAAATGAGAACTGCTATGGCAGTCCCAAGAGAATCTTTTATTTTTAAATCTATACGAATAGACATTGCTTAAAATCAGAACCAAAATTTGATTTTGCATGTTGAAGAATTATAACAGAAGTTGAATGCACAGACTTGTACTGTCTTTTTTGTGAAAGTCAGGGCCCTAAGTGGAAAAGAGTGGGACCTGGATTGTTGAAATGAGGACATCTGAGTAGACTCAGAAGAAAGTGAGAATTTTAGTGTCAATGTCACTCTGAGTCTCTTCTCAGGAGATTTATTTCCCTTCCATGAAGACCCTGCAACAACTCATCTAAAGGAGAAGTTTTCCAAGAAACATCTTATTAAGGCATCATATTGATAAGATAACCTTATTACATCTAATCCAATAAGTAAAGTCTAATGTTCCAGGGGATAGTGCAATATCTGATAAAGTTTTAAATCACTTATACTCCCAGAAGACTGAAAAATTTAGCTAATTTATTTTGCTAAAAACATGAACTATGTATAGGAATGGATGCTAAGAGTATTAGACCAAAAAGGATGAAATATAATTCCAGGTCCGTATTTTGCTGATATGAGCACACTACAGACTATATATTTAACATGAGACCAAGATGCTAAAAATTCTCTGCAATATAAAGGAAAAAATAAAACCAATTGTCAGAAAGCTAAGAATGTTGGGATGTTAGGGTGGATATATCATGTGTTAAATACAAGTGATCTCTAGGACTAATTACCCTTTAGACAATTCTTGACACTGTGTTCTCAAATTATGAGCTGAGTGTTTTCAAATTATAAGATTTCTTGATACATCATAGTCTATAACTAACTTTATTCTTCTAAGTCTTTGCATTTAGGATTAAATCCTAGCCCATGAACTGTAGTCTTCTTACAGACATGACCTCCAAATTATGCTACTTTCATAATTTTTCATTTCCATGTTTCTCTCAAATTCTCAGCACATCTTGATGCCTGTTCTTGGAATTTCCACAACCCAAGTACTTATCTGTAATCAAATGTCTAAACAAATTAACTAGACTTCTTTTTGTCACCTTTTTGTCTATGCTTCTTCTTCCACCCCATCTACCCTATGCCCCATGCTAATGGCTCTTATAATCTTGGCTCCTAGTCAGTCCCAATTTACTTTGTCCATGTCTGCTATCAACTTGTGCACGTCTGACCACTCCATAAAAACCAATTAAAATCCTCAAAATAGCCTATGTAAATAAACAATAATTCCCTCAATCTAAAAAGCATTTTAAGCTTTCCAAAGCATGCTATATGGGTTACCTCATCTAAGACTCATAGAGCAGGCACTATCATCTCAATATCAGAGGTAAAATAGCTAAACTTAATGAATTCAAGTGATTGATTCTAGGTCATAATCTGGCAGTTATACACCAACTTTACTTCTTCACCTTCACCATTTGTTTCTCAATTAATTGAAGTAGAGCATCCTGTATGCATGCAACACACATACACACATGCGCGCGCGCATACACACACGCACACACACACACTATGGAAAATGTGGACTTTGTATACAGTGCAAAAGATGGTAATATATTTTTAATGTTTAAGATTTATATAGATCTTGAATCACACAAAATTTGGGTTCAAATTCCATCTTTTCCAATTTCCAATGTGATATGAAAAATGCTTCACATTTCTAGGCCTTTAATTTCTTCATCAGGAAATAGAATTTTGTAATAACTGTACCATGTTATAAGTTTATCATACAGATTAAATAATATGGTTAATTAAAGTATGCTAATAAAATGGCTCACAATAAATATTTAAGGATATTAGCTAAAAGTATTAGCAATGGTCATAACAATGTCATTCTTCTTATTGTTATTCATTTGAACAAATATCCCCTTGTGCCAGGTATTATGCTAGGCATCGGAGAGGTTAACAACAGTCAAGTTTAAACTTGTATGTCATTTCCAGATGATACTTACCTTGACCCTTATATTAGATCATGTCTCTCTGTTAATGCTTCAAACAAGCAGGGACTTTTGTCTGTTGTGCTCTCTGTTATATCTGTAGCTGTTATCACCCATAATAGGTAATCAACAAATACAGCCTTAATCAATCAACAGCATCCATTCCTTTTAGTTCCATACAACATAATTTCAATTAGTGATTGTTGCTTGTATATATATTTATATTTTGTTTCTACTTTTTCTGTTACACTGTGATTTCTAGGGAAGACCCTGTCTATCTTCACCTTTGGGTCCACAGGCTCTCAGCACAATGCCTGATATGTGACAAGTATTAATTAAATATGCATTCCATGAATAAATGATTGAACAAAAAAATGAATGAATGTGAAAGCACAAATGCTATGAAACACATGGTTAACAACGTATTTCAGAGAAAATATCTTAGGGAATAAGAGGAAGAATCGTGTTTCAGCCCAGAGAATCTCCAGTGAGAAGGATTGAAAAGGTAGACAAACTTTCCTCCTTCCACACAATTCATGCCTTAGTACAATAAGATTTAATTTTCTTGCCGTAAATGCATTACACTTCTTAATAACTCTACATACTTTGGGGGAATCCAAAATACCCTTTTCTAGATCTCAATCTGTCAAAAATTCAAACCCTTAATCAGGTCTATGATTGAATACCACATGTATTGTGAAATGTTTCCTAATTCTTCTATCATTCAGCTCAAATTAATGTCACCTTCATAGGCATCTATCAAATCCTACATTCCCTGATTATAGGGCAAAATTGATGTGTGATAAAATTGCAGGCATCTGACCCTCCACCTAGATTAGGCTGTTCTGAGAGGCAGAGCTCATTTTGCTTTATATTTCTCCAAATATTAGCAAAGTACAATTAATTTTCTATCCAATTGGATAAAAACAAATCTGGGAAATTCCACAGCAAGAGCTATAAATTGAAATATCTTTTATTTAGTCTTCATACCACACTCATTTCCTCAGGTCTTATTATATTTCTGGATGGCTTTTTTTCCAACTGCAACATACAATTCCTAACACCTCCTTTATTGACACTGTAAGGATCAATGAAGTAATATTGTCTGGCAGTTTTAAAATTGGAACATAAAATATACTTCTTTTTGGTTGTAGAGATTGTATCATCTTTCTCTTTTTATTGTTAGCTTCACTTGGAGACCAGTTATTGTAGCATCTGCTTCTCTCTCTCTCTCTCTCTCTCTCTCCACATCTCATCATAATCTTTTCCTCCAAAATAGAGACAAATTTTTTTGTGTGCTGAGAAGTGAGCCCAGGGCCTCACTTGCATTCCACCACTGTTGTATACCCCTGTCCCCATCCCAAAACTTTTATAAGTAGAAAGAATAAAAGGAGGCCTTGGGAGTCAGGAAGGGTGAAAGATATTATGGGAGGGATAGGAAGATAATGAAAGAGTCATCCTGAATTTGTCTTGAGCTCATCCACAAGCAATGCATGCTTGGAATAGACATAAAGCTGTGTGACAAAGACTGAGTGCTGGAGTATAGTATATAGCACTTCCCTGAAATCAGGGTGATTCAGACATGGGGTGGACTCAATAATTTTGAATTGACATCAGAATCACAGACCATATAAGGTGGATCAGAATTTGCCATCTTAACCTAACCTGGTTGATTGCCAGATTAAAAATAAAATCTCCATGGGATTTTCAACAATATCCAGAGTCTTGTGGCAAAATATTGAAAATTTATTGTATAATCCCAAATTACTCAGCACACCAAAAAATAAAAAAAATTGTAACAATTTTTCAAGGAAAAAAACATTCAATAAACTCCAACTCTGAGATTATCCAAATGTTAGGATTATAAAACAAAGTCTTTGAAGCAATGATTATATCCAAATCCTATGAAGCAAAAGTGAGATTTCCTGTTTTCAGCCTAGCAAGTAAGATGCTGGAAGTCACCACTTCATCCTAACAAGTAAAAATTTCAGCAAACCAAAAAATCAATAACTCATAACGTTTTTACGGCAATCAGAGAGGTGGGGATCCTAGGGCATACCACTGGCCCCAAAATCAGAGATTAAAAAGAAAATGCAAAAAAATATAGTTTGCTGGAGCAGAAATCCAAGAGCACAAATCTCCACAGTAACCACATAAATTATGTCTAGCTATAGAAAAAGATGGAAGATATACTAAAAGGCAAAAAAAAAAAAATACACAGTTTAAAGAGACAGAGCAAGTATCAGAACGAAATGTAGAAACAGCAAAGATACTAGAATTATCAGAGTGAGAATTTAATAAAACTATGACCAAAATGCTAAGAGTTTTAATGTATGAAGTATATAGCATTGAATAATAAATTGGCAATGTGAACAGAGATATGGAAATTATAAGAAGGACTCCCCCCACCAAAACAAATCTTGAGATCAAAAGCCTAGTAACAGAAATGAGAACATTGATGAGCTTATTTGTAGAATACACACAACTGAAGAAAGAAAACTCTGAGCTAGAGAATCTCAACAGAAACCATAAAAAGAGAAAAAGACCAAAAATGTATAAAATATCCAAGAACTATGGGAAAACTAAAAAAGATATAACACTTAATGGATATTCCAGAAGGAGAAGAAAGAAAAAAGGTAACAGAAGAAATATTTGAAATAATAATGACTGAGACTTTCTTCTAAGTTAATATCAAATATCAAACCACAGTTCCTTTATAACTCAGCATCTCAGAGAACACTGAACAGGATAAATGCCAATAAAACCTCACATAGGTGTATCATTTTTAGAATCAAAGATAAAATCCTGAAAGAAACCAAAGGAGGGGAAAAGCATTACTTACAGAGTAACTGTGTTCAGATTTTCATTGATGTGACTAAAATACCTGACAAGAAGAACTTAGAGGAGGAAAAGTCTATTTTTGGCACATGATTTCAGAAGTTCAGTCCACAGTGGACTGACTCCATTGCTGTGGGCCCAGGGTAAGACAGAAGAATGTCATGGTGAAAAGGCATGGTGGAGGAAGACTCCTCCATTCATGGAAACCAGGAAGCAGGGAGAGAGAGCTAGGAAGACAAGATGTTGTCCCCAAGGGCATGCCTCCAGTGACCTAACTTTTTTAAGCCACATCCCACTAATTACCACTAAATTAGTCCATTCAAATCAGGATGAACTCAGTATGTTACTTCTCTCAAAAACTAATCATTTCACCTCCTACATTAATACAGGAACTCTTGGAAGACATCTCATATCCAAACCATAACAATAACAAAGATAAGAATTAATATCTGACTATTCAGAAACCAAGCAAGAAGAAGGTGACATAGAATATTTAAAGCATAAAGAAAATATTCAATGGTGAACACTAGAGGTTGTGAAGGGTGGGGAAGGGTGAATAAGAGAGTGGATTTGATTACTAAAATATCACACTGAACCTAATTAATATCTATAATTAATACATTAACAAAAATAAAATCTTAAAAATTAAAAATTCAAAGACTGGCTGTCAAATACCTTATGAAAATAATTATGATGATGATGACCATGAGGATGATGATGATGATGATAAAGTTTAAAGATGAAAAATACCCTATTAACCTACAATTCTTATCCAATGATATTATAGTTCAAAAGTGAAGATGAAATAAAGACTTTCTTAGACAAATGTGTTGCTTCTAGACATACTTTGCAAGAAATGTGAAGAAAATGTTTTAGACAGAAAAAATTTAAAAAGTCAGAAACTCAGATCTATATAAAAATGGCATAGAAAAAGAAATAAGGGCAAAAATTTAAAAATTTTGTTTGTCTTAGTCTTGCCATTGAACACACAATAGCAGTGCAGGGAGAACCTGTCTCTAAATAAATAGTATGTTCAGAATAACAATAGCAACAATGTATTATATACACTTACATGTTTATATATTAATTGAATAAATTACAGCAACAATACAAGAAATGGAAGAGAGGTATTAGAATTCCTTTACTACTAGAAGGCATTTACCCCTACCATTGAGTCAATATGGTTCATTGAAAATAGACTTGATTTAGTAATAAATGTATATTGCAATCTCAAGGGCAACCTTTTACTTTTCAAAAAGTATAAAGGAAGTATAGTTGATATGCTAATAAAGGAGAAAAATAGAATCATATAAAATGCTTAATTAAAACCACAGACTGCTGAGCATCCAAATTGCCCCAACACTGCAACTGTGTGCATGTGCAGGATCCTACAGACCTGGAAATAGACATGTCAGAGAAAAGGTCACACCAGCATCTGTGAATTTTATTCTTTCTGGTTTAAGCCTACACTTTTTAGTCCCTTGTTCTACATCCTCAGAGTCCAGGAGTCCCTGTGGACATTAAAGTCCCTGCATCCAAGTGTGATGGCCTTGATTTCTGGAAGATGATAGAGCAGATCCAGTCAGCAACCCTCTACCCCTCCATAGTCCAGACAAGAAGCCATGACAGAACAATTAACCAGAGAGAACATTACTACATACTTATACCCAGATTAGAGGAATTAGGTAGAAAATTTCCAATAAGTTCTTTCCTCCTTTAGATATATTAGTACATAGTTTTGCTCTGAAGTGATTGTATGTAATAGGGTTTAGTATCTTCTCTCAAATTGATGCTGATACTGGGAACAGAAGAGGACATGCATTGAGTAGAAATATCAATACCTGGATTCTCACTCAGTAAGATCTTAAGAAAAATAAGCTCACTAGTCTCAGACGGGGGCCCATACCTGTAATCCCAGCAGCTGGGGAGGCTGAGGCAGGTGGATCATGAGTTCAAAGCCAGCCTCAGCAATTTAGTGAGGTGTTAAGCAGTGCAGGGAGAACCTGTCTCTAAATAAAATACAAAATAGGGCTGGGGATGTGGCTAAGTGGATAAGTGCCCCTGAGTTCAATCCTCAGTACACACACACAAAAAAATCCCTTTCATAAAAGTAGAAGTGATAATTATCCCAACAGATGGGTAGACATACAAACAACATGAAAAAGTAAAGGACAAACCATCCCAAACAGCCCATGGTCTTTCAACAACTGATGCCATTGACACCACAGGAGAAAATGTTAAAGAAAGAATATAGAGAGTTCATAGCTAAGCATACAATCCCTCATGGTGGCAGCACAGTGGTGACTGAGTTACAAGCCTGGATGGCATGCTCCCAGCCCTGGCTTGGCAGGGCTTTGCACTCCCAATGCTGCACAGGTGCTGAGCCTTCCCTGGCCAGGTGATGGTGAAATATTTCCTGAGCCAGAGCATACTCTGAAGTACCTGGGACCAAGTGTTCACTGCCTTTTGGCAGTGGTATCCAAATCCCTATAGCAAATATTTCTTAACCAAGACATAGTACACTGGGAGGCGACCCCTGACCAGGAGCTCCTGTCCTGGAGACTCCTGACCAAGACCATCAGGATGCCCCACTGAGCAGAGCGACTGTTTCCTGCCAATGTTTCTGACTTGTGCACATCCTAGAGAACTCTGTTATGGACCCACAGAATCAGACATGACCATGTTCCCCTGGAGCATCAACCATGCCCTGTAGAGGGTGATGGAGGAATGATGTGTTTACTGTGTGAACTCTGACCACACTGGTTGGACTGAAATCTGCAGGGAAGCCTGGATCTCCTCTAGTTTATCTGGTGTCTCTAGAGCTATCCAGGAATTTGGTCTTGCCAGGTTCAAAAGCAATGTGACCAAGACTACGAAGAGTTTTGAATACATCTTGGCCAAGCTGTAAGGTGAGGCCCATCCCAAACACTTGTTGAGACAGCCAAGGAGAAGGCAAAAGAGACAGCACTGCCAGCTACAGAGAAGGCCAAGGACATTACCAACAAGACTGCCACCAAGCAGCAGCAGCAACAGTTTGCGTAGCCAGACTGGGCCCTGGTCACTGCCACAGCCCACCAGCTGGTTATGGGCTCCTACTGCCCCTCTTTCATTGTACTTTATTATTAAAATCAACACCTAGCCCTCTCTGCTGTCTGGGTGGTGGGTTAGGGCAAGACTCCTGTGCAGCATCTGCAGTACACCAGGCACTTCTGATCCAAGCCTGCTTATTCTTACATTGGGCAGCTGATGACTGGCACAAAGAGATGGAGAGGTGTGGGGACTTGCTCAAGGTCACAGGCAGTATGCAGGTGAAGTGTCAGTAAACAATTCATTGTAAGCTCCAAGAGGGCAGAGCTCTTTGTTCTGTTCTGATGTGTCCCAAATACCTGGAAAAATATTGAACACATAATAGGCACTCAATAAATCTTTGTTGAATTTAATGAGCCCCCACCCCCAAAAAAGAAATTTCATAGCTAAAGTGTCAAATGAGCTAAAAGAACATGTAAGGAATAAATTTAGAGAGAAAAGACAGAAAGTGAAAGATTATTTCAATAAAAATTCTGAATAAAAGGCAGAGAGAAATCCTGAAAAAGAAAGACTCATTGAATCAAATTAAAAACACAGTTGATGACAAATCACATACAAAAATACATTAATAAGATAATGCATCATGATCAAGTGGAGTTCATCACAGGGATACAAGGTTGGTTCAACATACAGAAATATAAATGTAACTTACCACATAAGTAGACTTAAAGACAAGAATCACATGATTATCTCAATAGATGCAGAAAAAGCATTTGACAAAACACAGCATCCATTTATGTTTAAAATACTAGAAAAACTAGGGATAGGGGAGCATATCTCAACATTGTAAAAGTTACATTTGACAAACCTAAGGCCAACATCATTCTAAATGGAGAAAAATTGAAATGATACCCTCTAAAAATTGGAACAAGACAGGGATGCCCTATTTTACCCCTTGTATTGAACATAGTCCATGAAACTCTAGCCAGAGCAATAGAGAGGTGGGAGAAACTAAAGGGACATGAGTAGGAAAAGAAGAGCTCAAACTATCTCTGTGTGCCTGTGACATGATCCTACACTTAGAATACCCAAAAAACTCTACCAGAAAACTTCTAGAACTCATAAAGGAATTCAACAAAGAAGCAGGATATAAAATGAACACCCACAAATCAATTGCATTTGTATACACCAATGATGAATCAGCTTAAAGAGAAATTAGGAAAACTACCTCATTCACAATAGTCTCAAGAAATAAAATATTTGGAAATCAATCTAACAAAAGAGGTGAAAGACCTCTACAATGAAAACTACAGAACACTAAAGAAATAAATTGAAGAAAAGCTTAGAAGATGGAAAGATATCCAATGTTTCCAGATAGGCAGAAATAATATTGTCAAAATGGCCATACTACAAAATGGCTATACATATTTAATGTGATTCCTATTAAAATCCCAATGACGTTCTTCATGGAAATAGAAAAGGCACTCATAAAATTTATTTGGAAAAATAAGAGGCCCAGTATAGACAAAGCAATCTATTTCTCCAAGAAGAGAAAAAAGAAACAGGAAGCATCACAATACCAGATCTTATATTATACTACAGAGCTATAGTAACAAAAGCAACATAGTATTGGCACAAAAACAGGCATGAAAACCAATGGAATAGAATAGAAGACACGGAGACAAACCTACATAAATAGAGTTATCCCATACTAGACAAAGGTGCCAAAATATACATTGGAGAAAAGATTGCCTCGTTTGACAAATGGTGCTGGGAAAACCGGATATCCATATGTAATAGAGTGAAATTTATCCCCTATCTCTCACCCTGCACAAAACTCAACTCAAAGTAGATTAAAGACCTAGAGACTACAAGAAAATGTAAGCCCAACTCTCCATCATGTTTGCTTAGGAACTGACTTCCTCAACAAGACACCTAAAGTAGAAGAAGTAAAATCAATAATCAATAAACGGGATGGTATCAAACTAAAAAGCTTCTTCACAGCAAAAGAAACAATTGAGAGCACAAAGAAAAAGCCAACAGAAGGAGAAAAAAAAATCTTTTTCCACCCACATCTCAGATAAGGCATTAATTTCCAAATATACAAAGAACTCAAAAAGCTTAACATCAAAAAATAAATAAATAAACCAATCAATAAATGGGCAAATGAACTGAACAGACCCTTCTCAAAAGAAGAAATACAAATGGTCAACAAACATATGAAAAAATGTTCAATTAGAGAAATGCTAATTAAAATGACACTGAGATTTCACCTCACTACAACCAAAATGGCAATTATGAAGAATACAAGTAACTATAAATGTTGACAAGGATGTAGGGAAAAGGGTACACACATACATTGTTGATGGGATTGCAAATTAGTGTAACCACTCAAGAAAGCACTATAGAGATTCCTCAAAAAACTAGGAATGGAACCACCATTTGACCCAGTTATTCCATTCCCCAGCAGATATCCAAAGGGTTTAAAATCAGCATACTACAGTGATGCAGCTGTATCAATGTTTATAGCAGCACAATTCATAATAGCAAAGCTATGGAATCAACCTAGATGCCCATCAACAGATGAATGAATAAAGAAATTATGGCATATATACACAATGGAATATTACTCAGTCATAAAGAAGAATGAAATTATGGCATCTGCTGGTAAATGGATGGAACTGGAGACTATCATGCTAAACAAAATAAGCCAATCAGAAAAAAACAAAAGTTGAATATTGTCTCTGATATGTGTGTGCCAACTCACAACAAAGCAGGAAGGGGAAGAATAGAAGTTCAGTGGATTAGACAAAAGCGAATGAATGGAAGGGAGAGGGATAGAAACAGGAAAGACAGTGGAATGAATTTGACATAACTTTCCTATGTTCATATATGAACACACCACCAGTGAATCTCAACATTGTGTACCTCCACAAGACTGGGATCCTAATTAGAATAAGATATGTCCTATGCTTTATAAATATATAAAGAGATTCTGCCATTATGTATAAAGATCACATTCGAAAAAAAACTCTAAGAAAAAAATTCTGTTGAAAGCATCACCAATATATTCAACCACATACAAAATGAATTCTCAGGCCTTGAAGAAAAAATACATAATGTTGAGAATACAGACATCAGTAAAGAAAATATGTTAAGGGAGCATGACCAGAATAGACAAAATTTAAGAATAATTGGTATAACCAAAGGCACAAAAACACAAATTAAAGAAATGTGCAACATTTTCAATGAAATATTATCAGAAATTTTTCTAACCCTTAGGAATAACATAGAAATTCAAATACAAGAGGCGTTTAAACCACAAATAAGCAAGATCAAAACGGATCCTCTCCAAGACTCATTATAATTAAAATGCCTAATATACAGGATAATGATAGAACTTTAAAAGCCACAAGAGAAAAATAGCAGTTCACACCATTTTTTACATGAGGCAAAATTCATTATAGCCAAGTTATAGAACCAGCCCAGGTACCTGTCAACAAATGAGGGTAAAGAAAATATGGTATATATACACAATGGAGTTTTACTCAGCCATAAAGGAACAATGATATTATGTTATTTGCCAATAAACAAATGGAACTGAAAATAATAATGCTAAGTGCAATACACGAGACTCAGAAAGCGAAGAGTTGAATGTTTTCTCTCATATACGGAAGCAAAAGTAAAATAAGGCGGGAGGAAGTAGTGGATCCAATGAAAACAGAAGGGATGTCAGTGGAATAGATGAAGGGAATAGATGAGAAGAGAGGAATGGAAAAAAGTAGGAAGTACATAATAATATTTACCAAATTATGCTATGTACAAATATGAATATCCCACAGTGAATTTCACTTTATGTATACCTATAAAGCACCAATTTTTAAAACTAGAAGGAAGACCAGTAGGGAGAAAGGGAACAGGGAAAGAAAGGAGGAAGTATTGGGAACTGAAGTGGAGCAAATTCTATTCAGTGCATGTATAATTGTGTCAAAATGAACCCTAATGTTATGTATACCTGCAATGCACTAATAAAAGCATCAAGATATATAAATATAACCACAGAAGTCAGAAAAAGAATGAAGTAAATGTGACAACTTGTGAAATGAATGAAAAAAAGTTCTTAACAAAGAAGTTAAAGTCATTTAAAAATAATCTAATGGAAATTTTATAACCCAAAAATACAAGTAAAAATGAAAAGTTTAATGAATGAGCCAATATCAGAATGAAGATTACAGAAAAAAGAGTGCAAGTAAAAGGGGGTGAAAACATACACCATGCAAACACTAACCAAAAGGAAGTGATGATATGAATTTTAGACAATGTCAAAAAAGAACAAAATCTGAGGTCAGATGAATAATCAACACAATGTGACATTAACCAAAGAGTAGACACATAGATCAATGGAACAAAATTAAGAAGTAAATTTACACAAACACGGACACAATGAGTCTTTGACAATGGTATAAAAAGTTCAGTGTAAACAATATGGTCCTTCCAACAATATTGCTGGAACAGCTGAATAAAAAAAATAACTTCAACCTATATCTCACACCTTGTTTAAAAAATTGTCCCAAAAGAATCAGTCACTCAAATGTAAAATGTGTTACCTATAAATTTTTTAGGAAAAAAGAGAAAATTTTCTTGATTTTGTGTTAAACAAGCATTACTTATGTTTGACATCAAAAACCTGATTTTTTACACCATGTATTAGGCCACAGAACAAATCTCAACAAATTAAAAAAAAACTGAAGTCATAGTATGCATAGCATGTGTCTTCCTTCATCACAATGGAATAAAACTATAAATCAAAAAGAAGAACCTTAGAAATTGTACAAATATATGGTTATTAAACAAGCTCAAATTACCAATGAGTCAATGAATAAATCAAAAAGAAACAATTTAAAGTTCTTGAAATAAATGAAAATAAAAGCACAATATACCAAAACCTATGAGATATAGCAGAAGGAGAACTAGTGGAAAGTTTTTAGCAATAAGTGCCCACTGTGTGTGTGTGTGTGTGTGTGTGTATGTGTGTGTGTGAGTGCACACACATGTGTACATGTATGTGTGTACAGAAAGACTCCAATAAGTAAAGATTCAGTTGAGCAAATTAAAAAAGCCAAAACAAACAAAGTCAAAATTAATAGATGGAAAGAAATAAAGATCAGAGCAGAAATAAATGAAATAAAAACTAAAAGTATACAAAATATCAGTGAAATGAAGATGTTTCTTTTGAAAAGATGAGCAAACATGACAAAACATTCACTAGACTAATTAAGAAAAATACCAAAAAATTAAGAAATAAATTAAGAAATTCCAAAGAATAAAACCAGAGATGAAGAAAGGAGATATTACAGGAGTTTCTACAGAAATACAGATGATTAATTAGGGATTATTATGAATTATTATACATCAAAATATTGGCAAACTTTAAGGAAAGTTACATTTCTGAAGACATATAACCTATTAATTTAACATGAGGACATAGAAAACCTGAACAGAACAAAACTAACACGATTGAATCAATAATAAAAAGCATCCCCAAAAAGAAAAGCCCAGAACCAATTGGCTTCCACTACTAAATTTTATGAAACCTTGAAAAAGTAGCACCAATTCTTCTCAAACTATTCAAAAATATTGAAAGGAAGGAAATTTCTAAATCCATTGTAAGAGGTCAACATTTCCCTAACACCAAAACCAAATGAAGATACAACAACAACAACAACAAAATTTTAACCAATATTCTTGATGAATATAGATGCAAAATTCTCAATAAAATCCTAGAAAGTCAAATTCCATAGCCCATAAGAAATATTATACACCATGATCAAGTAGGATTTACATCAGGGATGCAAAATATTTCAATATACATGAATCAATAAAATCATACATTACATCAAAAAATGAAAGACAAAGATCACATTATCATATCAATAGATACAGAAAAGCATTCAGTAAAATTCAATGTTTCATCTTGATAAAAAAAAAGAAATGTCCAAAAATTAGAGGCAGGAGGATCACGGAGGTGGGAGAATCGCTAGTTCAAAGCCAGCCTCGGCAATAGCAAGGCGCTAAGCAACTCAGTGAGACCCTGTCTCTACATAAAACACAAAATAGGGCTGGGGATGTGGCTCAGTGGTCATGTGCCCCCGAGTTCAATCTCCAATACCAAAAAAAAAAAGATAGATAATGGCCAGACAGAATTGAGAGCCCAGAAACCCATCCTGAAAAAAACAAATAGATATAGAATGTGCCTCATAACAAAGGTCATTTATACTAAGCTACCAGTTAACATACTGAATAGGGAAAACCTGAAAGCTTCTTTCTATACCTAATTGCATGTCACTGATGACTAACGATGTTGAGCATCTTTCCATGTGCTTATTTATCATTAGTATATCATCTTTCGTGAGGAGTCTATTTAAATCTGTTGCCCATTTTATATCATTTGTTTGCTTTTTATTATTAAAACTTAAGAGATTTTAAAATATTTTATGTTCAATTGTTCCACTGGATAAGTGATTTGTGACTATTTTCTCCCTGTCTTGCTTTTCCATCCTTTCAGCATTCTTTTGTAGAACAACAAAAAATGTTCTTAATTTTAATAAAATACACTTTGCTTTTTTAAAAAGTCACATTTTCTTTAAAAACACTTTAAATTTTCCACTTGAAATATAGTAATTATACATATTTGTGGGATATAATGATATTGCAATACATGAATAAAATGTGTAATGATCAGATCAGGGTAATTGGCATATCTATCACCTCAGGCATTTATTATTTCTTTACATAGGGCACATCCAAAATCCTTTGTGCTAGCTTTTTGAAATATTTGTTTCAATAATATTTATTCTACTGTGCTACAGACCATTAAATTATTCTTCCTATCCAACTATATCCCTGACCCATTAACCATACTCTCCATTCCTCCCTCCCCCATATTATTCTCTACTTCCTCTACTATTCTATTCTCTACTTCTTGAGACCAACATCATTTTAACTCCCACATGTAAGTAAGAACATGTGGTATTTCTCTTTCTGTTCCTGACTTCATTCACGTAACATAATGCCCTCTAGTTCCATCCATTTTGCTACAAATGACAGAATTTCCTTTTTTATGTTGGATTAATATTCCACGGTGCATATATACCAAATTTTCTTTGTCCATTTATCCATCAATGAATACTTAGGTTGATCCCATATCTAGGTTATTGAGAATAGTGCTTCAGTAAACATGTGAGTGCAGATGTCTCTTCAACATATTGATTTTAATTCCTTTGAATAGCCACTGTTGGTTTGACTAGAAGTCCAATGTGCTATCCATTGTAGCACAGAGCCTGTTTCAATTCCTTTGGATATATCCAGTAGAGGAATTTCTAGATCACATTCAACAGAAATAAGTATTTTTAGAACTAAAAAGAGAAACACAAATTAGTATTGAGATTAAACCTATACTTGTGATAATTAAATCTATATAAAATGGTATTTTGACATCAGAAGCCACAGAAGTAAACAACCAAGACTATATATATACATACATATATATAAGATTATATATATTCTTATGTAAATGTGTGACAAAACAGAAGTCCTATGAATAGAAAGATCAACACTCCAAAGGAACCTGCAGTTGATTATCACTTAAAATGGAAACCAGTCCATCATGGAACATAAAACATTACAGAAGATTGCAAATTAAAATATACAAAGGAACCAGGCATGGTGGCGCAAGCCTGTAATCTCAGCACGTAGGGAGGCTGAGACAGGAGAATCTCGAGTTCAAAGCCAGCCTCAGCAACCGTGAGGCACTAAGCAACTCAGTGAGACCCTGTCTCTACATAAAACACAAAATAGGGCTGAGGATGTGGCTCAGTGGTCGAGTGCCCCTGAGTTCAATCTCCAGTACCAAAAAGATAAAAATAAAATAAAATAAACAAAAGATCAAATAATTATTTGAAGGAACTTATATAAAACCCATGACATTCGGAGTAGAAATTCACCATGTCTATAATTTGTTTCTTTTAATTTTAGAGGTAAGAAAAACTGAATAAGAATAATATGCAGAACAGATTAATGCAGGTGCATGTGGTACATGAATCCAGAAATAATATAATTGAAAATAACTGGACACATCTTGTACCTTGTAGAAAAGAGAGTTACGCATTGTTAGTAGTTTCAGAACATTTAACTTAGAACCCATGGAGAAGCAAAGAGATTTGGTAGCAGGTAGATCCTGCTACCAAACAGGATCCAGTTTACAACATCATCTTTCATAAGCATACAGATTTGCTACACCCAGAAAACATCTCCAAATCAAAAGGTTTAACCCAGTGACTTGAAAGACATGGGAAATGAGGTTTATCATATGGACAGGAGAAGATAGCTAAAATGTTTTAGGGAAGTATCCACACTCATAATTTTCAAATTGTCCATATATATTACAAAATTACATAGCAAAATCTGGCTTATTGACTCCCATGAGCAATACTATCAAATGAATAAATGGCCTATAGTAAAACCATGCTATGAAAATCACAGAATAATTTAGAACATGACAATAAATTGATTATTATCCGTTTCCTTTTTTTCTCTATTCAAAAAAATCAACAAATTAATATAAGGAAGAAAATAATGAACACATGCCTCAAAACAGCATTCTCCTTTACTTCTGGACACAAAGATAAGGGGAAAGAAAATGTTTCCATTTAGTATTTAATCACTACCAAATATGGTAAGATTTTACACTTTACCACTGAGCTGCATCCCCAGTCCTTTTATTTGTATTCTGATACAGGATCTCACTGAGTTGCCAAGGTTGTCCTTGAACTTGTGATCTTGCCTCAGCCTCCCAAGTTGCAGGGATTACAGGCTGCCCCACTGTGCCAAGCTTTTTTGAATTTTTGAAAAATGAAAACATTAACAGGATCAAATAGTCTGCCAAGCAATTCACTCTCAGTATTATTTTTTTACATAGTCAATTATTTATTGTACCTTTCATGGTAATCAGTGTGGCCTTGTGTTGAGGTTCCACTATACTCAACCTGTTAGGCTGTGTTGACCAAGTATTTTAAACAAGAAATGATATTGCTCAAAATTCTTGGTGAACACAGCCTAAAAGCCTAACATAAAATCCTCTGCATTGATGTATTGGGCACTGCACTGTGTGACTAAAAGCCAAGCATTTAATGACAACAAACAAGAAGGAATGTCAGGCAAGGACATAAAGTGATAAAGGCATTTCATGCTAAATAATAGAGAACATCCTGCAATCGTTTCTTTGGTTTTATTGATGCATAAAAATGATGCTAAAATTGTTGCACTGAATAATATACTAACGAATCTTTACCTATGTTTGGGGGCAGGGGAAAGCACAATGATCATTTTAAAATTATTTTCCCCTCATTTCAAAGCCTCTAGTTTTTGTTTTGTTTTGTTTTTTGGTACAGGGGATTGAACTCAGGGGCACTCGACCACTGAGCCACATCCCCAGCCCTATTTTTTATTTTATGTAGAGACAGGGTCTCACTGAGTTGCTTAGTGCCTCGCCGTTGCTGAGGCTGGCTTTGAACTCACGATTTTCCTGTCTCAACCTCCCAAAGTGCTGGGATTACAGGTGCACGCCACCACGCCCGGCAGCCTCTAGTTTTAATTGATGCTTGCTGGATATTTCCTCAGCAAGTAACAGATCACATTTATCTGTTTTTTCCTAGTCTGACTTTACTTGTATTTTAAAGCCTACTATAGACACACATGCACACATACATGCGCACACACATGTACACAAACACACCATAAAACTCAGCTACCTAAAAGCATGGCTAATAATTCGGAGTCTATTAATTAAACCAATTTAATTTAAAGACTTTCTAAAATTTATTTCATTTTACCTTTAAAAACTTTTTGACAAAATGCATCTTGGATTTGTAAATTATTCTTCTTAGTGAAGATGATGTGCAACATTTATTCTTCAGCATTATCTTATATTTCTTCACATTTGCATTGCAGATTTTTAACTCATATTAAATTCCTCCTCCAAAAAGTATGACTGAAAGAGTTAGTAGGTTTATTATAATACAATGATAGCCAAGGGAGAAATTTTTGATAGTCAACAACAGCTAAGAATTACCTCCTAGGACCAAATCATACTCTACCTACTTCCCACTTTATGAGGCACATAAAGCAAGAGGGAGAAAATGATGAAAATATGTATTTCTAAAAGTGTAATGGATAAAAATTAACATGCAGTGAACTGTAATGTAGAGCTTGAATAAGAAATCATTTACAAAATTTGGACATGTATTTTTCCATAGAAACAATAGGAAATGATGTTTCAAATGCAAAGAAAAACTCATAAAATTCTTTTCAACCCATAAGAAAGACAAAATAGTTTGTTGTTTTATTTAAAAACATAACATTAGCTAGATCAACTTAGTGGCTGGTAACATAAATGAATTTGAACCCTCATAAGCACAGAAAGAAAGTTTATTATAAGAATACAAAATGTTTCATGCAATTGCAAGTCATGAGATGAGTCCTTTGAGGAATTCTAGAGATAACTTGGCTTCTCCAATTCCACTCCCTAATTATCTCAGTGAATCTGTTTTATTCTTTCATCCTTCTCCACAGATAGTCTTTCTGAAGCTTAGTCCATACAGTGATTGTAGCTGCATCACAACTCTTTTTTTTTTTTTTTTTTTTTTTTAGGTAAGCTTCTGGAGTATTTATTTTATTTTATTTTATTTTTTTTCCCAAAAGTTGCATTTTAATACATGTTAGCAAACATAACAGAAAAAAACAAATTATCAGAAGCTGTACACACTATTCACTGAAAACATTTGTTGAGGCAAATAGAAAAAAATTGTTACAATCATAATTTTTCTAACTTTGCACAAAATTATAAGCAGATTACATTCTTCA
>CM053405.1:93634311-93696871 GCA_028644305.1 Xerus rutilus | reverse complement strand
TAACTTTCCATTGTTGGTTATCATTTCCTCCTCATGAAATATTTTGCCAAGAATGCTGTATAGTGCAGGCTTTCTTGCTGTAAATTCCTTTAACTTTTGTTTATCATGGAAAGTTATTGTTTCATCATCAAGTCTGAAGGTCAGTTTTGCATCACAACTCTTAAGTACACACTTTGCAAGTTGCAAACACATTCATCTATAGATCTGCTGTTGTGGATTACAATTACAAGTTCTAAGCAAAAAATTAATTGTCTGACATGAATCACATTTTCATTTCATAATGTGAGATGTTGGATCATGAAGTAACAATTCATTAATTTCAAGATATATATTGCTGACCTAGTATACACTAAGCACTATCCTAAACACTCAACTAAAAAAGACAATAAATGTTCCAGCTCTCAAGAAACTTAGCAAACTGGAAAACCATTCCATACCTCTGAGGTGGATTCCACCACAAGTGCCCAGCCCAGAATGTGCACTTTGTTCCTATGAGCTAGATACTTCCTTCCCACGCATGCAGGCATCTTGCAACTTAGCTCATAGAATCTCTTCCCACACCCTCAGGGAGCACCATCCTGGACTAGAAGGAGCTCCAGCATCAAGAGAGAAATCAACCAGATAAAAATATCACCACCAAAGTTCTATCATTGGAATCACAACTACAAAAATATATCAAGACCTGCATGCTAAACCTAAACATGGATACTATCTAAAAACTAAAACACAACTCAAGGTCTCCTAAAATAATAAAATGTCCAAGATAGAAATCCAAGAAACTCACAACTTGTTCAAGAAAAGGTGAACAACTGACAGCAACAGTGAGATGAATCAGAGGGTGAATTTATCTGAAAAATATTAAAACAACCATCATAAACAACCATCATTATCTAATATAGAATTACTAATTATTTTGAAAAATAGAAAATATCAGCAAAGAAATTAAAGTTATAAAAAAATCAAGTGGAAATTTTAGGCATGAAAAAATAAACAAAAAATGCACTGTGTGTGCTCAATAGGAGAGTTAAGGTGACAGAAAATATAACTAATAAACTTAAGAAAAAATAAGAACAATTTACCCAAACCATGAAAATAAACTGAAAAAAAAAGTGTCCCAAGAAGCTACAGGACTACCAAAAGATGCAGTAATCAGATCATCAATTCCTGGAAAGAAAGGGGAAAGCTAGTGGTGCTAAAAGAGTTTTCAGAGAAATAACAGCTAAAAACTCCCCAAATCTAGTTGAAAGACATAAGTTGACAGATTCCAATTATTAGAAACTTAAATAGGATAAAGTCAAAGAAATCCATTTCAAAGCACCCTAAACACTAAAGATAAAGTAAAAACCTTAAAAGTAGCCAGAGAAACTGCCACCTTGCCTATAGGTAAACATCATTTTAATGGCAAAAGATTTTTCATGTGAAACAACAGAGACTAAAAGAAACAACCAAATGAAAAGACCTATCAGCTGCTATATCTGTATCAGGTGAAATGACCCTTTAGGAATGAAGGGAAAATAGGTCATTTTTAAATTAAAAATATATATATTTTTTTCACTAATAGACTTTCCCTTAAAGTTTGGACAAAGGAAATTGTTCAAATATCAAGGAAATGATAAAAGAAAGAAGCTTAGAGCATCAGGAATGAGGAGAGAATACTGTAAAGAATAAACATGCTGGTAAATACAATTGACTATCCTCCTCACATATTTTTCAAATAGAAACAATAAGTGATAATTGAAGTAAAAATTATAACACCGTGTGATATGCAAGATAATAATATTTAAATGTTGGAAGGATAAAGACACTTAAATGAAAGTAGTTTTCCATTCTTGAAGTGGTAAAGCACTGATGCCAGTAGATTGTGATTAATCACATACGGATATTGTAATATTCAGAACAGCCACTAAGAAAATAGAATGAAGTGATCTACTCAAAAACACTAAAAATATGTTAAGATAAATCTTAGAATATGTCCAAGTAACCCAAGAAAAGGATAAAAAGAAAAGGGGGAGCAATGTATAGGAAGATCCTTCTCAAGAGATAACATTTGGAGTTATTCTTGATTACTAAAATGTAACAGTAGCATGTCCTAAGCAAAGGAACCTGACAGAAAGTAGCAATAAGTTATGTTACCTGAATAGCAAGAAGGCCAGTGTATTTGACAGGGCAGTGATATAACAGGAAAGGAAATCAATGAGGTGAGCAACAGACAGATAATGAAAAGTATTGTCAAAACTCAGTTTACTTGTGAATACAGTGTGAAGCTCCTGGAGAGCATTAAACCAAGGAGCAACGTGATTTGATTTTTATGTTTCTAAAGAACACTCAAGCTGCTGTGTGGGGTGCAGGTAGCAGTGTGATAAAAGATGAAAACAAGCAGACCACAGCTCCGACCTTTAATCCTCTTGATCTCAGAAAGGTCACAATGCACAGGCAATAAAGAAGGCATGACGGAGGGAAAGCCCTGACAAAGTAGATGGAAGTAAGAGGAAATTACAAGTGTAGGTAGAAAAGAAAGAAAGAAATGGAGAAAGTAATAACATCAATAATGGAAGTAATATTAGGGAAAGAAAGAAGCGTGGAGTACAGAGAAATCTCTAAATTCTTCTAAATATTGAACTCATCTAAATTTAGGTAGACAACGCACAATTTAGGAGGCAGCCTTATGCAGTAAGACGATTATGGTTCGATGCAAGAGCCCAGGTTTCTCAGACAAGCTATACTGTAGACACTTGAGCTTCTTTTGGGTTTTGTCCCTCACATAGAACTGTGCTATTGGACTTTAAAGAAACTTCCAGTTTCTACTTGCTTTTATTCTAAATAAAAATGACAAAATAAAAATCACTCTTTTGTCCCAGAAGTCAATCTAGAACATCTACAAATTGTCTGAAGACTTTGGGATGAAGTTCACAAGAAAGCTCTTGGTGTCATTAAGAAACATACTGAGCCAAACCAAAAATAAAAATGTATCTTTATTAAAACTCATAAGGAAATTATACCAGAAATGCCATATGACTTTCTGGTTAATGAACCTCAAAACGAATATAATGAAGCTGGAGCAAGTCCAAAGACACAAAATTAAAATGATAAAAGATATCAATTTGAACATAGAATAAAATATTTAGGAATCTCCCTTATGAAAAGATGAAGATTGAGAAACCAAAGAGATTTTTTAAAAATCTTCAAAACTATAGATAAGAAAAACAGATTTCCTCAATTTATCCTAGAGTATTAGAATAAGACATTCTCTTGAAACTTAAAAAAGAATTTTAGGACAAATACCTTATATAGAGGCAAAATATGAAAAGTAGCTCTCAATTTAATCAGTAAATATAAATTTGGAAGGATGTGGGGGCTGGGGAGATAGCTCAGTGGTAAAGCACTTGCCTAGCATGCTTGAAGTTCTGTGTTCAATCCACATCACTACATCAATAAAAACAAACAACAATAACAAAGAAAGATTTTTTTTTTAAAAAAGAACGTGGAATAAAAAGCCAACAAACCAAATTCTGTGCTAGTATGGAGTTCAAGGAATTCTCAAAAATAAATATAAAACAACCAAATGCAACTAAGGTACGAAAAAAACAATGGAATGGCTCTCTCAACACTGCGTTTAGTTTTTTATCACTGTGACAAATACCTGAGAAAAACTACGGAGAGGAGGAAAGATTTATTTTGGCACATAGTTTCAGAAGTATCTCTCCGTAGTCAGCTGGTTCCAAAGCCACAACTTCACAGTGAAAGGGCATGGAAGAGGAATGCTGAAAGTTGACAGGGGACTTTGAAGAAGGGGGAAGAAAGAAAAAAAGGAGCTCGAACCAAGATACAGTCACCAAGGGCAAGCTCCCAGTGTCCTTCTGCCTCCAACCATGCCTGCCTATCTGTAGTTTCCACCACTTTTTTTTTTGTACTGGAGATTGAACTCAGGGGCACTCGACCACTGAGCCACATCCCCAGCCCTATTTTGTGTTTTATGTAGAGACAGGGTCTCACTGAGTTGCTTAGTGCCTCGCAGTTGCTGAGGCTGGCTTTGAACTCGCAATTCTCCTGTCTCAGCCTCCCTAAGTGCTGGGATTACAGGCTTTTGCCACCGCGCCCAGCTTAGTTTCCACCACTTCTGTTATGGTTTAGATGTGGTGTACCCCAGAAGCTCACATGTGAGATAATGCAAGAAGGTTTTGGGCTATAGCTTTAAACTAATCTGTGAATTAATTCCTGATGGGATTAACTGAGTGGCGACTGGAGGTGAGTGAGGTGTGGCTGGAGGAAGTGGTTCATTGGGGGCATGGCTATGGGATACATATTTTGTATCTGAAGAGTGGAGTCTCTCTCTGCTCTCTGATCATGATGTGAGCTGCTTCCCTCCACCATGCTCTCCCGCCATAATGCTCTGCATCACCTCAAGCCTGGAGGAATGGAGCCTGCCTTCTATGGACCTCTGAAACTGTGAGCCCCTTAAATAAACTTTTCCTCCTCTATAGTTGTGCTATGGGGGTGGGGAGGGGGGTCATTTAGTCACAGCAATGAAAAAGATAACTAAAACAACCTCCCAGTCCAACTGTCAATCCATTGATAAGGTCACAACCCTCATGATTCAATCACTTCCCCAAGCCCCACCTCTGAACCTTGCTAAATCGGGAACCAAGCCTTCAACACACGAGACATCAGGGGGCATTCTATATCTAAAGCATAATACCATAAAAGCAAGTTTCATCTTTTATAGTCTTTGAATCAGTACACCTTTAGAAAAGTTTCACAAATTTTCAGTAACAGTTATATGACATGTGAATGTGGCAATGAAAAGAAAAATGTACCCTCAGTGCTTCCATGGACACAAATCACCAAGTGCCATCATAACCAAAAATTTGGTTGGAAAACTGCATAATTTTATAGACCTATCAATTATTCTGTCTCAGGGGGAGAAAAGCAACTTCCAGATTTAGAAGCTAAGTACGATAGCCCACAAAATATTAAAAATCAATATATGACTGTAAAAAATAAATTCTTGAATACTCAGTAAAATATTAAAAAAAGAACATATTTTTATACTGCTCTCTCCTGAAATTAATTAAAATGATAATGAAAAAAAAAGTTTTAAAGAGTTAAAACCTACATAAAGTCAAGAAGGAATGAAAATTACTCAGTTTCAGAAGCTGGAAAGAGAATGAGAGAAAAGAAAAGCCCCAAATCGAAAAAATCAGAAGCTGGTTCTATTAGACCTTAGAACTCAAAAAATTCTCAGAAATTGGAGTCATCATAGAAGTGCAACTGACAATAAGATTGTTAAAGAATTTGTATAAGGTGCTGTTGAAAACAGATTTCTTACTTCACCCCCCATGGAGAGATTAAATCAAGACCACTCTATATAGGATCCAGGGTAATTTAAAAACAGAAGTATTAAGGGAATATCTGTATACTTAGCAATAAGATGAATAGGTACCTTCTTTTATTTGTCTCCAAGAGTACTGGCAAACATTTTATATCTCCCAGACAAAAATCTAAAGGTATCATCTCTGAAATAACTGATCAGCACAAGTTTGGGAATAATAAAACTACAACAACTATGGAAATTCCATTCCTGAAAGATCCAAGCCAGATAACCCTTCAATGAGAACCATCAATCAGCCACCTACATCTTTACCCCACCACACACACACACACACACACACACACACAGAGGCACTTTTAAGCTGACACACAAAGCTTCTGATCAGTTTTCTATTACCTCACTCTTAATTGTGACTGTGTAGGTAAATAGCAGCAGACAGTACAAAAAAAGCCTGCTGTGGGAAACAAAGACCAAATGAACTGGGAAGGCAGAAACAGAGATCATAAAGGGAGCCAGATATTTTATTTTCTTCAAAAAGAGATGAAGCTATATTCATGAAAGAAGAATGGAAAATTTTAAAGGAAGATTCAAAGATCAAGACAAAGCTCTTGGAAATTAAAAAATAAGATAAAAAATTACTAACTTAAGGAGAATTAGAGGAGATAGTCAAGGCAATCTCCAGAAAGTAGGGCAAACAAAAAACAAGAAGAGAAGGAGAAGCAAGAGGAAGAGAAAGAGGAAAGAAAAGAAATTCAGTGATGACTTGAGGATGTCCACCATCCAGAAGCAAGAATTCTAGAAACAGAGAATAGAGGAAAGGGAGTAAAGGACATTATTAAAAATATAATACAAAAAGTGTTTTGGAACTGAAAATACTGACCAAATTGAGAGTGCTTAATGCAATTGATAGAAAAAGACACACACACACACACACACACACACACACACACACAAAGAGCATGTTATAAAAATTTGTCAACATCTGGGACAAAAAGAATACACAAGAGGGCTGGGGTTGTAGCTCAATGTTAGAGCACTTGCCTAGCATGTGTGAGATCCTAGGTTTGATCCTTAGCACCACATAAAGAGAAATAAATAAAATAAATAAATTGTGTCCATCTACAACTGAAAAAAAAATTTTAAGGAATACACTAGAGCTTTCACAAAGATGAATAAAACAGATCACAAAGGAAGAAAGAAAGAATCCTGCACAATAATGACACTAAAATTCTTACTGGAAGAAAGTATACCACAAAGAAATACCTTCACCATATTAAGGGAAAATTATTTCCATCTTCAAAGAACTCTGTGGTAGAAATAAAGATATTTTTGGACATATAAAGCATCAAAAAACTTTCATTTATGATTTCTCAAGATACTAGAGTAGTTACCAAAAATCAGAGCATAACCCACCATATTTGTTCTCTGTTGTTGCTGTAACAAATTACCACAAACTTAGTGGTATAAAAATGTATTATTATTATTATGTATAATGTATTATTACAAATGTATTATTTTTATAGTTCTGGAAGTCAGAAGTCAATCAAAGTGTCAGCAGGATTACATTCCTGCTGGAGAATCTAAAGGAAGTTCTGTTTCCTTGCCTTTTCCAACTTTTAGAAGTTGTCCTTAGTTCTAGGTTTATGGTACTTTCCTGTTTTCATTGCTGGCAGCATGATATCTTCAAATCTCTCATTATTATATTAAATCTCTTGCCTCCATCTTTTAATTTTAAGTATTCATTTGATCACATTGGGCCAACCTAGAAAATTCTGAATTAACTCTCCAACTCAAGGTCCTTAACAACATCTGAAAAGTTCCTTTTACCATCAGTGGCATGTACACAAATTCTAGGGCTTAGGATGTGTATCTCTTTACAGGAACCATTATTCTTCTATTATGCCCAAGAAAAATAATAATAAAAATTCAGGAAACAGAGCTCCTTACTTTAAAAGAAATACTAGGAGAATAGCAGCTCAGAATGATGGCTAGGATGGAAAATAATCTAGGTCAGATTAGTCCAAAAAGTTACAAAGTTCATGGAAAAATATTTCAAGAAAAAGTTACTATCAGTTAATAATATATGCTTGACTGCTTGAACAGAGATTATAACTCTAAGGGAGAATTTGAGTAAGAATTTTGAAAAGATTTTAAAGAGTCAAATTTTAAAATGACTAAGTCATTAACACAGGAAAGACAAGAAAATGTACAAAAAAGGAAATGTAATTATAGTTATCTACATGGTTCATATCCAGATGATATTTATATAATCATCATAATACAAATTCTGAACTATGATCTAATAAAAACTAGCCAAGATGGTGGAGTGGAGAGACACTGTAGATCTCAACTCCTCCAGTTTGGAATCAAAACAGCAAAAAAAGCAACACAAAAAATGATGAAGTTAACAACCCTCAGTCTCTCTCTCTCTCTTTATATATCCCAAGAAGAAATGAAAAAATAAATAAAATAGAGTTGGGCATAAGCAGTGATCCTTCCATTCTTGTTGACTATTTTGAACAACTTAAGGAGATGTGGACATGAGATTCTTTCCTTTTTAATTAATTTTTTGTTACTGTCTTGCTCTGCTGATTGATTCATGGACATACATACATATATTTTTTTCTCATTTTTAGAATTTTTAATGAAGATATTTTTCCTGGAATTTTCATTTGGAGGTTAAGGATTTTGGTTCATTTATTTTGGCTTTGTTTTGTTTTTGTTTGTTTCTCATGTTTTTCTCCTTTTTTCTGCTAACAGCCAAATTCTTTTGTTCTTTCTTTCTTTTTTCACTTTGTTTTTTCTATTTTTTCTCCTTCTTCTTTATAACTATCATTTGGCACGTCTCTTCTTCATTTTCTCTGTTCGCATTTTGAACATTCTACACTCTTCTATCTTCCAATCCCATTTTCTTTCCTCTTAATGAAATGCATATTTACTATATTTTAGAACTATTTCGTTTGTAACTCCTGCCCCTACTATTCATGTTGTTGCAATTACTACTGCTGTGGACGACATAGCTGACACCTGCTGTTTACTAATACCAGATCTAGTTCACAATTATTTATTGTTTTGCTGTTGGCAATAATTTCTGTTTTTGTAGTATTAGAAGAGTAGATGTCATAATAGTAACCAAATATTTCCTTAAATGCTGTATATTATTTGCATCAGTTGTTACTGTTGCCTATTTCTCTGTTTTTTGTGAGGGGCTGAGGATCTACAGGACACTCCAAGTCCACAGGGTAGAGACTCTGCTGCTAAACTAAACTCAATCAAAAGACAGCACACTATGCTCCACACAAAGTAATGACACTCAAATTTCAGCTATACTTTAATACAAAGAATTGAAAAGACAAGAACCCATATGGTGAGGCCCCAAATAAGAATGGCTAGAGTATGCCCATAGGTCCTCCTCATAGACATCCACTCCTACAAAAAAAAACATAATTATCACAAAGGCTGTGAATACCACACCTATTAGGGTGGTGGGGAGGTTCAATCTAAATTACTCTAAAACACTTTGGCAGGAGAAGGCCATACTGTATAAAGGCCCATGCATAAGAGTCAAAGAGGAATCCATCCCAACAGATGCATTAAACACATCATAGTAATACAAGAAACATGAAAAAGCAAGGTAACACAACACCTCTTAAAGTTCATAATTCACCACCACTGACTTCAAAGATATTGTAGTAAATTCAATATTAGATAAATAATTCAAAAGGATGATTATTAAAATGATCAATAAGTTCTAAGAGAACAAAGAAAACAACTGAATGAAGTAAGGAAGTCAGTACAGGATATGTATGAGAAATACACTAGAAAATATTGAAAAAGAACCAAACAGAAATCTTGGAAATGAAAGACACAATAAATCAAATAACATGTTCAGTTGAAAGTTTCCCTGATGAAGCAGAGCATGCTAAAAACATAATCTCATAGCTGTAGATCAATTGAACAGCCTTGAACATCCACAGTATCAAAAAATAATAATAATAATAACCATGACCAAAATATACACAAACTCTAGGACATTAAGAGACAAAATTTAAGAAGCATTGGAATTTAAGAGGATTGTGAAATGCAGACTAATGGAATGGGTAAGCTTTTGGGGAAATAATAACAATAATATCCAAACCTTGAGAATGAGATGGATATCCAGATACAGGACTCACTCAAAACTACAACTAGATAAAATCAAGAACAACTCCATGATATGTTATATTTAAAATGCCTATTATAAAGAACAAAGATGGAATTTTTAAAGCCTTAAGAAAAAAAAGTCAGCTCAAATTTAGATGCAAGCTAATGAGAATTACTTCAGATTTCTTAAAAGAATCTCTAAAATCCAGAGGGGCCTGACAAAAAATAACTATTGATCAAGATGGCTACATCGAGCAAAGCTTTCCTTCAGAATGAAAACCTTACAAGATAAGTAGAAATCAAATGAATTCATGACTACTAAACCAGCACTACATAGAATAGTTAAAACTTTACACAGAAGAATTTAAAAACAAACCCCAGAGTTCACAAATGGATGACTCTCATTTGAAAAGCAGCTGAGAAAACTATAAACAGGGCCAAATTAACATTAGAAATGAATCAAAAAAGTACAGGAATTAATAATAACAAAATGACTCTATAATGACATCAATTTTATTTTTTTATTTTTATTTTTTTAAATATCTTTTTAGTTGTAGATGAACACAATATCTTTATTTTATTGTTTTGTATGTGGTGCTGAGGATCAAACTCAGGGCCTCACACATGTGAGGCAAGCGCTCTACCGCTGAGCTACAATCCCAGCCCATGACATCAGTTTTAAATGGTCTCAACCCTCCAATTAAGACATAGGCTGGCAAAATGAATTAAAAACCAAGACCCAACTATATGTTGTTTATAAGAGACTCACAGAAAAACTCAATCACATACTGAAAGTGAAAGGATGGATATTGATATGTAATGCAAATGGAGCCTGAAAACAAGGAATAACTACCTTCATATCCAACAAGGTAAACCTCAAACCAAAATTAATCAGAAGTGGAAAAGAGGTCAATTTATACTGGTAAAGGGATAATTCCAACAAGAAGATATAATGGTAGAAAATATTTATGCTCCAAATGTTAATACATAAAACAGACACCAATTTGAATTAAAGACCCAGACCCCTCAGCAATAATACTGGATGATTTCAACATACCTCTCACCAGTAAATAGGTCATTCAGACATGAAATCAGTAAAGATTCTTTAAACATAAAACATTTTATAAATCAAATCAACTTTAGAGACATCTATAAAATAGTTCATCTAATATCAGCTTAGTACATTTTTATAAGATGCTAATGGCACTTTCTCCAAAATAGATCATAATTTAGGCAACAAACAACTCAGCAAATACAAACATATTGATGTGATTCCTTGTGCTTTATCTTACAACAAAATGAAATTAGATACCAACAACAAAAAACCCTACAGAAGCTATATAAATACATGAAGCATAAATAATACACTTTTAAATGATTAGTGGGTGACAGGAAAAATCAGAGGAGAAATTTAAAAAATTTTGGAACCAACCAAGAATAGTGATTCAAAAAAAGAGAGAGAGGATAGTGATATAGCACACCAGAACCTTGGGACACTATGAAGGCAATTCTAAAGGAAAGTTTATAGATATGATTTATATGATTGCCAACGTAAGAAAATCAGAAAGCTCCCAAATAAAAAACTAAGAATGTATCTCAAGGTCCACAAAAAACAACAGTAAATCAATCTTAAAATTAGTTGAAGGAAAGAAATAATTAAGATCAGAGCCAGCCAAAATCAATGAAATTGAGAACAAAAAAAAATTCAAAGGATCATTGAAATGAAGAGAGGGTTCTTTTAAAAGATACACAAAATTGATAAGCCCTAGCCAAATTAACCCCCAAAATAGATAAGACCCAAATTAATTAAATTAGAAATGATAAAAGGAGAAATCACCACAGAAATCATCAGAGAATCTAGAGAATAGAGATTACATTGAAAATTTACAATAAATTGGAACACCTAGAAGAAATGAATGCATTTCTAGTCACATATGATCTGCCAAAATTAAATCAAGGAGACATAAAAACCTAAACCAACTAGCAATGAGATAGAAACAATAACAGAAAGACTTCCAACAAAGACAATCCCAGGACCAGATGGATTCTTGTCTAAATTCTACCAGACCTTTAAAGAAGAACTAAATGCCAATCTCCCTCAAAGTATTTCATGAAATAGAAATTTATAAATTTTATGAACTCACTATCACCCTCATATCAAAACAAGATAAGAACACATTAATTAAAGAAAACTGCAATATTTGGAATTAGAATTTAGATGCAGAAATCTTTAACAAAATGTTAGCAAATCATATTCAACAATGTATTAGGAAGATTGCACATCATGATCACATTGGTTTTATACCAGGAAATGCAAATATTATTTAATAACGTTAAATCAATAATTTTAATTCATTACATAAACAGAAGTAAAACAAAAATCTCATGGTCATCCAATTAATGCAGAGAAAGCCTTTGACAAAATTTAGCACCCATTCTTGATGAAAGCACTGAAGAAACTATTCAAAGACACTTAAGAAAGAAAGGAGATATGAAAGCCATTTTGCTACATGCGTCTGGTTAAATAATAGTATGTTTTACATAGGTCCTGTCTTTGTTTTGTACTCACTTTGATAAGGTTTCATTTTGTTTCCAAACTTGTTGACACAGTAGGAGTCATTTGTTTCTAATTCTTAATAATAATGACTAAAATATTTCTTCTTGACTCCCAGCTCCAATGCCACCTCTCCAAAAGGCTTCCCAGGCCATCCAGCAGTCACAATCAAGGCCCCTTGCTTTAGTTCCCTCATAACGCTGTTATTGGACACTTCCTTGTTTGGTTTTGCTCACTTGTCTGTGAACATCTGCCTCATTCCCCTAGAATGTAAGCTTCCACAGAACACTTGTTCACTGATCTATCCCCAGCATCTGTAATAGTGCTGGCACTTTATAGGATCCAATTAGTATTTAATAAGATAGTTCACAGATTATTATGTGTGTTAATTCTTTCTCCCACCTCCTTTCCCAATTATTTCTCAAAGTGTGCTATTGGAAATGTGTTCATTTTAAGGCTATCCAAAAAAAGAGACCACATCTAATGGGTTGAGAATGAGACTAGAAATCCTATTGCCCAGTTACAAATCCTGGTTCTTTCTGATTTTCACAGCATAGACTGGATAAGTTATTTAAGCATTGTAGGATGTGGTTGTCTCACTTGTTCAATTCTATTATTTATAATAACTATGTGATAGGGTTGCTAGAGGATCATTCACTTTATTTTCATTGAAAAATAAATCATTTCAGAGGTAAAAGATGAGTGTTTCTTTTCTTCTTATCCTGAATACCATTCTGAGCAAGGCCAAGTTCACACAGAGCTAAGAAAATGGCTTGGCAAATGATGAGCAGCTTCAGGGAACAGAAATAGTGACAGCAAACTTTTCAAAAAAAAAGCAAAACTTAATGCTCATATGAAATATTTTTTCTATTCATCCTCACAATCTAGTAGACATGTGTCCAGGAAGAGTATCTCAAACAAGTGGATCTTAAACAAGAGCTCAGGCAAGAAGTGAGTTAACTTGACCTGAGAGCTTATTCAAAGTATGAATCATGAAAAGAAAAAAATACATAAAAGGCAGGAAAGATAGACAAAGGGGTTTTATAAGGGGAACATCACATCAAAATAGAAATAGTGAGCCTAAAAGTTATCAATACAGGACATGAGAGCAAGAAATACAAAGAGAAAGTAACAGTGACTTGTAAGAAAGCAATAATGACTTTATTAATAATCTAATCTATAAGACATCAGAGACACTAAAGAAAAACAAATGGGCTAAGTACCAAGTAAAGCCTTAATAAGGTGAAGGATGTCACTTATATAAGGACAAAGAGGAGTTTGCCTGACCCTTAACTGTCATCCCTATAGCGTGACTTGTGCTTGATGGCAGAAGGCATCAGGTGGTATCTCTAATTTTACAAATGCTCTGGGAATTTCCATAATATCCCATGTCAGATACAAAGGAATGCTTTGAACTGGGAAACAAATAACTAGAGCCAATGAATTTTCTCAGACAAAAAGTATCTAATTTCCTGCAAATATCCCCAGAGTCTGCAGCAGGAGAACAACACTGCCTTCTGTACCTACTTAGGATGCATCATCACAAATAACAAACTGATCCCCATTGGCAGAGCGTGATCTACAGATGTATGTCTTAAGGAGGCAGCAGAGTTGAGATATTTTCAGCAATTTGAGATGTAATAGGCTTCAGGATTTTCCAAAGGTGATTGTTTAGCTAGAATAAAATTACTTTTCATTTGTTTGTAGCCCATGGCCAAAGTATATGAAAAAAAAAATACTGAGTGTTACTTGAGTTGCTTCTATTGCACCAGGAAAAATTACATTCATTGTGCCATCAGTAAAGTGACTGGGACTTTAGTATATTTTTAAGAAGTCGGCTGTTATTCAGTGCCTGCCGGGGCTTGCTGTTATTAAAATTAGACTACTCTGAACATTTTGTCAGAGAAGTTGTCTCCACAAATAAGCATGAAGCAGGCAGACACAAAATGTTTGGGGAAATTCAGCATTTACTTACCATATAAACATTTATGGAACATTTGTCTTTTGCAGGATGTTATGCAACATACTGAGGAAATAAAGTAAATTTTAAAAGCCTTTCCTTCATGGAACATGCAGTTCAGTGAGGGAAAAGAGGCAATAAACAAACAATTAGACTTGATAAGTACTAAAAGGAAGCTAGTGCCAGGTCCTAATGAGGTTTCTGTTCATCTGACCTTTGCACAGAGGCCCAAAGACCCCATCTAGGTTACATACCACTGAGCACACAGAGTATATACAACTCTGCAACTCAGATGAGCCACAGAAAAAAATAGCTTAAATGTATCTCCCATTGACACTGGCTCAAGAGCATCAGCACTGAGTATTAAATACAGCACATTGTAATGGTATTGTAAGTTGGTAACCCAGACTCTTCGTTGGGTCCATTTCAGGTAATAACACAAGAAAAGGTAATCAATAACAAGCAGGGAGCAGTGGACTGTTGGCACTATGCTCCTTCCTCAACCCCACGGTCTCCTGTTCCCCAGTGTCAACAATGTCTACTGTGGTGATGGAAAATCAAAGGGAAATCTTGGTTTCCGAAGGGAATTTTTACATATAGCTCAACTCTCTCCCTGACAGTGCTATTGTAAACATTGAAAAATGCAGATGGGGACAGTAGAAGTAAACTGCACTGTGAAGCTACGATATTTTTTTTTTTATTCTTTTCTTTGGCTATTGATTGTGTACTCCTGTTTCAGAGAGTATTTGAATTTTGTAGACATGTCTGACAATTTGATGTGAAAAATTATTAAGACAAAGTGTAAACTGGGCGCTGTGGCCCACACCTGTAATCCTGTCACTTTGGGAGGCTGAGACAGGAGAATCATGAGTTCAAAGCCAGCCTCAGCAATGTTGAGGCACTAAGCAACTCAGTGAGACCCCATCTCTAAATAAAATACAAAATAGGGCTGGGGATGTGGCTCAGTGGCCAAGTGCCCCTGAGTTCAATCACTGGTACCAAAAAAAAAAAAGCATAAGACTGGAAAAGAGCAGTTTTAATCCTAGGTCTATGGACATTTCTGATAAGTTTAATGCTAAAAAATTATAATTTTCCTTTGGTTTCTCTAGTGCAATAAGAGTTACAAAACCTCCCCAACCAATCCATCTTTACAATGAAAGGTAAATATTAATGAGTTTTACATGGGCTGGTAATCTAAGTTGCTATTCCATTGCATGTGGTCTGGGGGAAGAAAACATCCAACTACAATGATAGCTCTGGCAAATGAAAAAGCATGGAACCACAAATTATAAGCATTTAGCAAATAAAGATGCTGATTATTTTAAATGGTAATCAGAATCCCAAAACAGAATAAAGTTTTCAATAAAAAGGCTCAGAAAGCAATTTTCTGGTACCAAAACTTATTTTCTAGAAGAGGAAAAGTTGCATGTTGGTGAGAACATATTGAGACTAGCAAAGGGCTGGGGCTCTGCATTCCATTTCCAGCAAGGCAAAAAAAAAGAAAGAAAGAAACAGGAAAAGAAAATGCTAGCATTAAATATTATAGTAAAATGTTGGGAAAAGAAGATGAATATGAGAAACTAAAAGGTTCCACTCTCAAACAACAAGTCAAAAACATACAGATGACCTGCCACATGACAACAAAGAGATTTTGTGTAATAAATAATAAATGATTGTTTCTCTACCTAGATTGATGAGTCAACATATTTCATCAATAAATTCATGATGTAGCATTTATAAGATTTGTCTATGATGGTGAATTGAAAAAAAAGTCTGCTATAAAAATATTATCCCGAGGATAATGAAAATATTCCAGAAATAGTGGTGAAGGTTGCACAATTCCCTAACTATATTTAAAGTCACTTAATTATTGTAATGGTCAATTTGAATTGTCCACTTGATTGGATCAAGAGATGCGAGGATTAAGAGGGTTATGGGTATGTTGATGAGGGTGTGTCTAAGAATGATTGGCCTGTGGGATAGCCAATTGAAATAGAGACCTGCCCTAAGCATGGACAGCACCAACCAATAGGATGATGACTTGGATGGAATAAAAATTAGAACAAGGATGCAGCAGCAGCAGCAAGCTCAATTCTTATTAAATGGATTTTTTATTGCTGCTGCGATTAGCTGAGGATATCATCTAATAATATCAGATTCTCGCTCCTTCACTTTTCCAAAGCGGACTCCACCAGTGATTCTCCAGGGAGTTTCCAAAAGCCTTCAGAGTAGAGTAGCACCATTGATCCCTCTTGTTCTGGGGCTTCAGCCTCTTGGACTGCACATCTAGTGGTTCTTCCAGCTCTCCAGCCTACAGATGGCCATTGTGAACTATGCAGCTTCTGGTCACATAAACCAACCTAATAAGTTCCCCTTTTATAATTATACTTCCTGTTGATTATGTTCCTCTAGAGAACCCTGACTAATACAGTTGTACACTTGAAAATTGTGAATTTTATGGTACATAAATGATATCTCAATAGAAACAAAAGCTGCCCAAAACAAAGGCAAAGATAAATAATGAAAAAAAAAATTAAGACACAACCAAAATGCCATCCTCAATTCCTCATCCTGTATTCTCACAGTACTCTTGTCTGTTCTGGTCCTTACCAAGGTTGTTCTTATTTATAGTTAGCTTTGTAGTTCTCCAAACAGGTTTAAATTCTGCTCAAGGACAATTATCTCTAAGATGTATTTTTTTGGTCAAGTATTACCCAGGAATATTAGCCAGTTTCTATGTTTGCCTGGGAGGCTTTGTAATATCCACCCTGTAGTAGAGTGGTTAGCTTTCAGGTAGCAAGAATTTGGCCCAGTCCAACTAATGCCCCATCAGAAGTAGGAGGTGATATGATATGTTTTTATAACCACGGTCAACTGTGGTTAAAAACATTGGCTTAATTCACTTTGAATCACTGTAAAGGTTAATTTTATGTGTCAACTTAATACTGGTTTGACACTGTTTTAGTCCGCTGTTTTGCTGCTGTGACCATAAAGTCCCAACCAGCACAACTGTAGAGGAGGAAAAGTTTATTTGGGAGCTCATGGTTTCAGAGGTCTCAATCCACAAACAGTAGGCTCCATTCCTTGAGGTTCAAGGTAAGGCAGAACATCGTGGCGGAAGAGTATGGTGGAGGAAAACAGCTTACATAAAGATTAGGAAACAGAGAGAGAGAGATCTCCACTTGTCAGAGACAAATATATACCCCATAACCATGCCTCTAATGCCCCACCTCCTCCAACCACACCCTGCTTGCCTCCAGCTACTACTCAGTTAATCCCATCAGGGGATTTATTCACTGATTAGGTTAAGGCTTTCACAACCTAATCATTTTCCCTCTGAACCTTCTCACATTGTCTCAATGTGAGTTTTGGGGGGACATTTCACAAACAAATCATAACAGACACAGAATATGTCAACTTGACTGGGCCATGGAATGCCCAGATTCTTGTTTAAATTTTATTCTGGAGGTGTCTATAAGGATGTTTTGTGATGAGAGTAATATCTGAATTAATACACTTAGAAGACTGTTCTCCCCAATGAAGGCCTGAATAGAATGAAAAGACTACATAAGGAAGAATTATCCCTCTATCTTTGAAGAGGATGTTGGTCATCTCCTGCCTTTGGACTCAGGCTGCAACTCATATCAAGGGCTCTCCTGCCTCACGGGCTTTCGGATTCAAACCAGAACTACACGTTGACTCTCCCAGGTCTCCATCTTCAGACTGGAGATTTGGGGGCCTCTCATCCTCCATAATTGGTGAGAAATTATACTTAAAATCTTCACCAGGGAATATTGAATTGGTCTCCAGTGTGACATGCATGGATCAATAGTTAATTTGATGACTATGGAGTACAAATGACAAGTAAAGAGCTCAGGCCCAGCTAGACCCTGTCTCCCTCTTCCTCTAGGTATATCTAAATCCAGAGAAAATCCCAAACTAAGCCACTCCAACATGGCAGTTGTCTAAGCCATTGACCTATCCTGAGCATGTATGGCAGCTCAGCTTATTCCTGGAGTTATTTAAATTAAGGGAACATAATACTTGCATACACAATGGATCTCAAAAGATACTTTGCTGGGAACCAAAGCACAGTAACAATGAGAGAAGCAAGTTTTTTCTTGAAGACTATGTACCTGCTTCTCTCCACACTTCCTGGCCTCCAAGCAGAAAGCTTAACCCACCACCAATGTTAAACATAAAGTCCTGGCATATCTGCTCTGTCCCCCAGGTATCCCAACATCTTCAATGTTTTTTAATCAAATTTTAATTTTTAAAATAAGGGAGAGAATTTAACACAAGATGTGAGATTAGAGACTGTCTCCAAGCATTGAGAAAATGGACCATCAGTGGGAAGATGTGCCAATATCATATGTGAGGTGAAATCCAAAACAGTCTGTCAGGTAAATGCAGCCTTCTCACTTCCAAAATCCCCCGAAGCTTGCCAGTATCTCCTCTGCTCTGGACGCTGACATTTCCCTTTTCTCAATAGTGAGGCTGAGGTTTTCTTGTGCCAGGGTGGGCTTTCAAGAGCATGCCTAGGCAAGAAAGGAACAAAATTGCAGTTCTTACCCAATGCAGTAACAGTCTTCCAAAAATATATTTTTTTCAATTTCTGTCTTTGGACATTTTCCAGTGCCTCCAACCAGCTGTCTTTAATAATATTGTCCAGTCTTGTTTTAAAATTACTGTGCATGGAAGGAATTGCCCCAGCTTTTCAAGATACCATTGCAGGAAGTCCATTTTTATTTAAGTTTGGAATTCATTTGGGAGAGTTTAGCTGTTAAATATAGTTTTTCTCTTTTCTTTTTTTATTTTTTATTTGTTATATTCATACATTCACACAATAAAACAGTATAATTTGATCAATTTCTAATATTTTTATTAATTCCCAACAACCACCAGTGTTAACACCGTTATCTTCAGCAGATGGAAGCAAAGAGAGAGCAAGACACCTAAGCATCTTTCTCAAAAAGAGACTGAAATATTCTTATGCAATCATGTCCTGTACATAAAAAATAATCAAAGTAGTTTGAAGGGTCAGGGAACTAATGAGCAAAGCTCTCAAATTTTGTCAACCTCTGTCATTTTCACATCAACTGAAAAAAAAAGTTTTAAGTAGTAATCTCTTTCCCTTATTAAGCAATGCGATTCTTAAGCAGAGTTCGAGAGTTCTAAAAGGGATTTCTTAATTTTGGAAGAAGCCTTTTGCCTTTTGGAAAAGTCTTTCAAAATGTTCTATCCAAGATACCCCACTAAAGGTAGCTCACTCTCCATATCAGCCTGATAGGTAATAATAGAAGATTGGTTCTTGGACTATTTCATCTGAAAAAAATTAATGTTAAAAACAAAAGGAAGCCAAGAGTGGCAGCACATGCCTGTAATCTCAGCGGCTTGGGAGGCTGAGGAGGGAGGATTGCAAGAGGATTCAAAGCCAGCACCAGCAATTTAGGAAGGCTCTGATCAACTTAGTGAGATTCTGTCTCAAAATAAAAAATAAAGAGCTAAATATATTGTCCAGTGGTTAAGCACTCCTGGGTTCAATCCCTGATACCCAAAAAAACAAACAAACAAAAAAAGAAGATAAAAGAAGGACTGTGTACCCCACATTTGTAGACTCTCATTTTAGCTGACTGACCTTATACAAACCACCAAGACTTCTCAAATCTCAACTTCTACACTTATGAAATTATCCTGAGGTTTAAATGAAATGATCTATCTAATACACTGACAGTATCATCTCATGACACAAAATAATTGCTCAGTAAGCATTAGTTATACTTACTAAGGACAGGAAAAACTAAAGAGAACCAGTCCCCGTTTATCTCTTAGAAAAGCAGAAGATGTGAAAAAACTACAAGCAAGCTCATGAATTTGGAGGTATGTGAGAGGGACCTGAGGGAGAGGGCATTTGGTTCATTTATATAAGTGCCTGCAACTCCTCAGTGCCACCTATTTCTGCTGGATCTCTTCTGCTCTGATCTCCAAGAACACTCACAATATCTTCACAGTCTCACTGGAATTCAGCATGTAGTTTGAGAAACAATGACCCAGAAAATAAAATCAAAGACAGCAGCTTCACTATCAGAAGCATTTCCCAAAGTCTGAAGTGCTACTTTTTGCCAAATGTGTCTTTCTCATATTAACACCAACAAAACTTTGGTACTCTAATCTTTTATCAGAGTATTTCATAGATCCTTTTCCATTTTGCTAATACAATAATATAATGTCAGTTGTTTCCACAGGCTACTGAAACATTTTATGAAACTGGCACATAAATATTTTTAAAATATTTTCATAGATCTAATAAAAATTTTTCACACATGAATGTTTTACCTCACACCTATAGGAAGAACAAATAATCCAGTAAATAAATGGCATATTCCATTTTTGAAAGTGATTGAGATTTTTGAACAAAAACAAAGAACACCTATAGGAAGAACCAATAATCCAGTAAATAAATTGCATATTCCATTTTTGAAAGTGATTGAGATTTTTGAAGTCCTATCTCTGATGTTTGATATGCAGATTGATTCAAAGAAAGAAAATTTTCTAACATAGGCTCTGAGCGTGCTCTTTCTCTAAATAATTTTGTCACTACTCCAGTGCCTGGAGATTTTTCAGAATGTGAACCCATCCAGAGACAAAAGATTTTTCTAGGACACAGAACACCTCATAATAAAATCATGAACCTAACTCTAATTGCTCAGAAGCTCATGAACATACAAATAGAGATCCATCACTTCAGTTAAGCAATACCCAAATCATCCAAAACCAGGAAAAAATATTAGAAAATTTAAAAAATATTAATATCAAGGGCCAAAAATTGCATTTGAACAATAAAAGAGGCTGTGTACATTTTTTAATGTAGCTATATCTTATTTTTAAAGTTCCTGGATAAACTTCAGTTTCCTGTGTTATATATACATCCCCCAATTCCATTAAAAGAATTGTATTAAATTCTCTCCATCTTTGCTATAAGCCTCAAAGTTTTTCAAATAAAATAAAATATAAGAAGTGCATAAAACTATGGACATTTCAAATTTATTGCTTCACATTTATATTATGTGTACTATGTGTACCAGAGCCTTAGGCAGTTGCTCTATATTTTCAACTCTGCTCCAGGAAATAAATGTACCTAGGTGGTGAACATCCTCTAGACAATATCCAGTTTCTTAATGAATTAGCTCCCAACTCCAAGTCATAGAATTTCCCAGAAAGTACACATTCTCATTTCATGAAAAGCTTGTTACAGTTTGGCCCCTTCCTCCACACAGAGGACCACAACTTTTATTTTGCCCGCCTCCCCCTTGCTAACAAATATCTTAGCTCTCACAAATCCACAGAGTATGACATGATCTTTCATGGCTTTAGAGAAGGACATAATCTTCTATAAAAGCCTAAAATGCATTTTTTTTTTTGAGAAAAGATCTCCCTGTACTGGCCAGGCCTACCTCTAGCTCCTGGGTTCAAGTGTTCCTCCTACCTCAGCCTCCTGAGTAGCTGGGACTACAGATGCATACCACCCTTCCTGAACTGAATTCTCATTAAAAGTTATAGAATGGCAAGGTATTGTTTCAAAGCTACAGAGTGCTGGAAATTCCTACAAAGAAAATCTGCAGCATCTTTTCACCTTAATGAAAACTCACCAAGGATTGTATGCCTTCAAAAAATTAGAAGATTACATTCTATAGCTGAAAAAGCAAACTTGGAGTTTTCCTTCACCGTGATACACGTCAGGGTTTGTTTGCATTTATGAGCAGCTGCTGCATCAAGCTGTGTGATGCAGGGATCAGATGGCCATCCCAGTGGCTCATCCCTGTGGCTGCCACTGCATGCATGCCCAGACCGCATCATAGAGTCACTTCATTGGGTGAAAGGGCAAAACACCCATTAAAATCCTCAAAGTTTTAAAAAGTCTAAGCAGTTTTTGTTTAACTTCAAATACCAATAGGAGCCCTCAGTATCCCCAAATTGTAAAAGGAAAAATAAAACACAATGACAAACATTGTTACATGCTCAAGGAAAATCTCTTACCCACAGGTTGGTGTTGGAAGCAGACTTTTACTGAGATTGTGGTGGCTGTTTTCCTTCCAACAAATGCCTACACCATCATATTTCATGCATCACAGACCTCTATAGGGGGCATACCTCCCTTTGATTTGATCCATCTACTTCTTGTTAAAAGTAGTTTCCAGGGGCTGGGATTGTAGCTCAGCGGTAGAACGCTTGCCTTGCATGCGTGAGGCCCTGGGTTCGATCCTCAGCACCACATACAAAGCAATAAAATAAAGACATTGTGTCCATCTACAACTAAAAAAAATTTAAAAAAAAGAAAAAAAAAAGTAGTTTCCATTCTCTCTGCCCTGCAAAGCAAAAAGCTGGGCTTAACAAAAGACCCTAAATAAACACAAAATGTGTTTGAAAAGAAGAACTAACCTAAAGCCTTATATTCCAAATAGGGAGGTAATATGTTTCTGATTTTAAAACATATTAAAATCTTACCATAAACAGAAGAGTGTGGTATTGGCATAAAGGCAATTCAATGGGTAAAGCATTGTTTCTTGAATGAGGTGTTGAAAAAACGATATCCACATGTAAAAGAATGAAGCTGGATCTGTACTTTGTAACATATATAAATTAAGCCCAAATAAATTAAAGACTAAACATAAGAACTGAAACTCTTTAAATTTCTAAAAAAACACCAGGGGAAAACTTCATGACATTGAACTGGACAATGATTTTCTGGATATGACATCAAAATCACAAGCAACAAAAGCAAAAATGGGCAAATGGAATATGTCAAACTCAAAAGCTTCTGTGCATGAAATAAGTAAAGAGAATGAAAGGCAACCTGCAGAACATGAAAATAGATTTACAAGCCATATAGTTGAAACAACATCTAGAATACACTTTTAAAAAAAAAAACTCCTACATCTCAACAACATAACAAAAATAATTTTTAAAAATGAGGAAAAGTCTTTAAAATAAAGTCAGCTCTCTATAATAATTATAATAATTGCCAACAAACCTATGAAAAATGTTCAACATCATTAATCATAATAAAAATGCAAGTCAAAACCACAATGAAATATTACCATCCATCCATTAGGATGTCTACTATTAAAAAAAAACAGAAAAGAGTAAATATTGGTGAGAATGTGGAGATACTGGAATTTTGTGCACTGTTGGTGAGAATATGTTAAGATACTAGGAAAAATGCTATGGTGGTACCTCAAAAAATTAAAATTATTATTTGATCCAGCTGTCCTATTCCTGGGTACATATCAAAAAGAATTGAAAAAAGAATCTTAAAGAGATATTTGCACACCCAGGTTCATTGCAGCATTATTCACAATAGCCAGTGGAAGCAACCCAAATGCTTGTCAGTGGATGAGTGGTAAACAGAAGGTGATATATACACACACTGAAATATTATTTATCTTTAAATAAGAAAAAAAATCCTGTCACATGCTACAACATGGATGAAGCTGGAGTATATTACAGTGATTAAAATAACCCTGTTCAAAAGAATGTTCCCACTTATATGAAGTACCATAAGTAGTTAAACTCACAGAAACTGAAAGTAAAATGATGTTTTCAGGGACTGTGGGAGAAGGAAATGGGGAGTTGTTTAGTGGAGCTACATTTCTCCAGGTGTACATCAGCATCTGTCTCCTGGGCTTGGAGTTTACACACAAGGATAGTAAGAGGGGCTGCTGGAGAAAAGAGGAGCTCAGGTGTGACAGAAGACACAAAGGGAAGACTGCCTTTGAGGGGAACAAATGGACTTGGGAAAGATCTTCCAACCTTTTTCCAGTACATAAAATAACATATTGGAGCAGAAACTCCATGTTTACCAGAAAATACAATTTGCCAAAGTTTATTATTACTCAGTAATCACATTTTCAATCATTATAATATTTTTGTTATTTAGACTCTTTTTTAAAATCTGCATTAATACCCCTGTCATTCCTCATAAGTATTGATCTTATTACTGTTCATGATTGTTCTATTTTAAACTACATAAACATTATTTGGATCTACAGTGATGCTCAGAAATTGAAGACTGCTCAGAAAATGCTTTAAGTGGCCATTCAGGGATAAAGTTATATTCTTTCTACCAGTTGTCAGCCAGAATTTAATCACAAGACTAAAAGATAACTCTTACAAAACTCTTCATTGTTACTCTCTGTAAAGATGGTGAACAACAAATCTTTCCAAAAAGTATGGCCCACATAGAATCTTGTAAAAAATAGTTACCATTGTCTAACATAAAGTGGTGAGGGGGGAGCGGGGATGAATATTGAGAGAGCAATATTAATGATGTGGTTGTCTAAAAAAAATAAGAATGCATTTGCCACATACCCAAAGCATTACTTTCAAGGCTATATTCAAGATACATTGCTGAGCTGTTCCAGAGCTGTATTATTCAGCATCCACACCTACTCTTCACTCTTTATAGGAGGGGTGGCCAGATTCTACTGACCTCTTTTCGAAAAGATGTAGCTAAATCTCAGAGTGACCCACCCAAGAATGTTTTCTTTGAAGCAAACTTTGTTGTGTCCTTATCCTTTAAACCAATCATGGTACATGTGCTATAATACATCGAAATTGCTGTGTCAATCACAGGGGTTACCAAAACAAGTATATAATTTAGTATTATTTTTTTATAAAATATCAGAAGTTAGAACAAGTGCTAAATTTTTTTAAAAAATATTTATTTATTTTTGTAGTTGTAGGTGGACAGAATATCTTTATTTTATTTTTATGTGGTGCTGAGGATCGAACCCAGTGCCTCCCGCGTGCTAGGCGAGCACGCTACCACTGCGCCATAACCCCAGCCCCACAAGTGCTAAATTTTATTCACCTATTCTGACTGGTTAAAAAGTCATGTATGCCACTTTTGGAATTCAGATTTCTCAAGAAAACCTGAAAACAAGAGTTAATGGCTTATCATAGTCTACAGATGAGGAAGGTTACACTGAAAGGTTTTTAAAAATAGCTCACTTTCTACTTTTAATGAAAGTATATTTATTTTCAATATTTTGGACCATGAATGTAATTGCTTTCCATTTTTTCTTCTTTTAAATAAGATAGTCATAAGTACCCAAAGAACGCTACAATGAAAAGCAGCTATTGTTCACTCCTTAACTAAAATATGCGTTAGTAGAGATTGTTTAACTGTTATAGAAATACTCAGCCTGGAACTTAGCTGGCCGATTTTGAGTTTTTGAACAAAATTGTTAAAAGCCTACTTCAGATTTCTCACCCAAATTCTTGACTTTCAGTGTCTTTTAGGTCTACAGACTGCAATAACCACAAAGCTAGAAGGAGATAAAATCTCATTTTATCACTATAACTGTTCTGCCAATGATGGGTCTTGGTTTTCTCTTGTGAAATTATTACCTTTCTTTGACTCAGATCATTACCTGACACCTCAAAAACATTATTTCATAAAATCTTTTGTACCACAGCAGTCCACAATTAGTTTGCCAGCAAGAACTTGAATCTAATACTGATTTTACTATATGTTCCCATGAGCATGTCCTTGAGGATCTCAGAAATTGTAAGTCTCTGAGTCCTGCTTTCTTAGGTAGGAGGTGACCCATGATGTTGATCCTTTCCTGAATACTCTCCATGTGTAGGGCGACTTTAAGGAGTCATTTAAACAACATTGCTCTCCTCTGGTGTGATCTGTATGGTTTTCATTGTACTGAACTATGGTTAACTACTTTCTGCAACAAGGATTCTCAGATCTTTCAAGAGTTTTCCAGCCTTCTCAGGCATTCTGAGTGTTACTAGAAAAGAATCAGACAGGTCTCTGTTGAATTATCCAGTGTCAGACCTTGCTACTGAATATGCCACACTAAATTATCGCCAGCTTCTGCCTAGACATCAACTTCATATTTCTCTGTAGGACTGAATGTTCCCACACCTCAAACATGTGGAATTGCTTCCAAGGGTCATAAAATCCTCCAACTGCCTCCTTCTTTTCTGGGGACTATTTTACCCCCTACAGAGAGTCACTGAAAAATAAAATAACTGCAATAAAAACTCAGTGGACAAGTTCAACAACAGAAATGAGGGGACAAAAAGAAAAAAAAAAGAATCAGTGAACTCTATGACAGAATAATACATTACTCACTGTGAGCAACAGGAAATAGAAAAACTTCAGGGGCTTGTGGGACTATAGCAAAATATCTACATTCCCATCATCAGAATCCTTAAAGAGGAAGAGAAAGAAAGCAGGGCAGAGAAAGTGCTCAAATAAATAATGATTGGAAAATTTCCAAATTTGTTAAAAATATACAAACCTACAAAGTCTAGAAAGTGAGTGAACTTCATGCAGGATAAACCTAAAGAAATCCTCACTAAGCCATATCAGTCAACTTTTCAGAAATTCCATATTCTTTTCTTTTAATTTTTTCTTTTATACATGACAATAGAGTATATTTTGACATATACATATATGGAGCATAACTTATTCTAATTAGGATGCCCTTCATGTGATGTGGAGTTTCACTGGTCACGTATTCATGTATGAACATAGGAAAGTTATGTCTATTTTTTTTCCTATCCCCAGTCCCTTCCCTTCATTCTCCTTTGTCTAATCCAACTTCTATTCTTCCCTCCTTCACCAGAAAAAAAAAATCTTTAAAGCCAGGAGCAATGTTGCATGCCTATAATCCCAGTACTTTGGGAGGCTGAGACAGGAGAATCTCAAGTTGAAAGGCAGCCTCAGCAACGGCAAGGTGCTAAGCAACTCATTGAGACTCTGTCTCTACAAAAAAAAAAAAAAAACAACAAACTTTAAAGCAACGAGAAAAAAGATACCTGTGTTAGACTTCCATCACTGTGACTATTAAGTTAACTTAAAAGGAGCAAAGATTTATTTTGGCTCATAGTTTTAGAGATTTCAGTCTATGGTCAGTTGACTCCATTGTTTTTGGACCTACAGCAAAATAGAACATCCTGGCAGGGAGTGCACAGTAGAGCAGAGATACTTATCTCTTGCAGCCAGAAAACAGAAAGGAAGGGGTTAGAGTCCCAATATCCCCTTCAAGGGCACAAGCCCCACCTCCACCTCCCATGGCCTAACTTCTCACAAGGTCCCACATCTTAAAAGTCCCAATACACCACAAGCTAGAGACCAATTTATTATTATATGGGCCTTTGGAGTGGAGAACAAACCATGATGATCCAAACCATAATGGCATTATACTTAACAAACAATTCAAATGACAGTAGAGTTCTCATGGGAAACCACGGAGGCCAGAAGAAAGTAGCACAACACTTTTCAAACAGTGAAAGAAAAGAACTGTCAACTCGGAATATTAAATCCATCAAAAACATATTTCAAGAATCAAGGAGAAATCAAGACATTCAAACTAAGTGTCACAGGTCCCTGGAGGTGAGGATGTGGATATCTTTGGAAGTCTATTATTCTGTCTATCACAAAATAAAACCTATTAAAAACAAAAGGAATAACTAACAAGAGGTACAATATTTTTACAGCATAAAATATTTTCAAAGATCATAAAATGAGACTTGAATGAATGCATAGCTATACAGTGGTCAAGTATGGGAAACTCAATATTGTAAAGATGCTACATTTCTTCAAATAATCTATTTTTTTAATTATTTTTAATGAAATTTGGCAAAATGCCTCAAAGTTCATCTTGAATAAAAAAGAGAAAGAATACCTAAAGTAATTTGAAGTAAAATAAGGTCATGGAATTTGTCATAGTGTATAAAAGACTTCTTTTAAAATGTAGTAATTTTGATACTGTAATCTGGATACAGAGATACACAATCAAGATAGAGCATTGAGAAAAAGAACTGTATAGAACCTGAAATAAAACATGGGTGGCATGTCCCAATAAATCAGTGGGAAAAGGATAGACTACTCAATAATATATACATATTAAATTTTTAATAGAACCCTACCACTTATGCACAAAAATTTAATAAAATTCAGAAGCTTAAAGAATCAAATGTTTAAAAAATAATATCTGTAGATGAGTCTGATTCTATTTATATAAAGTCCAAGAACAGGCAAATTTTTCTGTGGTAACAAATTAGAAAGTGGTTAAGGATTCAGAGTAATGGATGAGAAGAGAGCAGAAAATAACTTTTTGAAGTTCCTAAAATGTTTTTTATCTTGAATTGAGTGGTGATTTCACAAGTATATAAACTTCTGAAAAATCATTAAACCATATACTCAAGATCAGTGCATTTTGTTGTAGATGAATTATCATAACTAAAAATCCCAAAATTGTTAAGACAAAAATATAAAAAATAGAAGAACGTGTTTAGAATTTTCACAACACTAATGTAAAAGGTGTGTGTGTGTATGTGTATGTGTGTTCAATTTCAGGAAGGACACATAGAGTTCTTTATTACCTAAGGGAATGTTGATTAGAAAAACAAGATCATTGCAGGAGGAGACTTATTTCTCACTACATCCCTTTGTTTTGTTTAATGTTTACTATGTGTAAGGCAATAGATGCTGTCAATCTGGAGCTGTATTTCATAGCAATATAAAGCAGCTCTGCTACTGAAAAAAAGTTGAGTTTTTTTAAAAGAACTTCTTTTAGATTGCAATAACTGTGGGTAGCAGTAAGTGATTTAAAGACACTCATCAGTGAAACCAAGGAGTTTGTGAAGCCACGTTAAACAAATCGTATATGCAATCTGCCAAAAAGCTGGTAGAAGATGAAAGGGAAAATACCAACTCACCACTCAGTGAGGTTACTGACTACACTTTAGATTTACACTCGCATGAAAGATGAGAGAGAAAAACTGTCACTCATGTAAATAATGCAAAATCAATTAATATCATTTCTTTTCATGTACATTTTACTATGCTACTCGAGATTAAAAAGGAAATTATTTCCTGAAGGTTTTAGTTTTAAGGCTTTCAAAACAAACATCCTCAGAAGATATGAAAGTAGGTCATACCATGTATGAACTATAAGAAAACTCCAAATTTCAGATAGCCTTTATTGTCTTGAATTAGACAGCCAAAAGGAAATATATGAAAGGGAAAATGTTAGATCTTATCAAGTTCAAAGGTCTTTTAGGCATCAACAGGAAAATATTTATATTACTTATGAATTAGAAGAACACAAAATTCAATTCAGTGATAACAGCCACCTAAGCAGGAACTGTGTGGGGGGCCTTATTTAGATACAGGAATTGTACTCCAGGTGATTTGAATTCAGTGCACATAAGCTGTGAGACCACCTCTTGTGGGAGTCAATCATTTTTCCACTGTGACAGTCAAAGTTGCCAACAAGAATTCAATCAAGCATGAATTAAAATCTCTGATGGTCACACAAACTCAGATAAAAATATATCTCCAATTGTTTGAAATTAAATCATTGTTTCATTACTGAATAAACATGTCACCACATTGAGAATATAAAATATAAAAATTAGGAATGGAAATATTAAGATAACTATATTGGATTTCTCCATGGATCTTGTGTTTCTGCACAGCTTGCTAACAGAGGCCTGTGCTAGACCCTCTTTTCAAATATGTTTATAAAACAGCCTAGTTGTAAAACAAACAGAGATAGTGTCCCCCTCTAAAGTAAAGGACAGGAAGACTCACTGGCTAAAACATATTAAAAGGAAAAAAAACTGGGCATCCCTGTGCTCAGGGTTCCTCTCTGAAACATAACACACTGTGTATAGGTGACCTAATCCTCTGCATCATACTGGAAATTGGGGTTCATGGAATTAATGATAAAATCAGTTAGATTTTGGGTCCCAGTGAAAAGATATCCAAACACCTACTAAATGAATCAGGCTAAGCAAATAACTGTTAATGATAATATTTATAGACCTTCATCCTAAATGGCTTACATAACTTGTCAACCTTGAGTTGCCATAAATAATAGCAACACAGTAAATTATATTCCTAAAGAAGAATTAATAAACTCACACAAGTAAGTATCTTGAGGCCAAGTTACTCTAAATGTCTTAACGTAAGTGACTACTAGAAATCCCTAATCTCTGAAACACATAATCATCAGTCTATGAAATCTCAGTAGTGATACAGATGGTAGATTAGGGAGGAAATCAGGGACAAAATACTTTTTCTGTTAGTATGTACTTATTTAATCTTAGGAAAAAATATTAAATTGAACTTTTTCCTAAATAGTGAGATATATAGTCTTTTTTGAGATTACACAGCAATTAACACCTTGTAATCTGTCAGGAATTTCCAGGAGCATATGGGTACAGTTGGGAAAATGGTGCTAAAATGAAGCTCGGTACTACAGGTACTCTATTCTAATTTGGATGGATGAACAGAGTGGGTGCAAGAAGGTAACAGGAAATGTTTAAATTCTAACCTGCTGGGTTGACCTCTGTAGTTACTGAGATTGCCTATAGCAAATGTGGGACCCATTGTAATTTACTTCCCCCTTATCTATAAGTCTTTATCATATTTCTATGGGTTTTCTTAAACTACCTACACATCAATAATAGTTGGTTTGCTTTTCTTTCAAACTGTTTACCTCTGTAGTCAATCAATATATCTGGCCATGAAATTTTCCCAGAATACCCAATTTTCTGACATGAGCCAAGTGTCTTATACTTCAATTCAACTCTGATACTATGTATGTGCAGTTAGCATCAGATAGCACAGGTTAAAGTGCTCAGTCCCAGAGGATTGCCCTGCTACCCACTTCAGACCCCAACTGCAAATTCAGGTTGTTACCTGGGCTACTGACCAACCAGTTATAACCAGTTATAGATCAGAGTCCTATAACCCACTTCTTAGGGTTAATAATTTTCCAGAATGAATCATAGAACTCAGGAGAGTTACTTGATTGCTGGCTTATTAGGATATGACTCAATAACATCCAGATGAAAGAGATACACAGGGCAAAGTCTAGGGAAAGGAGTGCAGAGCTTCATGTTCTCTCCAGTTATACCAGCTTCCCAGCACCTGCATGTGCTCACCAAACCCATCAGCTCTCTGAGCCCATAATCTATGGACTCCATCATACAGACATGATTGATTAAGTCATTGGCCATAGGAGATTAACTCTTCCTCAAAGGATAGGAGGAGGGACTGAGAGTTCTAACCCTCTAATTATTTGGTTGTTCCTCTGTCAACCAACCCTGACCCCAAAGCTATCCAGGAGCCCCAGCCATCAGCCATCTTATCAGTATACAAAATAATGCATTGCTTCAAAGTTTCCAAGGGTTTTATGAGCCCTGTACCAGGAAACATGGGCGTAGACCAAATATGTATGCACCAATATGTATTTCTGGTCATATGATGCTACCTCCTTAAGCACTCCTTTTGCCTCAAGATTTCCAGAAGTATATTTTCTATTATGTAAGAACTTTCGTATTATCAATTAGTAAGTAGTGACATATGTATACCCAAACTCCACATTTTTTGCTTTCAAACAAGAAAGTCTGTCACTGGAGAGTACTCGCTGATCAGGAGAGCTGATGTTGTATTTATTGCCAACAGAATAAAGGTCACAAAAACCTCATCCTTTCACTGGGCTACATAACACATATCATGAGCCTCATCTCTAAGTTGCTTTCTTAGCTAACCTCTTGTAAGTTTCACATTTAAGAGTTAAGAAAAATACCAGAAATTTGCCCTGATAATGAAATAATTCTACAGTCAAAATGCAAAAATCAAACTTCACTAAACTATCATGTCATAAAGTGATAAGGGCAAATCACTTACCTGGTGATATTTATGACCACAGCTGTCAAGAAACCCCTGTGATATACGTTCTTCTGCCCTTTTCTATACCCTGAGGCTCTTGACTTTCTACTGTCATGTGCCCCTTGCATAATTAGAAAAACTGAACTTTCCATCTCTAAAGCAACTGATCAGTTCAAAAAATGTCCTGTCTTTGTCTCTCCCTTTTTATAATTCATATGCTTAGGGGAAGTTTGAATCTCCAACTCCAAGTCTTTCCAGGTTCACTACCACCATCTGCTTCCACATAGCATGGAGAGGTCAATAAATCTTTGACCAGCGTCATCTCATGGCAGTCATTGCAGCTTTAGCTGTTACTAAATCCATCTCCAATGGCCTTGGCTTTTGTCCACAATAAGGTAACTTCTCTTTCGTGGTCCATTCCAAGAGAGTTGTTTCTAAAAAAGAAATGGCAATAGATTGACCTCATTAACTCACTTTTTTACATGACTATGCCAAAGGTCCTCCAGAGAGCATTCTCCCTTGCTAAGATCCAATAGTAACATCTTGTACTTATGTTACTCAGCAACATCCAGTGTTGCCCTCTTCCCTGACACCAGATCATTTGGAAATTGAGAGTGCCCCTGTAAACCTCTGGAAGGAAAGCAAAGTAGAGTTTAGATCACCAGAAGTTCAGGAAACCTTCCAGTTAACAGGATTTCCACCTAGCAGAGGTGTTGAATTGATTCCCTAATTTTTATTTTGTCAAAGTCACATAACTAGTTAATAACAAAGAAGCACTATAACCCCAGCATCCTGATTGTTTGGGTAAAGGAAGTCTGATTTATTTTTTATTTTGGTTAACTTGGAATTACACAGGAAATCATTTCATCTTATAACTCCAATGAGTGGCAATCTTTTCCAAATGTGTCCAATTATGTTCCAATTGCTTTTCTCAGAAGTCTATCCTTCTACTCTTTTTAAAAATGATGTTTGTATTTTAAAAGGTCCTAGTTCCAAAAACTACAAAAAAAAAAATACATAGCAGTTCTCTCTTCTTCATCATTTAGTGAGCCTGCCTCTTTCTGATTAAGGGCTTTGTATGAAGAGGATGGAACCTTTCCTTCAAGCATGGTCTCTCAGTACTAGGAGAATAAGGATGGGCAAATAATCACCTCTGCAGGATGATAATGAAGTGACAGAATCATCAACAAATTCATTACAATAAAAACAGTGTAATTCCTAATTCTTCTTACATGGAGAAGGAAGAAAGATGTAGGCTGTTTTTAAAAATATGTATGCTAAGTCTCAAAGATTGCACAGAAGTTTCCTGTATGACTATGGAGAAGAGGAACATTGCAAACACAGGGGTAGCAAGTCCACAAGCAAGAAGACATGAAAAAGCAAAATATATTTACCCAAATGAAAGTAGTTGAATATTCTGAGATTATAGGGTATGAGGAGAAGTACTTCAGGATATGTTTAGTAGCTAAAAAAAAATGCTATTGACAAAAAATTGATGCTAGCAAATAGAGTCTGTGTTGTATAAAACTACACAGACCTAGGATGCACAAGGCCTAGATTCAATCTACACCACTGAATGAAAACTAACTAACTAAGAACTATATGGACTATGCTAATAAATAGCAACAAATAAAAATTCCTTATGTTTCTGGCTTGCATTCTCTCCCCTATCCCGTAAGTATATTTAATGTCCTACCACATTCTTAGTGTTACCCTAGCCACCACAAATATGACTAAAAGTTAGAAGGAGTTGGACAGAAGAGTGAGGAAAAAATCAAATGTCTCTCCTAGTAATGCACCAAAATACAAATCACTTATGAAGGATGGGCATTATTTCTGCCCTGAAAATTTTGCATCAAGAAATTATTCAAAAGAAAAGGCAAAGAAGGCAAAGGTAAAAGGAAAAAAAATTGTAATTAAAAGGGAAGAGGAGATGCAGAGATGCAGAGATGCTTCAATGCCATTTTCAACTTCTGTGACTTTACATTTCTGCCAAAGGTCAGGAAGTAACATGGGGATAGCCTGGATATATTTTCCTGTGCTTACAGTCTTTACTGAATAATGAAAAATTGAGGCATGATGAGAGAACAGGCCGGTATGTGGTCAAAGCACTGCTCTAATAAATAAAAACACTTCATACCTCTTCAGTGTTACATCCTAATGGCTGTGACAAGCTGGTAAATGATAACACAACTCCTGGGTTTTAAAGACTAGAGGAAAAGCAATACCCAATATTGCCAAAACTCAGCAGTTACTTCACAGAAACATGTTCAGTCTTATCATCATTTTGTCCTGCCCATAAAATAAGAGAGAGAGAGAGAGAGACATTCACTGTCTCGTGTGCCACAGACACCAGGCCCAAGAGACTTGATTGGTTCCTGTGGTTTGGTTATTGGTGGCTTCACTTGGGTGTCTTTGGCTGTTTACTCACAAAGGAATGCTCATGTCTAAAAGAAGAAGAAAAGAAAAGAGAAAATGAATAAGCAGAAACCTTGATATATTTTAAAACATATGTCACAGACAAATTACAAACATGCTAACTTCTTTGAAGATAAGATGGAATGAAAAAACATCTGAATGAAACTACATTCCACTGGGGATCAGCAATAGGTGTGAAATATATCCAAAGAAAAGTGCTGCCCAGGGACAGGATGCATCCACAACAGCTACTCCATAATTACTATGGAATAATGGGGACTGAGACACACCCAGTTCACTAAACTTCAGCAAAACTTAGTCGAGCTCAGTGTGTCAGGGCTGGAGATTGGATTTTCACTTTTCTGGACCAGAACCCATTCTTCTGGTTGTTATCAAGCTGGGGGTAAGGAAGAGAATAACACAAGCACTCTGTGGTAGGCTGGTTAATAGCTCCCAAAGATGTCCACATTCTAAGCCCCCAGATCTATAAATATGTTATCTTATATGGCAAAAGGGATGTTGCAAGTGTGGCTAAATTAAAGATTTGAGATGGGCAGATAATTCTGGATTGTCTGAGGGAGTTTGATAATCACAGGGAGGCAAAGGTCAAAAGGAGAGAGGAGTTCTGATGAGGGAAGCAGAGGTTGGAGGGATGCACTTTGTGATGGAGGAAGGGACTAGAAGCCAAGGAGCAGGTAGCCTCTAGAAGCTGGACAGGGCAGGGAAACAGGTTTTGTATCCAGAAAGCAATGCAGCTCTGCCTACACCTCGATTTTAGCCTGTACAACCACATGGACTTCTAATTCCCTGAACTGTGAATAAATGTGTTTGTGAGGCAGTAAAGTGTGTGGTAATTTGTTATAGCAGCAATAGGAAGCCAATATATCCTCTTTTATCTTATCCAGCTACTGACAATCCTGGGGCTGGTAGAAAACAGAAAAAGAATATAAACAATGCAGAGTAAATGGAGAGGCTCCTACTGGAAATGGCTTGCAATTTTCTAGGAAGCATCAGAAACTAAGGTGGCAGGAACATCATGAGCAAAAGGCAGAAGGGTGAAGATGAAGTGGAAAGGCATGGGCAGCGTTTGTGAGCCTTTGAAGATTGTATACTTAGTTTAGATTGTATATTTAGTTCATTGGGGAAAACTATTATACCATGTTCTGAGCAAAGAGTGACATGTCATGGTCTACATTTTTAAGACATCATTTTGGCTGCAGGGTGAAGAATGAATTACATAGTAAAGAGTGAAAGTATAAAGTCATGAGGGTTCTGCCTTAGTCAAAGCAGGAGATGGTGATGGCTTAGCTTTCAGTAGTGACAGAAAGAGAAAAGTGAGAATAAATTCTGGAGGTGAAATCTGGAGGACTTGATGGGGCATAGGTCATCAGGTATGAGAAAAATTAAGGATGCTCCCTACTTTTTGGTATAAGCAGGCAGGAGATTGGTTAAGTCATTTACTCACATTGGAAAGATTTGGAGAGGACAGTTTAGGGGAAGTAGGAAATAAAAATGTTGTATTGTGGGCATGTTAAAAACCAAGACATTCATAAGAAATTTTAGTGGAGCTATGAAATGGAGTTAAACATACAAGTGTGAATGTACAAAACTGGAATCACAAAAAGACAAATATTATATTTTTTCCTGATCTTTTTCAAAAGTTATTTCAATAAAACACAGTTACTTATTAGAAACACTTATTACTGCTTTGAATACCTTTTATCTATCTCTCTCAATGTCTATGAAATTTTAAACTTATTAAGGACAAGAAAAATATTTCATACATATCTGGAATACTTGCAAAAATTTTCATAAAGTAAGAAGACATTTGTTTGAATTCACTAAATACAAATTAAATCCTATTTTGGAAAGGATAGAGAGAAAAACAACTTCATATTTCTAACTAAATCTAAATAAGCATAGCCGGTCATCTTTATTTTAATATATCTTCCCACCTTCTTTATAGAACTTCTTGAAGAAAAGAGGATTTACAGCAGTGTAATTCTCACTCAGTGGCTTAAGGTATATTGACATCAAATCCATTCATCCAGAAATTAAAATTTTCCTTTCTTTCTTTGGTCTCAGCTAGACCTCTGATAATAAGAAACCGTGTATGAAATTCTGAACTCTCCTTCCAAGTGTCTATGTGATCCAGCAAGAAAATTGATTTGTCTGTGTGTAGCATCTGCTGATCTTGCAATGTTATTGAAGGTGGTGGATTATCAGCTGGTCTTTCTTTTAGGAACAATAGAGGTCAGCAATCTTTCAGTTCTGAAGTCTTAGCCAAGACCATACTTGTCCTTTTCAATATAAGAAGATGAGAAGGTGCAATATAATCTTCCTCATTAAGATTCTCATTCCTTAAATTTGGGACTATGGAGAAATACAGAAGGTCATATCTTTATTGTTGGCATCTCAACTACAGTTACAAAGAAAAAAATTGGAATTTGAAGTAAAAGAACTGATATTCCTAATAACATTAGCATTATGCTGGAAAATGTTTCCATACCTGTTCATGAAATATCTAGAAACAAAGTTCTCACTATGTTCAATTCTATTGAGCAATATTTTTTTTTCTAAATGAAAAAGGAAAACAACTGTTGGAGTGAGTTTTTTTTTTTATTTCATTAAAGTAAAATTTATAAAATAAGGAAAAAAGCAGTCATTCTACCAGTTTCGCCTACTGGGTTTCAATCCAAAAATCATAGTTTTAAGTGTGTTTCTTAATCTATAAATTCAGTTATTAAAGAAAATAAAATATTTTTAAATGAAGTCAAACAACTATATTAGTTAATTTCCATAATTTTCATACTGTGGTTTCACCAGAAAGAGGACAGAGAACACACCAGCCCATTTGATTGGCTTGTATATTGTTTACAAAAAAGGATTATCTTTCTTCTACAATTGAAAAGCTAAATGCCACAGAAAGTTATTTTTTAATTATATTAGCAAATGGTTAGCATTGCATACCTATCAAGTGTGTATTTAATAAATCCTGGATGCAAAAACTTTATGAATAACAGCAAGTCTTTATTAACACTCATACATTGTCGGGCACATTAAAACTGACATTTCAGAAAGCATCACCAGCTATAGTTCTAGAAAGATGAAATATATTTATAAGGCATTAAAATAAATATTTTCCCTACATTGTCTTAATTTTATGAAAGAAATTGCAAAACGCTGGCCCAAGATGAAATAGGCGACCTAGCTAAAGCTAGGGGTTAGACATAACACCTTGTAAAAGGAACATTTAACCACTGGTTCTCAAAGTGAGGTCCCCATATTAAAGTTTGAAAATCACTACATAAAAATATGAAGAACATATAGGAGTTGATAGGGAAAAAATGACATAGAAAGCAGAGGTAGAAGATTTTTAAAGGATAAAAAAATTTCTATGGGATTTCAGAGGGTCAACAAATTATATTTTTGAGTACAGAGATCAAGAAAGTTACATCAATTTCTTCTCATTCCTTCACTTCTTCTATTATTCATGTCTACACTAATTTTTCATTCATTCTTGGGCCAGGGAGTTTTCTAAGTGCATGGTTTTCACAGAATTGCTTATAGGTCTTAGACCACAGATTTATGGACTCACCTTAAAGAACTGTTGATCCAATAGGTTTGAGAGGGGTCTGAGAATTTGTATGTTAACAATTCCTAGGTGATACTATAGCTGCTGATTGAGGGACCACACGTTGAGAATCACTGTTTTGGATGTGTCTTTAAAACATGCCTGATCATACAATCATGATATTATCCTCTATGGTGAAATCCACTGGAAATTCTGATTAAGCATTGCTGTGGTACAGCCCAAGGATCTGCATTTTATTTATTTATTTTATTTTTTTGGCAGTTGCCAGCACCCTTTGTTTTTTTAATGGCAGAGATTTTTTATTTGTTCTTTTTAGTTATACATGACAGTAGAATGTATTTTGAAAAATCATACATAAATGGAGACAATCTGCATTTTAAATAATGCTGAGGTTGTGTCTGTCTGTGGTCTGTGTGTGCGTCTGAAAGATGAAATTTGGTTTGTACACCCAGGTTAAACTCAGCACTTGGCTGGTGGTTCTTCTGCTGGTGGTTCCTCTGTGCCACGTAGGTAGTGGATTCTGGCATCCAAATAAGTATGAGGGTTTACAGTTAAATATCTTCATGGGACAATTTTTTCTTCTATCTGAGCCTAGGCCAAGACAGATTCTTTACTATCTCCTTTTGTGGAAATTTTTTTTCTGGTTCTCTTTTTTGAGAAGAGGTCACTTTACAGGAATCCTGATTTCTCCTGGAGTTTCTTATGAATTCACTGATATCTCTGCCTTCTTATCCCTGACCTATTAAAACTAAAGCTCTAGGCCACCAGGAATCTGAAGATTTGCCCAAGGCAGCTGCTGACTTCAATGCTGCTGACTGTGAGGATTTGTACATATCTTTTTGAACTCAGAATTTCCTTTACATCTTTGCCAACTTGTGTACGTGTAAGTATGAGTTGTCTGTATAAAGCTTTTCCAATGTTTATAAACTATCTTGTCTTCAATATTGCTGGAAATGGAAGTTCCCCTCACTAAATTTTTATCTTGAAACTTGAGACTGACCCGCTTGCTCTCCGAGCCATAGAAAAAACAACACTTCTCTATCTGGCCATGCTTGTACTCTGAGCCTCAGAAAACCATAACAGAGTATTCATCTTTAGTACTCTCTTATTTTCATTTTTCCCCCTCTCCTGATATTTTTTTTTCTTTCTCTTCCTTCCTTTCTGTGTTCTCCTCTCTTGCAAGCACATGGGTCCCAGGCTGTCATCCTTCACAGTAGAATCTCACCCCTGTTCCTGAAATAACTGTTACTTCTCCTCAAGTCTTCTTGAAACTTCAAGATATTGTCAAACTTTGTCAATCATCAAATTTATAAAGCAGCCTAATTCACCCAAGAGCATTTTATGTATAAAAAGTATATTTCTTATTTACACCCGGTTCTTCAGTTGATAGAATTCCAAGTGATTTTAAAGCAAAGGCAGTACTAAAGAGAGCTATTCTAATGTATCCCAAATACATTAATATAAGCAGCTAGGAATATACTTCCATGAAAGGACTTATAGGTATGAAGGTTAAGTCTTTAAAAGTGAATATTGAGCTGGGTATGGTGGCACACACCTACAATTCCAGCAACTCCAGAGGCTGAAGCCTGAGGATTGCAAGCTCAAGGTCAACCTTAGTAATAGAGTGAGGCCCTAAGAGACTTAGCAAGACTCCATCATAAAATAAAAAATAAAAAGGGCTGGGGCTGTAGCTCAGTGGTAAAGCACACTGGGTTCAATCCCTAGTAACAAAACAAAACAAGACAAAACGTGAATATTAAAATTTGAGGGGCTGGAGTTGTAGCTCAGTGGTAGAGCACTTGCTTAGCATGGATGAGACACTGGATTCGATTCTCAGCACCACATATAAATAAATAAAATAAAGGCCCATCAACAACTAAAAAAAGTATTTTTAAAAAATTTAAGAAAATGTCAAGAAGAGTTAAAGGAATAAAAATGAAAAGCTACATAGTAAGTTGTAACACGTGGTACATTTGTTTAAGTGTCTTTGTTAATGAATCCAAAATCTAAGCAGAAAGTTAATTACCACATGTCAATCATATAAAATTAAGATGTATAGTTTTTAAAATTAAAGTGATGGACAGAAAAAAAAAAGAATACAAAGTTTCTAAATAGAAATTAAGGTCAGAAAAAGAAAATAGGCTTTGGAACCAGTATAAACTAGCTACCATATAACATCAAACAGGGTTCTGGCCAGGCAAGGTGGCACATGCCTGTAATCCCAGCAGCTCAGGAGGCTGAAGCAGGAGGATTACGAGTTTAAAGCCAGCCTCAGCAATTTCGTGAGGCGCTAAGCAACTCAGTGAGACCCTGTCTCTAAATAAAATACAAAAAAAGGGCTGAGGATGTGGCTTAGTAGTTAAGCACCCCTGAGTTCAATCCCAGATAACAAAAAGGAAAAAAAAAAAAGAGCTATTTGTGAGGTGAATGAAATAATGCCAGGGGACAGGCGTGCCTATAAAAAGGGGTTCTAACATTGACAACAAAACATCAAATCACAAAGTACTATTATTTTAGGCTTTAGAATATTCAATATACAGTATTTTTAAATGAAGAGGGAGCATTTTAGATAAAAAGAAAAAAAAACTGATTTGACCCTTCAGTAAAGGTTTATTTATAGAAGTACAACTTTCTAGGTGGTTTTGGTTCTATCCTCACCTTAGGGAATACCCCAGAAAAGAAAGTAGACGCCTGTGAGAACTGAGAACTTCTCACAGAAAAGGAACTCCAGCCTTGATAATGTACCCAGGAGCATATGCAGGTGCTTTCCTTTACTACTGGTGACAGATCTACCTGTGGGAGAACCTGGTTCGGGTTGGTACTGGCCTCCCTCCACTCCACTCACAGAAATTTCCCCTGTATCTATTCAAAACTCCCTTTCTTTGAATTAAACAACAGAAACCTTATACCTGCTTCCCCACATTCCCAATGTCTCCCATTTCTCAGCTACGGCTCCTCATTTGAACCACAAAAAAAAACAGAAAAATAATTGGAGCAGTTATTTTCACAGTTCTCCCAAAGATGGTGCTAACTGGTAACTTTCCACAAGCATGGAAGAGACTTGAATTGACAGTACATACAACAAATGCTGAAGGGTACTGGGCTTTATCCTCATAGATTTCAGCTATGTTTTCTAGTTCTTTAGTCTTCTAAATTATTCCCAATTTCCAGAACTAACACCAAGAAATAAGCATTGTGTTGTCTCCTAAGTCCATATACATTTTCCCAGGTATTCACATCAGCTTCACCAACCACACCTGGCTTTGTCAGTTCTGCAGGATAAGTGTGCATTAAACCAGAATGTTCAAGCACCTTAAAACTCCTTTATGGAACAGAACTAAATATTATTATTTTTTATTCAAATGAGGACTGATGGGTATCTAAGTATAGGACAGTGACTATCTTTGGTAATGTGATGACTGGCTATAGAGTTCACGGGGTCTATGTGGAACTATGTGGGCTTCAGAGTCAGCCAGACCTAGTCTTCATCCTCAGTTTCGTGTCTTTCAGTGTTAACACTAGTCTCCCCTCTAACTTTACAAGCTTTCATTTCCTCATCAAGAAGAAAAAAGGACATATTAATACTATCTCACTGACTCATTTTGAATAAAAGATGAAGGAGTAAGTATATGTAGCAGAATAGTATTGTATGTAACAATAAAGGGCAGTTCCATTTAGAAAAACAAGACAGGCCCACCAGAGAGAGAAGCAACATTGCAAAGCAATTACTGATAAGCGCCTAGTGATAAATGATGTACGCAGTAAATACTGTTATTCTAAGAACAATTATTGATCTAGGAAATGAGCTCCATTGGTGATAAGAAGCAAATGATAAATGGTGTACTTAGTAATATCCTTTCAGAGGAAAACTCAATGTGGACTGGATTGGGCTTGAAAAGTAGTTGTGATAAAGACAGTGGAGTTTAAATGATGAGCACCGTTTTTGCTTCCAATCTTCTTTTATTTTATTTTATTTTTAACATGTAGTGAGATTTAACTTTTTCTAGTATGTAATTCTATAACTATTATCTCAAGTATAGATTTTTTCTGAGGGGGTGGTACCAGGGATTGAACTCAGGGGTACTTGACCACTGAGCCACATCCCCAGCCCTATTTTGTGTTTTATGTAGAGACAGGGTCTCACTGAGTTGCTTAGCACCTCGCTGTTGCTAAGGCTGGCTTTGAACTCTCAATCCTCCTGCCTCAGCCTCCTGAGCCACTGGAATTACAGGCGTGTGCCACCTCATCCCGCTCAAGTATAGATTTTTATAAACAACACCACAATCAGGATGCTGAACCATTCTATCATCTGAAAACACCTACTTGTTCTGTCCCTTTGTAGTCCTCCCATCCTCCCACCAGGGTGCTCTCTTGTCACTGCAGCAGGTCTTCTCAAGGTTCATATAAATGGAATCCTACAGCACGTAACCTTTGGAAACTGGCCTCTTTCACTCAGCATAATGCCTTTGATCCTTCTGTGTTGTTGGAGCCATCGTTCCTTTTTACTGTTGGGATGTATGGCATTCCATGAATGAACCACAATTTATTTATCTATTTACCCTTGAAGTCCATTGGCTAATTTTCAGGTCTGGGCTGTTTTGAATAGACTCATTATAAACATTTTTGCACAGGTTTTTGTGTGAACATATATTTTTATATCTCTACGGTAAATACCTAGGAATTTAACTGAAGGAATTCATCTGAATTACCTGAATTCATCTGAAGTAATACCTAGGAATGGGATTACTGGATCATATGGTATGTTTAACATTAACTTTATAAGAAATTTCAAACTGTTCTCCAGAGGAGCTGTGCCATTTTACAGTCCTACCAGCAATATATGAGAATTTCACTTGTTCTGCAAAATCAGCTCTTATCATTGTCATTACGTTAATATTTTTACACTTTTATCCACTTTAGTAGTTTCCTAGTAATATTGTTTTGTGGCTTTAATTTGCATTTCTCTAATGACTAAAAATGTTGAACATTTTGGCATGTCTTAATTTCTTATCTGTGTATCTTCTTTCAGGATATTTCATTTTCCTAAACTTTTCTTTTATGATATTTGTTGTTGATTTTCTAATCATAAAACATGTTTTTAAATAAAATTTAATAAATGTAAATTCTTAATAAAAATAAATATCCTATAATTTCTATTACTGTCTTCATTTCAAGTAACAAAACTACAATGAATAATTTTTTGTATTTCTTCCCAACTTCTGCAACCTATATTTGCAAATGTTAAGTATGGGCATGGATATATAATGACTTTTTAAAAGCAAAATTGGAATCATGTAGTAAATACAGTTTTGATGCTAAAGTTCTACAACTCATTACTATATCTATCTTCCTGAAATACAGTACAAAAAAAGTGTATGTACCTTTATTAATCAATTATTAAAGTTTTAATTAGAAATGGCACATCCTTTCGGCCATTTTCCTATTAGTTAAAATAAATCCTATGCATCCATAGAGATGCAGAGCAGCACACAAATATCTGAAGAGCACCCACCTGTCACTATTTGACAGGGTAATATCTCATTAATCCTCATGGATATAGAGGAATTTCAGAGACAGAAAGTTCAATCTAGCAAAGAAATGTGTGTGTAACTTTATTAAGCAATGATTAAAGGTTTATATTTATTTTTTTATATATACATAATGGTAGAGCGTATTTTGACATATTCACATACATGTAGTATCACTTATTCTAATTAGCATCCCATTCTTGCAGCTATACCTGATGTGGAGTTTCCCTGTGGTGTATTCACATATGAACATAGGAAAGTTACATCTGATTCTTCCTACTGTATTTCCTATTCCCATCCTTGCTCCTTTCCCTTCTTCTCCTTTGTCTGATATGAAGAACTTCTATTCTATGATTAAAGTGTTTTTGTCCACTTAAAAGATGTTCATCTGAAGGAAATAAATGCAAGTTATTGAAAATTCTAGTTGAAAAAATATTTCCTAAAGGTTGAACTCTCTTCGGTCAGAAATATCACAGTATTTTCATCTGTTGTTGCATGACTAATTTTGCAAACCCTCTTGTTATTTATAGCTCCCTTAAGCACAATAGAATTTTTGTCCACCAGGCATGTGACAACCATAAGCCTTCTCTTCCCATCATACATGCATGTATAATCACTTGACCTTGCCTGGCCAACATTAAGAGATGCCATTCTTCTGATATCCTGTTTCTTTTAGCATTGGAGTGGTAATCCAGTTATTAGTTTTCTTCTTTATCTGATTTATGAGTTATTCTCCTCAAAATAATTTAAATAAGTCTAACAGGTTTTCAAACAACTGAAACAAGCTGAATCTCCCTAGTATCAATCTAATGTAATTCTTTTTTAACAAACTCTCAAACCATAGATAGAAACCTTCTCCTATTCTCTAGATTCCTTATATTCTAAATTATTATTCAGATAACATGTTTCTTGTATCAATTAAGCTGAATTTGATATCACTTATTAATCACTTTTATTACATTGTAAACATTCCCCTTAATTCTAACTAGTCACAAACTTGTCTGGGTTGATGCAATTTTAGGATCTTAATTTTATTTTTTTGAGATAATTAAAGACACTTTTTTTTTTAGTTGTTAATGGACCTTTATGTTATTTATTTATACGTGGTGCTGAGAATCTAACCCAGGGCCTCACACATGCTAGGCAAACACTCTACCACTAAGCCACAATACCAGCCTCTAAAGACACTAATCTTAATGACCAAAAGCAAGGTTATTTCCTAAGAAAAGTGAGTTCAATGGTAATTGACACCCAGTTGACCAACACAAACCCAAAAATCAGTTTGAAATGAATACTGAGAACAACATTAAAAAAAAAAAAAAAGAAATGCCTAAATAGTAGAGAGCAGCTTGAGGTGGGGCCATGCATTTTGGACAAGAAATTGACTTATTTAATCTTTAATACTATAAACTAGAAACATTCCAATATGTAATATGGGAACACTGAAGCAAAGAAAGGCAATTTGTCAAAGTTAACAGAGCTACTGGTAGGAAGATCCAGTATTTGAACTCAGCCTTGCACTAGAGTTCACACTCGTAACCACCAGCCTGCTACTCTACCTCACGGCACCTCAACACAGCCTCCACTACCCCTACCCTTCTCATTTCCCATACCTAATTTCTAAGAGAGGAATTCAATTTGGCCCAAACCATCCTTTTGTTAATGGTCATAAATTAGAGTCAAGTGCAGCCACTGATTTCATCACCAAACCTGGATCAATCTGCTCTGAGCATGATTTCCTCCCTCACACTGGAGCTGTGGTGACCATCAGAAGAACAGTGGTTAGAAAAGGCTTTATATTTATTCTCAAGAATATCTGTTTTTAATATCGAGCCATTTCATCATTATGGCAGCACCTGAGAGAGGAAGGCTCGGTCACTATGAAATGATGAACCATAGGACTTCAAAGGCAATTACATTTGTTTATGGCCACTAATGGTCTTTATTCATTCCTTCCATCTTCAGTGTACATTTAGAGCACTAACAGAGTCCATTTCATGAAATAAAAGATGATAATGATGCTGATGATTCAACCTTAGGGTGTTTCTTGTGTGCAGGTACTGTTCTAACTACTTTGCTCTTATGACCCTTATGTGATTCTCACAGAAACACCAAGAAGTGGTATTATTAATGTCTATTATGGTTTGGGTATGAGGTGTCCCCAGAAAACCTCATGTGTTCAGAGGCAAAAGAATTAGACTATGAAAGCTGTAACTTCATCAGTGGATGAATCCATTTGGTGGATTAATAATTTGAATGGACTACTGGGTGGTAACTGTAGGCAGGTGGGACATGACTGGAAGAAGCAGTTTGGAATTAGGTTTTGTCCCTGAATCTTCATTCACTCACTGCCTCTGTTTCCTGACTGCTGTGGACGGAGCAGCATTCCTCTGCCATGCCTTTCCACCATAATGGTCTTTCTCAAAGCCCAGAGCAATGAAGTTGGCCAACCAAGAACAGAACCTCTGAAACCATGAGCCCCAAATAAACATTTTCTCCTCTAAATTGTTCTTGTCAGGTATTGGGTCACAGTGAGAAAGAGTGGATTCCTTAGTCCCCCCTTTTACAAATGTCTAAGCAGACATTGAAAGAATAATTAACTTGACCAAGATCACACAGTTAGTTAGTGGAGCTGGGTTCTGAAACAAGGTGGTCTGTATCCAGAGCTTGCTTGCATCACCAGGATACCACACAGCCCGGGACAACCTCTCTGCGGTACCCACAAGGAACCAGAGGCCGTGAGCATCACAGATAGTAGAGAAGCTCCTTAGGGCCAACGCAGGGAATGTGAAAGGAAGAGCTGCACAGAGAAGACAGGAGCTTTCTGTCCCTTTGAGTTTACAAACCTTGAGTATAACTTCAGTCAGAGAATCCCCAATGCCTCTAGAAAGCAAATATTTGGATTTCATGGAGTGTTTTATTGTTGTTTTTGGTTTTTGGATTTTGGTACCAGGGATTGAACCCAGGGTCACTTAACCACCAAGCCACATCCACAGTCCTTTTTAATTTATTTATTTTATTTTGAGTCAGGGTCTTGCTGAGTTGCTTAGGACCTTGCTAAATTGCTGAAGTTGGCTTTGAACTTGGGATCCTCCTGCCTCAGCCTCCTGAGCCACTAGGATTACAGGAGTGTTTACCAAAGAAACAATAGAATAAAAAGAAACTGTTTCTCAAAGGAATTCACAGAGAATAGTAAATCATTAAAGAAAATCAATTTCTAGTTAGTTCTTTTTCTTTTTGTACTCTACTAATTCCTAAGTTAGATTTGAAAATACTCCAGGATATCTCCACTTACACATAAACAACATTGTGAATATGTTGTTGTACTCAACTAATTTCATAAATAATTTATATCAGTTCTGAATTCCAAAATAAAAATGTTTGGAGTAAGAACATCACAAATAATTTTATTGAATTTATTTTTAATATACCTTTTGTGGAACATTTAAATGTGGAAAATATCAAAAATATAAAATAACAAGGAGATAGCATGCCTACAAAAATATCAGATAATTACTTTTATAGGCTAAGCAGATGTTTCCACTTCTGCCCTCACATTGGTTTCTTCACTGGTGCAAAAACTTGCCTTCTAAGCGTTACTGTAGCTCCTTTGAAAGTCTGTATAAAGAAATTTTCATCTGGTTATTCAAAGAAGCTCCAGGCACTTTTAAGGAGAAAGATCTTTTATATAATCCTGATATAGCACCTTCTTACATAAGCTTTATACCCACTATTGTCTTGTATTGCAAAATACAAGCCATGTTTTTACCATAAAAGAAAGGTCAGATAGGATGGGTTGTGACCCCAAATCCAAGTGTGATGTTATCATATTATAGACTATGATGACATTTGGAAATTAATACTGTATTAGCTTGAGTTTTATTGTGATTATATATATCTGTGTGTGTATGTGTGTGTGACACAAATATTATCATTTAACCCTTTTTTGGCATAAAGTGGCATTAAATGCATTCACATTGTTATGCAACATCATAACTATCTATCTCCAGAACTTTTCATCAATATCCCAAACTGAAACTTTGTACCCATTAAACAGTAACTCCCATTCTCCCTACCCTAGCTTTTAATCACAATTTTATTTTCTGTGTCTATGAATTTGACTACCTTAGATACATTGTATCAATGGGATAATATGGCAATTGGGCTTTTATGACTGGCTTTTCACTTAATATAATGCCCTCATGGTTCACCCATGTTGTAGCATGTAATAAAATTTCATTCTTTTTTAGGGCTGAGTAGTATTGCATTATATGTAAATGCCACATACTGTGTATCGATTCATTGATGGATGGACACAGTTGCTTCCGCCTTTCAGTTCTTATGAATAATGCTATGTACTTTGGCAAACAAATATCTGTTAGAGTCCTTGATTTCAATGTTTTGAGGTATGTATACAGAAGCATAATTGCTGGACATGTGGTAATATTATGTTTAAATTTTTGATGAACCACTGTACTGTTTTCTACAGTAACTGTTCCATTGTAAATTCCCATTCAATGCCTCCAAAGCCTAACCAACACTGGTTTTTTTCCTTGTTTTTTAATAACAGCTGTCTTAATGGATATCAATGGTCTCTCATTGTGGTTTTAAGAAATATCTTTTAAGTATTTTAGACATTTTCTTTATAATGATTGCTAATACCCAAGGAAGAGATCATTTCACCCAATGATATTAAATACATAAATAGCTCAAATTGAAAATCAGTGTGGCATATTTTGTTTGGAGGCCCTCCAGATACTATAACATGGCTTAAATCAATCTCCAGTATCAACATGCTACTTTCCCTTTGGCATATGCTCCTATGAACACTTTGATTGCCACACATCCATCTGCAAACCATCATCTGCACATATAGCACTGCATTATTTTCACTGATTTCACATAGCTCCATCTTAAGCCTTCCTTTGCCTGCCTACTAGAGTTTATAAAAGTACAGGTAGGCTTTAAATAATCAACTCTTTAGTAAAGAGTAGATTAGCACCCTGAGACATTCAGCATAACAATTGCCAAGATTTCCAGGAAATGACACTTATCTGTTTCTTTGGCACTGTCTGTGTCAGCCAGCCTAGCCATTCACTTGTGTGCTGTACTGAAGGTGCTTCGGGTAGCTGAAAAGAGTCCTTGTAGACCTATGATCTTACTTACCCTTGGTGAAGGGCTGCAGACTAAAGCCATGATGAAGTCAGAGGCAGATTCATCTTCGGCTCCTGTTTGGATGAAAACGTTCTGCTGTTTGCTTGTGCAATTACTAACATACCTGATACTCTCACCTCATCCATCATACTCTTCGATTGCTGCTTATTTTTCCAGCTTGATTCATCTCTAAAGTGAGGAGGATCACCTAGCACAATGCCTGTCCCATTTTTCACCTGCAGTGAGTGATTCCTTTTGTGTATTTACTTGGCTTCCTAAACTCTAATCCTACTCTCTGTGGTTATATTTTAAAGTCAAATTTATTAAATGTCTTTTTTTTGGAGAGGGGTGTACAGAAGATTGAACTCAGGAGCACTTGGCCACTGAACCACATCCTCAGCCCTATTTTGTGTTTTATGTAAAGACAGGGTCTCACTGAGTTGCTTAGCACCTCGCCGTTGCTAAGGCTGGCTTTGAACTCACGATCCTCCTGCCACAGCCTCCCAAGCCGCTGGGATTGCAGGTGTGTGCCACCATGCCTGGCTTTAAATGTCTTTTAATCCATCCTCAATGTCTTACTGGCCCTCTGTAGTTTTTGTTTTTGTTTTTGTTTTTTTACCATGAGAATGTTTATTTTGCAAGTGGTTTTTAATTCTTTTGCCACATTTTCCCCATGTTTTTACATTATCACATCTTTTTTCTGGACTTAAAATATTCAGTAGAATTTGTCATAAGTTAAAAAGGAAAAAACACTTTTTCTGCTGAATAATATCACATTTAACTTAAAAATCATGAACCTTTTGAATATCAAGAATCAAAGCTGCTGGGGAGGGAGGTCACATTTATCTGAAGGTCCCAAGAGAGCCCTGAAGTCTAAATAGGAAAATATCTTATAACTGTAACAAAACTCTCACCTCAAAATAAAACACTCTGAGATGTATACAATTATGTCCATATTCAATGGCTTTGCAGTGTCAAGTCTGGGTTTGTAGAAATGATAAACAAAATAGGTTTATATTCAGAAAACAGGTTCTAATACCTGTCTATACCAAAATGACAAAATTTGAAACACAGCATCCTGTGCAGAAGTTTGTTTCATTCCTAGCCCATCACAAAGCTACCATTGTTAAAAACACATATCCTGGGACATCCAGTATATGCTATCTATCATCTTAACAAAGAAAATTCCAGTAAGATTAGAGCTGACGCTTCATTTGAATGAAGCATCTGATTGAAACTAAGAATCTGAATCCACTGAGAGCTCCTGGGGTTACTAGGTACAGCTGGGAGTGTGGTATCATGTACTTGGTTTCCATCAGTGTAGCCATAGTTGTGATTCTAAACTAGCTTCCGGAACTTGTAACCCATGTTGAGACGCCTCCACTAAGGCAGAGAGAGATCATAGACCCAGCCAAAGCAGCTCCGTTTGAACTTCCTGAGTCAACTTTCAATAAGAAGGCCTAGCTAGGAGACATGTCACCTGAACTCCCAGGGATTCCTCAGGCTTGTGATTCTTCTGACCAAGCGGTCACTCCCTGGGAGTCCCTGGTAAACCACCGTCACCTTTCCAGGCATTCTGGTCTGCCTTAAGGTCATCTGTATGCACCTGGTCACTTCTGCACACAGTCACCCAATTACACACTGCTTGTTGGAGCACAACAGGGCCTGCACTTTGCATAGAAGTCTTACTGCAGGCTGGGTCGGAGTGAGGGAACTAGTGTGCAGCACTGGCATTCAATGTCCTTGAAAATCAGTTGGATCGATGCAGGTAGTTTTGTTTCTCCCGTTTCCTTAAATTAAAAAAAAAAATTCAAAAGCATTTTTTAGCAACTTATTTAAAATATTAATGAATAAATGTGAATCCAAGGGCACAGAAATGACTAGCTGACTCAAGAGTTACTATACAGATGCATAAAACAAGTTCTAAATGCATCCAGAGGTGGGAACTTGAGCAATCAGTGTTTTAGGAAGAACTAGGTTTGTTGTAAGTTCTTTGTAGCTAATGTTATCCACTGCAAAGCTTCCAGGTGTCTCAATAGCCATGACTGGGCCGTTCTAAGGACTGCCCTCTATAGTTTTGATACCAGTAAGTAATCGTTTGTTAATGTTCCCTGGTGCTGGAATCCGTTCTAACCTCAAACTGAGTACAGAGTCTGATATGCAATACTCAATCAGACCCTTTCCCCAGAGAATTTTAAATAAAGTTCATAAGTATGCTAAATTAAATATTATAATAAATCGGATTTTAAATAAATTCCAGTGTTAATATTTTGGGAAAAAAAGTATTAATGTGGTTTTTGCCATACATTCACAGATATATATTTTAGAGGTAATAATCATGATAAACCCAAAACCTTTCCTAATTTTTTAAAAATCAGTATATAAAATTAGTCTAAACAATTGTGGTTACTTTTACTCATTTTCCTAAAAGAAAGAGAAAATGGCATAATTGATGATTTCCTTCCTTCTGAGACTAAACTTGACATTTTTATTTTCTTTCAATTGTCATCTGTGATCATCTCTGATCAATATCAGTGTGTTTTAAGACTAAGGAAAGTGACTTCCGTGTTGAAAAACTACAGTACAAAATGGCAACAAGAGAGATGTCTGGTATTTGAATCTTGGGTGATTTATATTTTTTTCTTTTTACTTAATCATTTTTCTAAAATTTTCCACAGAAAAAGTGATATTGGGTTTTAAATATACAGTATAAAATCTAAAAGTCACAACACAAAATGCAGTGACAATTAAATCTAATTCCCACCATAAACTGTAGAGACCCAGCTTCCCTCAACAGCAGCAATTACTGTGATGAATTTCTTGTTTCCTTAGAATTATTCCATTTCTACACAAAAATTTTTCTGAGGGGGAATATAAAAAAATTAAATTGTATTTATTTCTGCAAATTTACTTGCTTCATTTTTCTTGTAGTAGAAAATGAATTACTAGGTTCTGATTCTATACTTTTAATTACCTAACAGTCTGCCAGTGTAGACTTCTCAATTCCTTGGATACTTACAGTACTTGTCCTGTTGTGTATGACTTATTTCACTTAACATAATAACCTCAAGTTTCATCCTGGTGTAACATGCATCAGAATCTATTTCTTCTTAAGATGTAGGTCAGATTTCCACTTTGGGTTTCCTTGGTCATCAGTGGGGAAGAGGTTGGATGGAGCTGTGGTCGTGTGTAGACTTGCCCTTTACAGTAACTTAGTGAAGCACATCCTCAAGGACAGTGTGTGGCTGGGGAATCATTATGGATGGTTTTTCTTTGATTTTGGTTTTGGTGTCTGATTTGTAGCTAGGGTGGTTTTACTTGTGAGAAGTAGCCAACAAACATCTATAATACGAGTTGAGTTTTCCTTGTGCGTAAGTTACAAGTCCAGTAACCTTACTCTCTTCACTCCCAGAAAGAAGTTTTGGGGTTTGTTTGTTTGTTTTTTCTTTTGTTTTGCTTTTTCCAGTGCTGGGGACAGAACCCAGGGCCTTGCACATGCTAGGCAAGTTCTCTACCACTGAGTTACACCCCAGCCCTCTCTTTGCTTCCTTTTTTTTTTTAATTTTATTTTTTTTAGCTGTTGATGGACCTTTATTTATTCATTTATTTATATGTGGTGCTGTGTAGGAGCACTCCCTATACCTTCAACCCCTCCCTTCCCTCTTTTCCCATTCTCCTCATTGGTTGTAATCTTGGGGCCATGATTGGTCCGTGGACACTATATAAGCCTCTGTACTTCCTGGATTAAACGGTTTCTGCATCTCACTCCGGCAGAGCAGTCACACCTATCCTCAGAGTCTGGGTGAAGTGACTCCGCGGACCGTCACCCCTAACCTCGTCCCGTGAGACCTCACTTCGTCTTCCCCGAAGACCCCTTTTCGTCTCTCAGGACCCCTATTCGGCGAGGAGACCCACAAGGAATGTTCAAACAATATCTGGCGCCCAACATGCTCTGGGGCTTCCTCGACCCTGGTGGTAAGTGATTTTGTGACGGTCCCCCTGTCTGTCTTGCTGATAAAGGTAAAGAGAAAGGGGAGATTGCCAAGCTTTCTGCGCTTGCACCTCCTCTGGCCAAGGCCACACCCTCCTGCCTCCCGTAAACTGCCTAACACTGCAGGTGGCCCATCTCCAGCACTCACTCTGCAAACATAGAGAGTGCAACAGGATAGGCTGTTGCAGAGAGCCCATACGCCAATACTGTTTACCTTCACTTTAACATCTCCATCCCCACATCTTCAACATAGGAAATCTATTCTCCTAGGTCCTTTCCTTCTTCATGGAGGATGAAGACAACCTCAATGAGGCTGTTCCCACAGCACCCCCCCAAAACCAATCACATAGTCCGGATAGTTCATCCTCAACTTCCTGTGAATACCCTCTTCCTGGAGATTCCCCTCCCTTCAACCCCCCTCCTATTTGCCCTACTCTGCCTTCAGCGCTCCCTGCAGTTGCTCCTCCTCCTCCTTGCTTTGCTTCCTCTGCCTGCAACCCGCCCACTTGTCTAGGTCCTTCCAACCCTTTTCGCTCAATTCCACCCGCTGCACATGCTTATATGGTTAATCTCTAGGCCAATTCCAACATCCGCCCCTGGATCCCCACTCTGGTCTCTGAGCTTACTCAGCTACGTGAGGCCTGTCAAGACACTGGCCCTTCCTCTCCCTTTTTTCTTCAACTTTTGGAGTCCTGGTCCTCTTCTCTCCAAATTCCCTTTGACTGGTTTTTCCTTCTCAAGGCAGTCCTCTCCATTTCCCAATACCTTCAGTGGAAGGCTTCTTACCTAGAACTTGTAGAAGAATGGGCTCATCACAATATTACACAAGGTCTTAATTTTTCCATGGATATGCTATTGGGCAGGGGTGACTTTACGTCCCCCCAGTCTCAGGCACTTGTTGGCAATATTATTTACTTTGAGCAAGTCAAGAACAGTACCCTAGAGCCCTTCATAATTTGAGCCCTCCCAATCCTCAGGAACTTTTCAAAAATTTTATTCAATGTCCTGATGAATGGTTTCCTGATTTCTTGGCTTGTGTCATCCAGGCTGTTGAAAAGAAAGTAAATTCTGGCCCAGGCCAGGATGCCTTCATTTGGCAACTCACCTGGGAAGGTGCTAATTCCACTTCTAGAGCGGCAATAGCCTCAGTGAGACATGAGGAGCTCAATAAATAGATTTCTGCCACTAAGGATGTTTCCACCCCTGACTCAATTTCAGCCTTCTCGGCAGCTCTCAAGTCCTGCTTGACTCCCAACACTCCCTCAGCCTTCATGGGCCACTCTCAAGCCCCTATCTGTTAGGGATGCAACAAACCATATAGTCCACAACTGTCCCTTTAATCAGTCATGTGAGTTATGAAGGAAGCCCCACACTCCATGCCCTCCTTGCAAAAAGGGGTACTATTGGGCCCAAGACTGCCACTCCAATCCTTTAAACTACAACAGGGGCAACCCTCAGCCCCGTTAAACAAGAGGGCCCCTATCCATAGGGTCAATTGGACAGCACCTCTGCTCCCCACAAGACCTAGCATGACCATTTATCTCGATGGGAAACCCATTAAAGGTCTCATCGACACTGGAGCTGATGTTACTATTACTGACACTGTAACTGCCTCCTTGTTCCCTTTCTGGAAATTCACCAGCGGGCCTAACATCCTTGGTGTTGGTGGATTCACACCCTCTCGTAGGGTAACTTCACAGGTAACATGGGAGGACCCTGATGGTGACTCTTGATGTATACATCCTCCCATAGCTGATGTTCTCAACACGCTTTGGGGATGAGATTTACTTTCAAAAATAGATGTAGTCCTTACTACAGATGACAATGCTCCTCATGACAAGTTACAAGTGCATGACAAGGTAAGCCTCTCTGGGAGGAACCCCCAATTCTAATGGCCACTGCCACACTGTTGGATCTTATCCGCCTTAGCTAGGTGGACATCTCACCCTGCTGGGTGGAGCAGTGGCCTATTCTTGAGCCTAAGCTTTCAGCATTAAAGAACTTTGTTCACAAGCAATTAGCCTTAGGTCATATCGAGCCTTCAACTAGCCCTCATAGTTCTCCCATTTTTGTCATTCAAAAAAAATCAGGCAAATGGAGATTATTACAGGACTTTAGACATATCAACAAGAAAATGTAAAAAAAGGGCACATGTCAAGGTGGCCTTCCTTTCCCTTCAGCCATCCTGATAGATCACTATATTGCTATCATTGACATCAGGGATTGCTTTTTTTCCATCCCTCTTTATGGGGCAGACAGGCCTTACTTTACCTTTTCTATCTGAGAACATAATCATGCCAACCCTTGTGAGCAGTATCAATGGAAAGTCTTGCCACAAGGAATGAAAAACAGCCCTACCATTTGCCAAATGTTTGTGGCTAAAGCCATTGCCCCTTTAAGGAGCAATGACTACATCATTCATTACATGGATGACATCTTAGTGGTTTGCAAAGACCAAGCATCTCTTCAAGCACTTTTGAATTCACTCCTAAAAAATTTAGAGGATCTTAATCTTTATGTGGCCAAGGAGAAGATTCAAACTCACCCTCCCTTCTCCTTCTTAGGATTTCATTTTTCTCGGGTGATATGACCCATTAAACCCTCTCTTGATGTCCCCAATGATACCTCTCTGATACAACAACTATGTGGTAATATTAACTGGATTAGGCCATTCTTGCCATTACCTCCAAAAGTATTTGAGCCCTTCTATGATCTGCTTAAAGGCAACAAACATCCTTCTGGAAGGCTTAAGATTACACCAGAAGCTAGAGGCTCCCTGGCAGAAATTAATCAACTGTTCACATCTGCCCAACTTCAAAGATTTGTTCCTCTGTCAGCCATAGTACTTTCCACCTTAAAGTTACCCCTAGGTGTCCTTTGGCAACGTGATGGACTTTTATTATGGTCACATCTTCCCTGGAGCTCCTGCCATAAAATCACCAGTCTCACCTCAAAAATTATTGACTTATCCTCAAGGCTCAGAGAACAAGCTAGATCCATCTTTAATAATGAACCTGACACCATAGTCATACCTTTTCATCAGGAACAAATTGCCTTCCTCCTCCAAACTTCTTTAGACTTCCAGATAATGATAGAGAGATTTCCTGGATCTCTGTCTTCCCATCTCCCTCCTTCTAAACTACTGCAGACCCTACAAGATCTTCCATTGACAGTGACCACTCATGCCTTTCCCTCAAGCAAACTCATTCCTATGGCCCCTTGTGTGTTCACAGATGCCAACACTCACCATCTTGGCTATGTTATAATGGGACCTAATATAACAAATGATCAGTTTGTCCGAAGGCATTCTGATGCTGTCCAAGTAGCTGAATTGACTGCACTTATCTTGGTGCTGGAAAGATATCAGACCATTCCCCTTAACATAGTCTCTGACAGCATATATGCTGTCAAGGTCTGCTCTTCCATTGCTTACTCTACATTTAGGCCCAGAGACTGTCCTGTTGATCAGCCTATGGCTACCTTCAAGGCTATACTAGAAGTAAGACAACAACCATAGTATATTATGCACATTTGTTCCCATTCTGGGTTGCCTGGCTTCCTATCAGAAGGGAATGCCTCTATTGACAAACTTTTAAGTCAGCCTAAAGTCATGATGTCCACTCTAGAACAAGCTAGAGCCTTACACCAGAGGTTTCACCTCTCAGCAGACAGTCTTCATCATCTATTGCCTGAAATTCCAATCCAACAATGCAAACATCTGAGTCATGCATGCTCCTCTTGTGGCCCATTGTTAACATTGGGCCCACTCCAACCGCAGGGAGTCAACCCCCATGGGGTAACATCCAACTCCTCCTGGCAGATGGATATTACTCATGTATATATTTGGGAAATGTAAATTTGTATATGTGATAATTGACACATATTTCTCCCTTGTATACGCTACTGCCCTTACAGGGGAAAAAGCAACCCATGTAATTAAGTCTCTAAAGCAAACAATACTATTCATGGGTGTCCCGTGGTCAATCAAAACAGACAGTGGCCCAGCCTATATCTCTCTCAGATTGAAGGGATTTTCGACTTCCTGGGGAATTTCCCATACCAAAAGGATTCCCCATAACCCTCAGGGACAAGCAGTCACTGAGAGAACCAATCACACTCTAAAGGAGATGCTTCACAAACTTGATTCTACAGAGAAGGACCCTTCTGAGATTGTTGGATGCTTTATTTACCCTCAACTACCTCACTTTTGACAAACAAGGTCTCAATGCAGCGATCCGACACTGGGGTCAATTTACCTTCCCTACCCCTCTTCCCTTGGTGCGATGGAAAGACCCCTTAACCCTTCAGTGGAAAGGCCCAGACACTCTGCTCTCACAAGGGTAAGGCTATGCTTGTGTCTTCCCCCCCACAGAGTCTAAGCCCCTTTGGATCCCAGCCAGGAATATTCATCCAAGCCTCTCTTGAGAAGACAATGTGCCCCACCTGAAGTAAGAAGCCCCTTCTGTGAGTTCCTAGACCAAAGCTAATATTGTCTTTTAACCCTTCTATTCTTCAAAAGTTGTGCAACAAATCTTTAAGATCCATCTAATTGGGTTATTATTGGGCTCAGGGTTCTAAGCCTTCTTCTGGTTCTTTTCTTTGTTGAACTAAACAAGCTCTCAGTTCTTATCATTAAGGAATCACAGGAACACAAGAAAATTCCTGCCACATGGATCGCAGCCCTAGAGAACATGTCAGAAGCTTGCCCACCTTGTCTTCGCTGGACACACAAGGCTTCTCAGCTTTGGCCGATCCTAACCCCTTCCCTTCCAACCCCTCCCAACCCTATTACCCCTTCTATTGGGATAGAGCTCATTTTGGGGCACGTGTATATAGGCTGGCCAGCCAATGATGGGTAAGATGCCCAGAGGGGCACAACCTAAGACTGATTACAGCTTCATTAGTGCCCCCCGCTCTATCATATGCAGCATGTAGGAGTCTGGAAAATCCAGTGGAATGATTCTCTCTCATGAGATTATCACAGATCCCTCCAACATGCTTGCTTATGGGCCATACAGGCCCCACTGACATTTCAAATGAGAGTAAAAAGGGGGATATGTAGGAGCACTCCCTATACCTTCAACCCCTCCCTTCCCTCTTTTCCCATTCTCCTTATTGGTTGTAACCTCGGAGCCGTGATTGGTCTGAGGATAAGCCTCTGTACTTCCTGGACTAAATGGGTTCTGCCTCTCACTCTGGCAGAACAGTCTTACCTATCTTTGGAGTCTAGGTGGAGTGACTCCGCAGACCATCACCCCTAACCTCATCGTGTGAGACCTCACTTCTTCTTCCCCGAAGACCCCTTTTGGTCTCTCAGGACCCCTATTCATCAAAAAGACCCCGAGGCACGACTTCAAACAATAGTGCTGAGGATTGAACCCAGTGCCTCACACATGCAAGGCAAGCGTTCTACCACTGAGCCACAACCCTAGACAGGAAAGCAATTCTTATGAATTGCTTTTCTTTAGCTTCAACAAAATTTTTATTTTAAAATTTAGTAATTTCTAAATATATTGCTAGGCCTTAAACCTCTTAGGGAATAAATAAACATATAAGACAACATAAAAGTTAAGTGGAACTTTATTTTCTCAAAATGTTAGCTAAGGGTCCAAACAGTCACTAGCTACTACCAGACACATCCCAAACACATCGTTAGAGGAACTTGTTAGGAGGTAGAAGGATGGCCCTCTACCATCTCTCCATACAACCTGTAGCCTTTCTAGGTGAAGCTGCAGAAATTTGATAAGTAATAGGTAGAAGAGAAATCTTTTTTACCTACAATTTTATGGGTTCTCCTTTTCCTCTACATGTTTGATAGAAATAGGGATGTCACAAGGGACGAACCCACTTAAATATGGTTATCTTATACTAGACAAAGGAGCCAAACACATACACTGGAGGAAAAGATAGCCTCTTCAACAAATGGTGCTGAGAAAACTGGAAATCCATATGCAGCAAAATGAAACTAAACCCCTCTCTCAATACACAAAACTCAACTCAAAGTGGATCAAGGACCTGAGAATCAAACCAGAGAACCAATGCCTAATAGAAGAAAAAATAGGCCTTCATCATGTTGGATTAGGACCTTACTTCTTTAACAAGACTCCTATAGCACAAGAAGTAAAATCAAGAATCAACAAATGGGATGGATTCAAACTCAAAAGCTTCTTCTCAGCAAAAGAAATAATCAATGAAGTGAACAGAGAGCCTACATTCTGGGAACAAATCTTTGCCACACACACATCCAATAGAGCACTAATCTCCAGGATATATAAAGAACTCAAAAAACTTAACACCAAAAAAACTAACAACCCAATCAATAAATGGGCCAAAGAGCTGAACACAAACTTCACAGAAGAAGATATAAAATCAATCAACAGGCATATGAAAAAATGTTCAACATCTCTAGCAATCAGAGAAATGCAAATCAAAACTACCCTAAGCTTTCATCTCACACCAGTCAGAACAGCAATTATCAAGAATACAAACAAGTGTCGGCGAGGTGTGGGGAAAAGGCACGCTCATACTTTGCTGGTGGAACTGCAAATTGGTACAACCAATCTGGAAAGCAGTATGGAGATTCCTTAGAAAACTTGGAATGGAACCACCATTTAACCCAGCTATACCACTCCTTGGTCTATACCCAGAAGACTTAAAAACAGCATACTACAGTGACACAGCCACTTCAATGTTTATAACAGCCCAATTCACAATAGCTAAACTATGGAACCCACCTAGATGCCCTTTGATAGATGAATGGATAAAGAAACTGTGGTATATATACACAATGGAATATTACTCAGCAATAAAAGAAAATAAAATTATGGCATTTGCAGGTAAATAAGATGAAGCTGGAGAATATCAAGCTAAGTGAAGTAAGCCAGTCTCAAAAAACCCAATGCCGAATGTTCTCTCTGATAAGGGGACGCTGATCTATAATGTGGAGAAAGACACAGGAAGAATGGAGGAACTTTGGTCACAGGAGTGGGAGGGGGGAGGGGGCAGGGGGACAGTAAAAATGGTGGAATATGATGGCCATCATAGCCCTAGCTTTATGTATGGCTGCATGTATATTGTGATTCTACATCACATACAACCAGAGAAATGAAAAGTTGTGTTCCATCTGTGTAAACAAAAAAAAGAGATAAAATTAAAATAATAATAATATCAAAAAGAAAAAAGAAATAGGAATGTCCCTCCACACTCACCATCCATCAGAGAGGATTCCAAAAGCAATCCAGGGATACCTACAAAAATAACCGCCATCATTCCCCTCTTAGTTAGAGGTTTGCCATTGTGCTGGGCAGGCATGGGGCAGCCTGCTTCCCATAAGTTCGTGAACCATGGTACAAGCAGATACTTCAAAAGATAGCTGGTCTTTAGCCGTTCTTCCAGAACTCCATCCTGCAGAGCCTTTAGAGAGCATCCAAGACATGAAATAAAAGGGTGCAGATGTCATACAAAGCAACCTCTCCCATATCAAGAAACTGGGTTGCAAAGAGGTCCCCACTTATCCCTCCATGGAAATCCTACTGTTGTTCTCCATAAAACAACTTCTTTTGGACATCTGCCACCAGTGTATGCTAGAGCCAGTCCATGCCAGCTCATGAGAGTTGGCTGTTAAATTTTCCAGCCAATTGTTAGCTGTAGACATTATTAAAATTAAGTTATATAAGCTTACAATTAAGTAAATTCCATTAATAACAAAAGTAACAAAGACTAAATACCCATAATTTACTAATAAATTATTTCATTGCATTTTGTTGTTATGTCTTCTGTTGTTATGTCTTCTTATTCACGTCTACTCTACCTATTTTATGTTCAGTGACTTCACATAGCTTGGAATCAGCCATGATCAGAGTATATACATCAGAAAAATTGGCACACACTACAAATCAAGTCTTCATTTCTTGTTTTATTGATTGTATATACCAGTGTCAGAAAACTACAGCCAACACAGTTTCACAAAGTAAAGTTTTACTGGAACACAGCCATACCCATTAATTTACATATTGTCTATATCTACTTTTGCTATGACTAGAGCTGAGTCTTTGCAATAGAGCCAATGAAGCCTAAAATATTTACTGTCTGGCCCATTATAGAAAAAGTTTGTTGACTCTGGTCTAGATTTAAGAGAATGATAGAGAAAATATTAACCATGCACATTAAACTTAAATGTATACACATAGCTGTCACACTGAATAGCACCAAAAATTGAGGAAATAATCTTCCTAGTATCCAACATTACTACCTAATTCAGCAAAGAATTCATTCATGTCATTGATGAACGAGTGAAGTTCCAGTAAATATCTTCACCATTGACTTCATCTTGTTAACATAAATTAAAATGTCAGCCAGCACGCATACCAGAACTATCTTCATTTTTTAGTTCCAAATGTAAGTTAATTACAAATATGGGTTTGGCATAAAACAACTAAAACATTCCCTGAGAATCAATTAACTATATAGATTTTATAATAAAAAGTACTATATGTTTTATTATTTATCCTTTATAGTAGCAAAATCTTTTATCAGTAAAATTTTAAATGATTATCAAATAATAATATAATTGCATTATTTCTAAAGACTGAAATGCACACATGGTGGGTTTTGTTTTGTTTTGTTTTGTTTTGTTTTGTTTTGTTTTGTTTTGTTTTGTTTTTAGAGCATTAGTTGTTAACATTTACCAGCACAGCATCATGGCCACCCAGCCAGCCCAAAAAGAAGACTACAGTAAAACTAGTCAGGTAAAAAGACTTTGGGCCCCACTGACTCCATCCGTCCTTCCTGGCTCCCACACATCAAAGAAGCTGAGCCAATAGTTTCTCTAGAGCACTGATAACATCCCAGTCTCCAGTATAGGAACTTTCAACCATGGAGGAATGAGTCACATAGGAAGTACTTACAGTTTTCATGAGGCTTACATTGACATGTACTAGATTTTTCAAACACAGAAAGCAATCAAAATGCTGTGCATTTGCCCAAGATATTGTAAAAAAAAAAGTTAGAAAAGTAAGACTATAAAGATTATTCATCAAGGCAGATATAAGGGAAAAAATTAAAACTACTTGCCCCACCCCAAACACACCCAGTCCAGACTGTTCAGTAAACCAGTGTTATAATTCTAAAAAGAAATTACTGTTTATTCCAGGAAAATTAGAGTATTGCCATTATCACCTCATGATTTGCCATGTAGGATATTTTCTTTTAGTATTTGTCCCACTGCCAATTGACTTGTGAGAGATATTACAAATAAGCAAATAAATAGTCCCTAAACTACCTATATTACCATTCTCTATTTTTACTTTTTAAAAGCCAAATTCATCTGTCACTTCACTGCGGATCTACTGTAGTTCAAGTCATGTTTCTCATATCTCACATTTGGCCTCCAGGGTCATTCTCCTGGGACCACGAATTCACCTTCAGGCCTTCCTGCTTTTATCTTTAAAGATAATCTAAATTCCTCAGCCTCTCTAGCACATTTGCTAACTCACTACACCTTGAGATTTGTTGCTTACTAACAGGCAAGTTTAAGAAACAACCTATTCCTCAAATTCACCTCCTTATATGAGCTCTTCAGAAATATTTATTCAAAGTGGAAATGTTGCTACTGCCCATTTTATCTCCTCCAAATTTGATACAGTCAGACACACTGGAAAATGCAAAAACAATGAGCAAAACTTGTGAAGCTGGTAATTTGAGCTTTTCATAAATGTGGGTATAGTAAATTTTATATAAATCTTTGCCTAATCAAATAATTTGCTTCTTGGCCAATTGACCTAGTCTTTTACCAGGGGGTTGTAAGTGACAAAGGAGCCAGCAGATAGGACCAGAGACCAGAAAGTAATCAAGCCAGGACCATATTCCAGGAATCTGAGAGCCACCACCCACTCTCAGCAGGAGAGAAGCTGCAGATCTTGACATTAGACAGAAATCTGATAAATGGAGGTACAGTCTTTTCCTTTAAGAAGCTTCAATCTTTGAGCCGGGCGCGGTGGCTCACGCTTGTAATCCCAGCACTTAGGGAGGCTGAGACAGGAGAATCGCGAGTTCAAAGCCAGCCTCAGCAATGGCGAGGCGCTAAGCAACTCAGTGAGACCCTGTCTCTACATAAAACACAAAATAGGGCTGAGGATGTGGCTCAGTGGTCGAGTGCCCCTGAGTTCAATCCCCAGTACCAA
>CM053405.1:93498821-93634211 GCA_028644305.1 Xerus rutilus | reverse complement strand
GAAGCTTCAATCTTTGGAAGGCCTTTCCCCCAAAACATTATGTTGTGTGCCTATAGATACCCTAAATTCTCTATCACCATTTCCAGAAACAAGAGAAAAGTCATTGGGAAGGCAGAGAAATTCAACTCTAACTGGCACTATCAATTCTGTGTAGTCCTGAAACAATAAAAATTGTCCTCTTAATGATTCAAAAAAAATTATTTGAAAAATGAATAGTTGTAAAAGAAAGGCAGCATGAAATGTTAGAGAGTTCTTAACTTTTTAGAGTCAGGAAAATGTGGGTTCAATTCTTCTCCATCCCTCCTGAGATATATACCCTTTGGCAATTTGTCAATTTTTTAGAGACTATAATAATAACTCCCTGGCAAGACCATGGTGAATATTGAATAGAACACTATCAATCACTTAAGGTCCATGCTTGGCACTTAATAGGTATCAAACAAACAAGAATGATCTTGAGTGGCTCTAAATGCCTCTGCGAGTTTCCCTCCCTGTATCTCTGTTTTGTTGTTTGTAAACTGGGTATATTAGTATCCTATTCACTGTGTCATTACGAATAATAAGCCATATGATATGAACATAATAGTATGGTGAAGAGTATATAAAAGTGTTAAGTAAATACAATTTTCTTCCCTTGATAAATCATTTTTTTAAAAAAATAGTATTTCAAAATGTAATGCAAATTAATAGAGAAACTGAAGCTAAAGATAGACCAAAAATTGTCTAGAACACAGGCAGTTCACCCTCTAATAGCCTGAATAAATGAGAAGGAAGGACCCCAAAATTACCAATATTTGCCCATAGGAGTGTAATGCTTTCTCTTCTCCCCACCAAAATTCTAACTAAAGGAAACATTCTTTAAAAAAAAAACTGGTGACTAAACAATAGTCATAATATCAACTTAATGGCCATGTGCACTCCTAGTAACTCCCCTTTATGATGGGCTCAGTTATCAACTGTGAGGAAGAATAAAGCTCAAGGCTTGAGACACCATGGTGATCCTGACCCTTCCCAAATCTTGACCCAGAGTCTGGAGAAAGCTGTCTGTAAAGTAAATCAGCTCCACTTCTACATCCCACTTATTCATCCAGGAAGACAGCAACCTGCTGCATGGATGACCACCTGGAGAACACAGCAATTAAGAGAGTTGAACTAAGAGACCAGAGAGTGAGAGGACTGCAGTACCTGAGTCAAAGAGCCAGCTTCCCCACACGAGGCATATTGATCACATCCACTAGTAAAATTGCCTGATCAATAAGCTCTACCAATCCTCTTCCTCTCTGGGAAGAAATGAGCACTGAGATAGGGAGGAGCTTACTAATAATGGCCATGGAACACATCTAGGACCCAGAATATCTGTCCAAACACCACCCTTAATCCCAGAAAGACTGGATGTGGTCTGCAGCAGGACATGAGCAGTGATGTAAAATCTCCACTTCAACCTCCAGCAGCAGGCTCAGCCTTCTTTTCCATATATTTCTAGAAATCAGAGACAAGAGAATGTCTCCAAGGACTGGGCCTATGTATGAAAATAATAATAGCTGACACATCCTAAACAATTATTTGTATGAGTTTTCCTTCCATGTCTGCTTTCTTTCTCTCCCGAGCCCACATAACATATTAGAAGAAAAGAAAAAAAGAACTACCAAAAAATAAAAAGAAGAAAGAAGGAAAGAAAAATGATTCAGGAAAGAGAGGGTCTTGTCATCTTGTCTTTTATTTTCCAGTCCTAAAATAAAAATATTACATATTCAAGAAACTGAACTTTGGAAAAGAAAAAGAGATTCTGACTTATCCCCAAACTTGAACTCTCCTCTAAAGGAGATTACATTCAGCAGGATCCAGCCATTTCAGTGGTCAGCCAAATGACTCTTTTTCTTTCTCTGGTAGAGGAAACCACATTTGAGTCTCTAAATGGCTCCATTCTGAAACTCCACAACGAAAGAAATGCTTAGGAAAAAAGTAGACTTCTGTCAGCCAATTCTGCAATCACAAAATTATTTTTATATTTATTTCCAGCAACCAAAAAATGGAAGACTTCTCCAGGATGCCTGCAGTTTCTAGCCAGGTTTTGTCTCTACTTAAGGGGAATGTGACCAGTCTACAGGAGCCACACAGTGGTGGCCATGTGTTTATGAGTCCTGTGACAAACCTGTGTGTGAACACGAAGATTTGTTTAGGCACACAGAATCAGAAGACCCAAGAGCCATTGTTAAAAGGAACCTCTCCCTCTCCCTTTCCCTCTCCCTCTCCCTCTCTAGTGGTTAAGCGCCCCTAGGTTCAAGCTCTGCTACCAAAGAAAACAATTTAAGAAGACTAATACTCCTAGAAATGTGTAATTGTTGTTGGTAGCTCTTGCCCCTTGCTTCTCCTGAAATTGTTTATATTTTGCAATGAGGATTTGTATGGCGTTTCCCTACAGGTAGCCCCATCCAAATACCATCTCATTACTACAAGACTCTGGAATGACCACTCCCACTAAGGACTGTTTTTCAGACACCTGTAGGATTTTCCATATTTCAAGGGTTTCACTTGCTGCAATATTATTAAATGAGCTTCAAACTTTATTTACAACTTTTATAATACAGAAATGCTTCTAACCTGAACCAGGCACAGTGGCACACACCCGTAATCCCAGCAGATTGGGAGGCTGAGGCAGGAGGGTCACAAGTTCGAGGCCAGCCTCAGCAACTTAGCCAGGCCCTGAGAAACTTGGTGAGACACTGTCTCAAAATAAAAAATAAAATGGGCTGGGTATGTGGCTCAGTGGTTAAGTGCCCCTGGGTTCAATCTTTGCTAGCACAGAAAAAGAGAGTGGCAAAATAGATTATCTTGAATTAAGTTCAAAATGATCTTAAAATCTTGACAAAGTTGTTCCTTAATGAATTAATGACTAAATTGAAAGCTCGGAGGGAAGCAAGAGGAAGTAAGAATGAAGGAAACTGGGTAACCTATTCTTGAGTAATTTAGGAAATATATTGCATGCTGATGAAATGGGAAGTCTGAGAAAATTACTTATGGTGTCTTTTCATGATATTAAACTTGTGGCCTCATGACAACTAAACAAAAATGCTGTAAAAATAATACATTTAATTCTCTGTGCTTAACACTTTATAATATATAAACAAGAGAATAAATTTACCCAATCACAAATATCTAAGACATTATACCTTCAAATTGAATATTAATTTTATATGTTATAATATTAATATTTGAAATTGAAAAGGGGATCTATGGCAGAATATTAAATATTATAGTTGCTTATTTTAGAATATTTATTTTTGCAGAGTATAGTGATAAAGCATAGTTATTTCAACTGTTATAGAACCCTCTTCTCAGGGTAATGGCTACATGAGAATTCATTATTCTATTGTATTTTGTATATATTTGAAAAATTACATAATAAAAAATGTCTTAGAGAAGACACCCTCTTCTTATAAGACAGGGATGAGTCAGGCCTTTTCACTTTAATTCTTAACAGATGCAGCCTTTAGACTCTCTCTAAAAGCATTCACTTTTTGGAACATTTGAGCATCACCTTCAAAGAATGGTAAAAACTCAGAGCTATTTTCCTTGCCTTGTTCTGCAACAACCTTGCTGCTTCTACTGACAACGCGAGAGGACAAATAGACTCAGCAATCATCAGAATTGTGGTCTAAGTTCATCTTTTTACCAGTTCATTATGTGCATCGTCCAGCTAAGAAGAAAGGCAGGCCTTTCCCCAGCCTTGTTTAGTCACTGGAGGGAAAAAACAAATGCAGAAATTATGATTTCTAGCTTGAAGGAGTTTGAGTTTCTTTTATCAGCTAAAATCCCACAAAAAGTCAAGTTTTGCATTAAGAACCTGTCAGCAATTTCTTTTTATCTTCTCTGATTTACACTCTCATAATAATAGTGTGCTCTGCTGCCAGAATCTCAAAACTGAATGAACCCTTTCTTCCCTCAGATTCTCACTTTATCTTACTTGTTATACCATTGATTCCCTTCTACTTACGTCTCATCTCTCACTTTGTATTGTAAATTCCAGAGTACAAGACGCCTCCCTATGTCTTTGACTCCCCTATAACACATATGACCAGATATTTACCAATCAGAAAGTTCTATTCTTCTAGTCAGTCCCAATTACGCTTTGTTCTAATAAATAAAAATAAAGAAACACTGACAACTTTGAATACTATCTCAAAATATCTGTTATGCAAGGAAAATGATGTGATAAGTACTACATATCAAATACCCATCTTGTGCAGATTTACCAAGAAAGAGCCCCTACCCTATCCTATCCCTGGCTATTGGGTTCCCTCAGCCCAGCTGAGGATATAAAAGGGACTGGAGAAGCTACTGTGCTGAGAATATGGTGACAAGTTCTCTCTGGAGAACACATTTCTCTCCTCACCCCCAGTGCTTTGGAGCATGAATTGAATTCTGTTGCCTCTACCCTCAAGCCTATTTGGGAGCCTCAGAATATCCCTGCAAGAGTTTGAAAATATGTCCCCTGCTATTGAAGACCCAGAAACCTGGTGCCTGACTGACCCAAGAAGGCTCAGTAGGCTGGAGACCAGGACTGCCTCCTGCCTGGAAATCTAGAAGCAAATCAGCTGCCAGGATGGAGAAGCCAAAATAGGGCTGCTGCATTGGGACTGAGCCCAGGGAAGCCTCAGAGTTTCATGCGGTGTTAGAGGGGAGAAGGCTTGGGCGAGAGGTTATCCATCTCAGCCAAGAGGGCTGTTTGGAGGAGGGAGGAGCAGCAAGAGGCTGGAGGGGTGTGATGGGCACCCAGGAAGGAATCCAGCTGAGTCAAGGAAACTGCATGAGTGAAAGCAAAGTGGGAAATTCTGAAGAGCTTAAGAAGAACCCAAGAGAGAAGTAGCAGCTTCATTCCTCTGCAGGCCCACCCTGGGGCATCAATTTTAATCATCCACTCAGTTCAGAGAGGTCGAAACCTCCAAGTTAAGCAATGTTGTCCTCCACACCCCTCTTCCCTCTGATCCTTAACAAGGGCAGCTCAAAGTAAAAACTAATGAGAGAGGAAGGAGGTGAGACTGGAGAGGGCCAGAAACTCACCCCGCCCCCTGCAGGCACCACCCTGAAGCAGTTATAACCTGGGAAACAGAAGAGGTGACTCAAGTCAGATCTCTATTACTCCATGGTCAGGACATTGTAATTACTGAGTTGTGTGTTTGTGTCCTAATGTGATTGTGGTTTTGTCACTAAAGAGGAAGCAGATAAATCATAGGACTGCTGGAATTTTCCTCCCAGGATAGAGGAGCTTTCCTCTACTAAATGAAGTTTAAGTGGTAAATTATTTAAAGTGTCTATAACACAACCCAAGCACTGTTTATTCAGCAAAGCAGTTGTGTATAGAAGATGGATTGCATGCTTTAAATATTTTTTAATGGTAAGTATCAGGGTGTTAGATATTTACTATGTGCAAGGCACTGTTAAGCACATATGGTATCTATCAGAATTCCAGGAGAAAAGAGAAGACAGTCAAATTAGGATTTTCCTAGGAAAGTTTAATAAACAGATTATTTGCCAACATTCAACGGTGTGTAATGATAGCACTGTTACCCATTCTTCAATCTAAAAGGAAACAAGGAGGGAGCCCTTGCCCAGAACACAGACGTGTTCCTCTAGGGGAGGAATAGAGACAGCCTAAGGTCGTGCTACAGGTTAAGGGTTCAGAACAAATCCCCAATCTCACTCCCAAGCTTCCCTCTGGTATTCTATCTGGGCTCCCTGCTGGCCAAACATCGTGGAACAAAGGACAAGGGAGCCTCCTGTGGTCCCTGCAGGACAGAGCCTGGGACGGAGGCCAGGGAGGAAAAGTATGGAAGTGGATCTGAAGAGGCAAATGAAGTTATCTGGAACACACTTATGTTGTGTAAGAACTCTTTTTTGTTCACATTAACACATGAGAAATTAACTAACTAGTTCAAGGTCCAATGGTTAAGTAAAGGAGTCAAGATTAGCATCCAGCTCTGTCTGAAGCCTATGCTCAAAATTTGGTGCCACTATCAATGTCTTATAAAGAACATCTCTATAAAAATTACTATTTTACCTAATTGTTATGTTTGTACCGACATAGCAGCCAAGAAAACATTAGCCACAGAATAAAATGGCTTAGCACATCTCGATATGGTACACACGTATTATTTTAAATTTTAAAATTTCGTTTGTTATTTTTAACAAAAGTGCTCAAATCTGGGGGAAAAAAATCTCACATATGACCTGGAAAAGAAACATAATTATTAGAACCTAATTTAAGAATAAGTCCTTGGAATTTTTCATTCTTTGGTAAACATTTCTTACCACATGAGCTCCCCCATCTGACAAAGCCTGGAGATGCAGATGGAGTGTTATTTTTCTTTCTAGTTAAGGCCTTAAACTTCCAGGTGTTAAAATTGGATATGCTGAATATCATATCAAAACAAATGCAGCAAAGCTGACATGAGAATAAAATATCCTAATAAAACATCCAGCTTGATTGATACAAAAATCTTTCCTTCCTGATGTTTCAAAGCCAGCCATGACATTAAATCTGTTCTTTATAATGCAACACATACATCTTTAATTCTTTAATTCCTCCAGGTAGCAGTTTTCTTGTGTTGTGAAGGAAAAGTTGCAATGAAAACCATAAGGTGTTTTTTAGTACTTCAAAAACAAATCAAATGAGTCTCAAAGAACACAAATAACCTGGATTTCAAGAGCCAGAGAAAACAAGCAATTTGAATACATATAGTTCCTTGCAAACGAAAATTGAGACAATTAGGAGGAAAATTGAATATGAAAAAAATTAAGTTCTACACAGCTACAACAGTATACCAAAGGAAAAATTGGGCTATGATTTTTATTTTTAGAAATTTTTAAAGAGTATCCATCTGGAGCCCATAGAATTTTTTGTTAATTCTTTATGAAACAGAAATATAAACTTCTAAACACTGAATAATATTCTGCCAAAGGCTTGAGTTTGCAATGTAAGTAAAAATTTGTGTATGCCATTCTAAATGATGAGAAAAGACATCACGTATTGCATTTATAGAATGCTTCTCTTCCAATCTTTTTAAAAGGTACTCCAGACCTCATAAAATAAGTTTTGGCTTTCAAGTGCACAAAACTCAGGCTGGGGGCGGGGGAGTGGAAATCACGAATACATGAAAAGAAATTTCCTGAAGACAAATTAAACCATGTCTGCGGATTTCATAAATTTGCCCCTTTGGAGATTTGCCTGACCAGTGGCCAACTGTTTCAGCCACACCCAGGAGGCTCCATACTTGTAAGAGAAGAGGCCTTCTCTTGGATATCCAGCCTAGCTTAACCTTCAGATAACACCAGCTGCACTCACCATCTGCCTGCAATTGAGTGAAAGACCACAAATGAAAACTGCCCAGGGAAACACCGTCCATGTACAGAACTGTGAGATAGTGATAACTGTTTTGAGCCACCACGGTTGGGGGTAGCTTGTTACATAGAAGTAGATCACTGAAATTCTATGTATGGCCCACTCTTGGGAGCAGAGTACACACTGACTTCAACCTCATCTAATTATTCTGTACTAAAACCCATGGCAGATACAGTTTGGCAGATGATTTTTGGAAAGATTGGCATTAAACGTTACATCTCTCCATTTGATACTTAGAGAATCTGAAACATAGTACCTCAACCATCACACAGATTCCATGAATGCTCTCTGCACCAAATATCTCCATCAGTCACTGATACATTATCAGCAACAGGAGACCCAGAGAAGATTTCCTCAATCTTCTCTGTTCTAAGCAAGTAGATTTGAATTTGATGCAACAATGTGTACATTCCTCTTAAGCAATTAAAGATGCTGCTTTTGACAAAATCATAGGGAACCACCCGATCTCTACCTGAGAAATACTGGTGTGTAGATAGAGTTCAGGCCCATCAAATCTGATGCAAAAAGCAACTAAGATCTACTGATCTGCCTCTACAAATACGCGCACGCACGTGTGTGTGTGTGTGTGTGTGTGTGTGTGTGTGTGTGTGTGAGAGAGAGAGAGAGAGAGAGGAGAAATCCGGTTAATGTATTCATCTCCTAGCCAAGGCATTAACAAGGAAAGCGCTTGGGCTGATGATCTGTTTTCAGTTCTGCTGTATCATTTGCTGGTAAAAACAGAGATCACTAAGTGGATGGAAACTTCGAGTCACCTTAAAAACTTTAGCTGGGCAGCAAAAATGAGCTAAAGTATTACCTAACCTCAATTCTATGGAAAGCTCTCTGTAAAACCATAAGATCTTAACTTCTGTTGCTGTTTCCTTTGTGGTTTGGTTCTGAGGTTTGGGAGGGTTACTCTTGAAGGTCTCCCCAAGAATGATGTCACAGAGCTATTTAAGGAGCTGTGAACCATTAATGCCACACACACACACACACACACACAACTGAGTAAAAGGATCCAATTATTTTTAAAATTGGAAGACTGTCAGTAGGATAAGTACTATTAGTGCTTCTGTCGCTACTCTCTGCAGCCTCCTCTAGGACTCAGTTTAGGAAAGCAGGCAGAGATAACAATTTGGATTTCTCGAACATGGCAGGGGTTCTTTATATACAAAACCATTAATTTGTAAAATTATAGGGATGTGTGGGGTCTGTTATATTTAGTAGGTTATTACTTGCTTTGTAGTTTAGCCTGGAGTTTTGAAAAATAAACTAACATTTCCAAACAATGTGAGATTTAACTAGGGAAAGTGAATTCATTCCAAACAACTTGGATGTCATACGAATACTGTCATGCTGAAGTATTTCACTATAAACTGACCTGTTAGAAGTGACAGCATGAAGACATTTTTTAAAAATCTATGTCAGCAAATTTTAAAACATTTTGTTTTACTTTGAACGAAGAGCCTTAAGGATTAAAGTATCATCAGATATTATCATCTGATATTTTCTTTTGGTTTCAGAATCTGCCACAGAAATGATAGGTTAAAACGTTTTGAAAACAACATAGGCCTGTCCAATTAGTCTCACTGTTTGGACTCCATTTTGTTTACTTGATAAAAGCATATTGCTGATTTTTCCTTAATCTTCTCTGTTCTAAGCAAGTAGACTTTACAAAACTGGAAGGATGAGGAACAAAAATATAGATATAAAAATACATGATACTAATACAGATATAAAAATACATGATTCTAAAATGACAAATCAAATTAATGGAGAAAATGAGTTGATTTGTTTTTTTTTTCTTTATTTGTTAATTGATAGAAATTGCATGTATGTATAAATGTACCTGCACATACACACACACACACACACACATACACATACGGTATACCTAACAATGTTTTGATATGTGTGTACACTGTGGAATGCCTAAGTCAAGCTAATAAACATTGTATTTTTTTTTTAAGATGGTTGTTTCAAACAGCCAACCACTAAAAAAAAAAAAAAAAAAAAAGATGGACCTACCATTCAACAAATTCAGGTGAATTCAATACTTAAGTTTTAAACAATGAAGTTTAAAGAGACTGTAAGAAAAGACAGACTTTTAAAATTTATTTTGACATAGGAGGGAGTTCTTTTTAAGCAAAGCTCAAAGCCAGAAAGGAAAAGAGCAATAAATTTTACTATCCAAACAATGGAAGTATTTAGTGGTTAAAACAAATAAATAAATAAGATTGAAAGACAAATGACATATTGAGAAAAAAATCTTCAATCAATATGGTCACAGATAATTTTCCTCAATATAAGACATCCTTATGCCTCTTTACAAAAAATACCAAAAAACCCAATTTTTAACATGGAGAAAGGGTGTGAGCAAACTTTTCACACACACACACACAGATAAATATATATAATAAAAGATGTGTAGCTTTAAAAAAAAACAGCAAGATAACTGTTTGAACTTCTTTAGCAAAGATTTAAAATTTCCAACTACACACTGTTGATGAAAGTATGAATAAACAACCACTATATATTGTTGGGTAGAGTATAAATCATGGCAGACCTTTTGAAAGCCAATTTGTTGCTATCAAAATTACAAATACAATTGGATTCTCATCATTTATGATAGTTAATGATCTATAAAGTTGCAGAAACTCTGTATTAGTGAATATCGAATCATTGCTTCCAGCAAAAATACAGGGCTAGTTTTGCACAAGTCTCTGGTTGCAACAGTTTCATCAAGCGATCAATGAATAACCTTTTAAAATGTGTGCTTCCATTTAAAGACGCCTTATCTGATACACATCGCTGATTCATTAACATTACACTCACAGCCAGCATGCCTGAGCTAAACCTACCCAACACAAATATTTTCTCCATAAGGTATCTCTCACAGCCTTTCTGTGGCTAGGCAGCACTTCAGCACTACGCTTGGAGGTCATTTTAAAGAGCAAGATCACCTACAAAAATAAAGAAAAAGTGGCACTGAATAGACCATGGACCATGCAATAGACCACTACTTGCATATTTCAGTGTAAGGGTGAAACAAGAAGGCAGCACATCACCTTGTTCCGTCTCAGCTGGAAGCAAACATATCACGCAGCACAAATGTTTTCTGCCATTCTATACATGTCCACAAATGACCAAGAGAACACAGGAAGTATAGACTGCTGTGTTAAAAATAAATTTTAGCAAGTAGGTGAATTCACAAATATGGAATCTGCAAATGGAGATCACCTGTAATGCGCTCCTTAAGCCAGCAATTTCAACTACAAAAATGTGTCCCTGGGCTATGTTTACACATACACACAAACTATCTTTATAAGGTCAGTCTTAGCAGTGTTGTACTCCAATAAAAATGGAAAGCATCTAAAAACTCACTGTCTATATAAATTATGACGACCCATGCAAAGGAATGGAATACCATGTAATCCTGTTATGCCTATATTAAAGGGTTTTTTATTAGAAAGGATATCTATCTTTTATATCAGTCAATTCACAGTAAATTTCTCATAGGACATCCAAAGTCATAGACACAGTTTAAGACCAAAAAAAGTGGAACTGAAGGTCTGGGGTGGGGAGCTCATTTTTACTATATGTTCTTTATGTACTGTTTGGAAAAAAAAAACTAATGATAATTGTATTTACTGACAGCTTGGGGTTGTTGGAAAAGTTAGGACCCCAATAATGTCGCATGGAGACTTGCTATTAGGAATAACAGGGCAAAGGTTATACCCTAAAATATCCTTCACTGCAACAGAAAATGGGAGACTCACAATTACCAAAAGAGACAAGTTTTATGTAATGCTCTCTTTTAAAAGTAGCGTGATATCCTTTGTTTTATAAAAGTTCATTAGCCCAACTAACGGTAATGAGCCCTACACAACGACTTTCTTTAAATTTTTTTGTGTGTGTTTTCATAAGCAATCTTAGTTTGGAAAACTGGAAAGATATACATAAATATTACAATAATAGTGGTTTATATTTCAACAAGAGCACAACTCTTGAGAATGCTTGTGCCTCTTATAGATTTTAAGAGTCCTGGAACCAGCCCAGGGGGGCAGCTCCAAGATTCAGTACCCTCAGGAAAAGAAAAATAAATCTTCCCTTTGAAAAAAAGAAAAAGAAAAAAATGGGCAGGAGACAAAGAAGTCACAGCCGAAGTAGAGACCAAATCAGAGAAAAAGCAAAAATAGAAACGGAGGGCAAGATAAGAGAAGAAGCAGAGACTGAAAAAAGAAAGCACATTAATTGCCTAGTAGAGAGGAAAATATTTAAAATTCTGATATTGGAGGGAAAACATTTGCATAGAAGACCTACTAAAGTATGAATTAAAATAACTGGTAAGGGAAATGTGGAAAAGTTTCAGTTACCTTCACTTAGACCCCCAACGCCCAGAAATGTTTATGTGAACAATAGAATCCACTGCAAATGAGAAAAAAAAAACACAATGTGTAATTCACACAATACAAAGGCTCTTTCTTTCTCATGCATTGGTCTGGACTGCCAGGGTGGCTCTGCCCCGGGATGTCCAATAGGCAGCAGGATAGAGAAAGGGATGGGGAAAATGGGGACAGAAAGGGCATACCATTTGTCTCCAAAGGAAAGTTCCCTGAAGTTGCTAGAAAACACTTCTGTTTATAGCCCACTGTCCATAATTTAGTTACATGGCCATACCAACATATGAAGCAGGCTGGGAAATAAAATCTTTATTCTGGACAATTATATGTACTACTGAAAATTCTAAAACAATAGAAGAAATATTTGAAATAACTAGCTATCTTCTTTCTGACAGAAGTCCATCTATCAAGTGTATTGAGATAGGGGTTTAGTTTCATTTTGCTGCATATGGATTTTCAGTTTTCCCAGCACCATTTGTTGAACAGGCTATCTTTTTTCCAGTGTACTTGTTTGGCTCCTTTATCTAGTATAAGGTAATTATATGTAAATGAGTCCGTCTCTGTGTCTTCTATTCTGTACCATTGGTCTACATGTCTATTGTGGTGCCAGTACCATGCCGCTTTTGTTACTATAGCTTTGTAGTATAATCTGAGGTCTGGTATTCTGATGCCTCCTGCTTCACTCTTCTTGCTAAGGACTGCTTTGGCTATTTTATTCTTGCAAATGAATTTCATGATTGCCTTTTCTATTTCTATAAGGAATGATGTTGGGATTTTAATTGGGATTGCATTGAATCTATATAGCATTTTGGGAAGTATGGCCATTTTGACAATATTGATTCTGCCTATCCAGGAGCATGGGAGATTATTCCATCTTCTAAGGTCTTCTTCAATTTCTTTCTTCAGCGTCTTGTAGTTTGCTTTGTAGAAGTCTTTCATCTCTTTTGTTGAATTGATTCGCAAGTATTTTATTTTTTTTAAGGCTATTGTGAATGGGATAGTTTTCCTAATTTCTCTTTCAGAGGGTTTATCACTGATGTATAGAAATGCAATTGATTTGTGAGTGTTGATTTTATATTCTGCTACTTTGTGGAAATCAATTAACATAATACATCACATTGATAGACTTAAAGATGAGAATCATATGATTTTATCAATTGATGCAGTGAAAGCATTTGACAAAATACAGCACCCTTTTATGCTCAAAACACTAGAAAAACTTGGGATAGTAGGAACATACTTCAACTTTGTAAAAGCTATCTATGCTAAACCCAAGGCCAACATCATCCTAAATGGAGAAAAATTGGAATCATTCCCTCTAAAAATGAGAACTACACAGGGATGCCCTCTCTCACCACTGCTATTCAACATAGTCCTTGAAACACTAGCCAGAGCAATTAGATAGATAAAAGAAATTAAAGGGATATGAATAGGAAAAGAAGAACTCAAACTGTCATTATTTGCAAACGACATAATTCTATACTTAGAGGATCCAAAAAATTCTACCAGAAAACTTTTAGAATTAATAAAGGAGCAGGTTTTCTTGGTGCTGTTGTCACAGAGAAAAGAAATTGTATTCATCCCAGTATTAAATATAGATCTAAAAATAGATCTTTCAAGGACCTATATACAATCTTATCAGAACATCATTATCCACAGTGAACTTGATAGGAGGTGGGCACACACTGGTGGGTGGAAGCAAATCTCCTTAAGCACATGTGACAAAGCAGTGATTTCTACTGACAAATCCAACTCCATGCCCTTTGGGATTAACATTTAAAAATGTGTTCTCATTTTGCTAGAAAAAGATGTTAGGGTCATTGAATACCTTCAAGAAAAACAACAACAAAAAGGCGTGATTTATTCAGTGTGCAAATGTATGTATTATTAGAAATATATGAGACAAAAATTTTAATAGAAATTGCTATATTTTTTTTCTTAAAAGCTTCACATGTGTGGAACACAATTAGCAAACAAGCCTCACAAATGTGAAAGTTTTAGTTACCATCAAGCATTAGGAACTGATGGAGATGAGAGGCTCTGATTCCTTGTTGAATTTTCAGCTTGACAATTGGGGGGAGGGAAGCAAATGGAGTTTGATTAACTCTTGTAGATTTACAAGGCTATAAAATTAAGCATTTTTTGTTTTTTTTTAATAGAAAACAAATGAAATTAAGCTCTTATTTTAAAGACAAATCTCAATTCTTAATTCAATAAGTAATAAAATGCTTGCTAACAGTGAAAAACCAAAAGGCAAAATAACTTGCCCAAACTCAACAGATAGCAAGAAGAAAATTTTGCATTTTGGCACATCTCTATCTGAAGTCATTCCTGCTCTTCACCCACAATATGAAACTTCTGACAAGGTGGAGCTATCTCAGCAGATAAGTCTAAAGAAACAGTAGAGCATCATGCAGAAGGGTGCAGCAGAGTAAAGCCATTTACTTCACATTGTCCAGAAAGCAAACGGACAGGCTGGAGGCTAGGGCACATCCCCAGTGACCTGTTTTCTTCGACTAGGCCCCACCTCCTATAATTTCTACCACCTCCCAATAATGCCACCAGATTTTTAATGCGTCAATGGATTAATCCATTGATGAGGTCAGAACCCTCATGACCCAGTCACTTCTCAAAGCTTTTAAACATAACTGCACTGGGGACCAAGCCTTCAACACATGAACCTGTGGGGGACATTCCAGATCCAAACCACGTCAGTAAAACAACACAATGTGAAAACTTGAGAACTTACTATGCAACAAACTGCACATAATGAAAAAGTATTTTAGTAGTAACATTAAAAATACCCTAATGTGCAAAATTCAGTTCAATGCAACAGCTCTTTATTTTATTTCAAAGTTCCAAGCCACATTCTGCTGGCCCAGTTCTATTTAATTTAAAACAAAAACAAAAAAATCTAGAACTGGCCCCATTGGACCTATTAAAATCAGGAAAAACAAAATTGTCCATAGACATAGAAGCATTAATTTGCCCCCAGGGCCTATTACTACCTCAATTTTTATGTTACTCTTAACTTCATGTTTTTCTGTCCCAGAGTATTTTCAGGGCAAAGCTCTTAGAGAACTAAGAGCTAGAACTTTTCATTTGCATCAGATGTGCTCAGGAATGCCATCGATGACAAGTTGCACACTTATCGCCACTTGGTCTATCATCAGACAATCAATAGAAATATAACTTGTTAGAATGCAGCCCTGGCATTTTGAGAAAAGTTATTGTAAAAATGGTTTAAACTAAGGCAAGTAAATATCACCCACTCATTTTGTCCACATCACTTTTAGAATAATGCCAGCCCCACAAACGCAATCATTCTCATTTTAATTTATTGTTTTATTTTTATTGGTTCTTTTAAGTTACACATGACAATAGAATATACTATATATATTCATATATATATTTTATATATTATGGAATAATTATAAAAACATGGAATATAATTTGTTCCACTTCAATCCACAGTACTTCCCCTTCTCTTCCCCTCTCCCTTCCCCATTCTCTTCCCTCTACTCTACTGATCTTCCTGCTATTTACTTATAGTTTTATTTTTAATTAGTGTCTTGTGTACGTACACAATGGTGAGATTCACTGTGGTATATTCTGGGGGACATTCCAGATTGAAACTGAAACATGCTACAACATTGATCAAACTTGAGGACATGTGTTAAATGAAATCAGCAGTCACAAAAAGATATTGTATGACTCAGTCAAGATCATAGGGACAGGGGCTGGGGCTGGGGCTCAGTGGTAGAGCACTTGCCTTGCATGCGTGAGTCACTGGGTTTGCTCCTCAGCACCACATAAAAATAAATAAATAAAATAAAAATATTGTGTCCATCTACAACTAAAAAAATATTTAAAAAAAAAAAAAGATCATAGGGACAGAGAGTAGAAAAGTGGTTCCAAGGTTCATGTGAGTGGTTAATGGGAAGTTATTGTGTAATGGATATAGAGTTCCAGTTTTACAAGATGAAAAGAATTATAGAGATGAATGATGCAGAACATGGTTGCACAACATGATAAATGTATTTAATACTTGTGAACTATACACTTAAAATGGTTAAGATAGAAAACTATGTGTTTTCTTTTAGCACACTGAAAGTAGAATCACCATATGATTCAAGAATTCCATTTCCGGGGATATACCCAAGAGAATTGAAAGAAGGACCTAAAATAGATATTTGTAGACTCATGTTCATAAATTCTTATTCACAATAGAAATTCAGTTGTCCATCGGTGAATGAATGGACAACAGAATGTGGTTTATATACCCATAGAATATTATTCAGCCTTAAAAAGGAAGGAAATTGTTACATATTACAATGATGTTGAAGAAGACATTATGTTGACTGAGATTTCATCTCACTCCAGTTAGAATGGAGCCATCAAGAATACAAACAAAAATAAATGCTGGAAGTGATGTGGAGAAAAATGAACACTTTTATACTGTTGGTGGGGTTCTAAATTGTAAATTTTACACCATTAGTGGGATTGTAAATGGAAATCAGTATGGAGCTTCCTCAAAAGACTAGGAATGGAACCCCTATATGACCCAGCTTTACCTCTTCTTGGTATGTATCCTAAAGAATTAAAATCATCATACTATGGTGATCAGGCTTACCCCTGTTGATAGCAGCACAATTCACAACAGCCAAACTATAGACCCAGCATAGATGTCTGTCAATAGATGAGTAGATAAAGAAAATGTGGTGTATATATACAAAATGGAGTTTAATTCAGCCATTAGAATGTAATTATGTTGTTTTCAGGAAAATGGATTGAACTTGAGAACATTATGTTAAGCAAAGTAAGTTAAACTCAGAAGGTCAAGGGTGATAAGTTTTCTATCATGTAGAAGCTAGAGAGGAAAAAGAAAAAGAAAGGTAGGGGCAGTGAATCTTGAAAATTGAAGAGAGAGCAATAGAGGAAAGGCACCAGGAGGAAGGAGGAGAGCAGGGAAAGGGGAAATACTGTGGAAATGATATTGGCCAAGTTATACTGTTACATGTGTGCTTGTACTAATATGTAACAACAGATCCCACCATTATGTACAACTAGAATGCACCAACGAACACAAGGAAAGAGAAGGAAAAGATATTGTGTTGAGTGAAACTGTCCAGTCACAAAAGGCAAATATTGTATAACTCCACTTTTATGAGACAGCCATACTAGAGAAGTCAAATTCACAAGACAAAATAGTAGTTTTTGTGGATGGAAATAGGAAAGAGAATGGCAAGTTATTGTTATGGATACAAACATTCAGTTTGGAAAGATGAACAAAGTTCTGGAGAGGGATCATGGTGAGGGTTACACATGTGAGTGCACACACAGCCCTGAACTGCACACCCACAGATGATTAAAGTTGTAAACTTGCATATATAGCTTAGCACCACCACCACAACAAAAAATCAATCATATTTTTAATGTGCTAGCAACTACGGGACATAATCCTCCAGGAGTCTTCCAGTTGCCTCCCTTTATCCATTCCAGCATGCCCACTTCCTTGAGCTATTCAGTTCCTTTCTCCACCACATGCCACAGAAACCCTGGCATTTCATCTTTTGTTTGGTGTGGACCATTGCTTTATTCGCTCATTCTAGTAGAAAGTTTTCACCATCTTAGGAATTTTACCAGGATATCAAATCCTGCTCTTGGAGAGCCCTTTTAAATCAATATACTTTTTTTTTTCGTACTGGGGATTGAACTCAGGGGTACTCGACCACTAAGCCACATCCCCAGCCCTATTTTGTGTTTTATGTAGAGACAGGGTCTCACTGAGTTGCTTAGCACCTTGCCGTAGCTGAGGCTGGCTTTGAACTCGTGATTCTCTTGTCTCAGCCTCTCAAAATCCTGGGATTAAAGGCATGTGCCACCACGCCTGGCTTCTCAATACATTTTTTTCCTATTCAATTTTATGTTCTGACTCCTTAATCAATCACTCTCAGAATCCAGGCCTACACATATTTCTAGGTTCTTACCGGCACATGTTAGCTAGATCATATAGCTCCTTTGGTGTATAGTTCATTTTTTCCCCTTATCAGGCCGAGCACATCCCTAGATGGGGTATTCTAAGACAACTCCAGTTAAAGATCTCATAATTAGAAAGATGAACACAGATCCTTAGAAGACTCCTTTGCTTTTCAAAAGAAATAACCTGGTATTGTCTTCTAGCACAGGGCATTGCTAGCTCTGACTATAAAGAGGTGGATGCCTTCTGTAGATCCAAAAGGTTCAGAAGTGTCTAAAGAGTCATAATCTTTGAGGCCATTCACCCAGATAGCTCTATTGCATGTGTCAGATTCTCAGGTCTTCCAAAATAGAGGCCTGACCTTGGTATAATATAACACACTGTATGGGGTATGTATCCTTCTTCAAAATGCCATCAGACTATTACTAGGTCTTGGCTTAGTCTTCAGTTTTGCCTTATCTTTGTAGGGAATAAGAGGCTTTTATATGCAACCAAAGAGGCACTCTGACTTTTGCACCTGGCTTTCAAGTCTGTTTTACTTATACTCAGCATCCTTTTCTTTCTGCAGAGCATCTGTGGTTCTTAGAAATAGCCAGTCCAAAAAGAAAAAATTAGAGAGAAATAGCCAATCAATTCATTTTCCCTATATTTGTTATTTTCTCTATAATTCTCAAACATTTGATACATTGTATCTGCAAGTGCCTCCTGTTTGGCAGACCCTCCAAATTCACTATTGGTGAGTTGCCGTAAGTGCTGTGCTCCATCCACCACCAGTCAGGCAGTGAATCATTGAGATCTAAAACCTTATCATTTAGTTTTTTTAGACAACTCCTGCTACCAACTGCCACCAATTAGGTTCTCTGAAAGTAGATGCTGAGATGAAGTTCAGAGTGCCTGATGGTTCGGTAGGGATCAATCCCTATGAAGGGAAGATTGAGAAAGCAGAGTGGGCAGAGTTAAACTGTGATGCATCCTTAACAAAGGTCTGGTTAACACAGCCGAGAGCTCTGGAGCAGACACTGCCAGTCTCAGTGCAGCACGCACACACACACCACCAGGACGCAATGGCCAGACCTTTATGCCCCGCCTCACTCAGTTACGGGATACAGACTGCCTTGGAAAGGGTGTCACTTTGGAAGACAGGGTTCTCTGCAGCTCAAGCAGATTCTAAGGAAGTGCTGACAGCTAGAAATGTCTACTGACTGCACTGGCACAGCTGGAAAGTAAGTCCTTCCATGAAGGTAAATCTGGACAGCATATATCCATATGCACAACTGTATTACTTTTTTAATTCATTAAAAAAAGAAGGGCTGGGGACGTAGCTCCATGTACAGCACACTGGTTGCACAAGGCACTAGGTTTGCTTCCTGGCATCACAAAAAAAAAAAAAAGATTTCTGAAAAAGTATATATCTCATTGGTAAAGCATTTACCTAGCATGCACAAGATCCTAGATTTGATCCTTAGCACCATAAAACAAGAAATAAAAACCTGAGACAAATGCTAAACTGCAATGAAAACAAGACAACAGATTTAAAATGTAAGTCTTGCAGGAAAACTGGAAAACACAGTCACCCTGCTTTTAGGGAAACAAAGCTCTAATTCTAAGTCTCCTGTCCCAACCAACACCCACCCCATCCCCAAAAGCGGGGGGCTTTATGCAGCCATTTTACTCTCTCACTCTGACGGGCACATAGAGGACACCTGACCCAAGAGCGCCTTAAAACACAACATGGCCTTGGGCAAGAATGAAGAGCAGCTAATCAATTTTTTTTCTTGGAAATTTTAATCAAGAAAAAAAGGACAGATATTAAAATGAAACAGCAATGAGATAGTCTAATTATAGAAATTGGATAAGGAAGCCAGGGCAGACCACGTTCAAGCAGAAATTATGAGGGAAACAAAACAGAGTACATGGAAATTAGGACATAGTGAAAAAATATAAAACAGAGGACCAAGGCGATCTTTATCAGAACAAAGACAGAGGCTAAATGAATTGAGGACTTACGGCCAGAACTCCCCTGTTGCTTTGCTTGGAGCTTCACCCTTCTGTCTCTGCTCCTCCAGAGGCCTGACTGCTCTTCAGCTCTAGGTTTGAGTCAATCTACCAATTGTATTGATCTTACAGAGGGAGTAAACCGGTGCTTTCTAAGATTCCATTACAAGGTAATTCACTGGCATTTGTTTTAACATCAAATTCTGACCACCGTCTTCATTCTGAGTTAGAATAAATCCATGGTGTCACAGGGAAATTTTTGTTTTATAAATATTGTCAAATCCTGCATCTTCCTTTTCTCTGCCACCCTCCCTCCCCAATATAACTTGAATTCTTTCAAAATATCTTACTCCATGACAATTCTTCTATTACATCTGTTACCGCTGCTGAGTCTTGTGCTCACCGAAGCATCTCCTGACCCTAGAGATGATTACACCCATGGCAGGAATCCCAACAATACTATGCTAGATCCCACAGCAAAAGGATAACAAAATTGGATTTTATCATTGATTCTGTCTCAACAATGACACCAATTCTGGGAAGTTTGGATAATACATTTCTGACTGCCTGACTTCAAAATGTAAGCAATAGATTGCTTTCCCAGTAAAAGGATCTGGCATTATATTTTTCCTATTTAAATTATATTCCTGCAATGTTCTTACAAAACATTCTCAACCATTTCAGGTCTAAAGAGCCACCTGCTGTTTTAAAAACAAACTGCAATGAATAATTGTTTCTCAAACCTAAAAAAGGCCCCAATTTACTAAATGTTTTATTCTCCCCCACCCTGGCTTTCCTCTCTACCCGCACCCCATCTCTTTCTCTTTCTCTCTCTCCTCCCTGTCTCCTCTTTCTGTTATTGTTGACAGTGGTGATAGTGCTGGTGGTGACTGTGTCCTAAAGAAATTGTGCTATGTCAAATTCAAGACTATTTTTATTGTGGTTGTATACATGTAGGAAAATTTCCCTCTAAGTGCATTTATTAAATTTTGAATTTTTTTATTCACACAAGTCATGCCCTGTTGGAAATAAAAGGGAAATTTTCCTTTTGTTGCTTTTAACTGGACAATATATTATAAGCTCTCTCTAGATGTGTTCTGGAACTGTAAAAATTTTTTAAATAAAGATCACCCTTGTGGACCATGTCATGTTAACTGCTATGTGTTGTGCTAGCCCTGTAGATAATCTTTGAAAGGTGCCTGGCTAGGCATATAGCCTGGGGTGCTACCCTATGCTTTCAGAGAAAAATTGTAGAGAAAGACATCCAAGAAGTGAAGTTTCACAATAAGAGTCCTGCTGCTTGAATGCCCTTCAGTTTATTCTCTTTCCATTTGAAAACTTAAATGTGCAATGAATGAAGAAACTTTTCTAAGACAGTTTTCTAAACTTTTCTAAGTTTTAAAGTGCAAGCCTGTTCAATGAGAAAGTAGTAAGAGAATATGTAAGAGAAAATACATGTGCAGTTAGCACATTTTTAAAAATCACCCCATATAACCAATCTAGATGCTCTTCAATAAATGAATGGATAAAGAAACTGTGGTATATATACACAATGGAATATTACTCAGCATTAAAAGAGAATAAAAATATGGCATTTGGTAAATAGATGGAGTTGGAGAACATCATGCTAAGTGAAATAAGCCAAACCTAAAAAACTAAAGGCTGAATTTTCTCTCTGATAAGTGGATGCTGATCCATAATTTGGGAGAAGGCATGGGAAGAATGGAGAAACTTTGGTCAAAGGGGAGGAAAGAGGGGAAGAGATGGGACGTGGGGGCAAGAAAGATGGTGGAATGCAATTGACAACAATGTCCTAGGTTCATGTATGACTGTACATATGGTGTAATTCTATATTGTGTACAACCAGAGAAGTGAAAAGTTGTGCTCCATTTGTGTACAATAAATCAAAATGCATTCCACTGTCATGTAAACCTAATCAGAATAAATTTTTTAAAAATCACCCCATGTTTATGGATTGAAAAAGCTAAGGGAAAAAGAAATAACTTGGCCTCTGTGTTATCTAAGCAAAATGTCTCTGGAAGAGCAATATGTAAAATCACTGATTCTTAAAACGATCCCAGAGGGTGGTTCCAGTTAAGATGAAGAAAGCAGGGCTGGGATTGTAGCTCAGCGGTAGAGTGCTTGCTTCGCATGGGTGAGGTCCTGGGTTCGATCCTCAGCACCACATACAAAGCAATAAAATAAAGACATTGTGTCCATCAACAACTAAAAAAAATATTTAAAAAAAAAAAAAAGATGAAGAAAGCAGACTATCTCATCCACTGAAAGCATCTGAAATCCCTGCATAGAATGCATGGCATTATTACTGAGGACTCTAAAAAATAAATGATAGAAGATTGATGGGGGGGAAGGGCACAAAAACTCAAAGGTTGATCCACCTGTGCATTTTCTGCCCTTTTCCTCTGTTTTCTGGCTTTAGGTTCAAAAGCATCCTAAATCCCAGAATTCTGTACACTGTGGAAGGAAAGCCCCTAAGGACCAGAGAGAGTATGGCAATCCCAGGGATCACTTACATCCCAGAGAGCACCAGGATTAGTCCCATGATGTCTCAAATTCCTGTTCACTTTACCCAACAACAAAAGCACATGACTTTCTCATCTTCCATTGTCATCCAAATCCACATTTCCACACTGTTCCCTTTGACCTCTGGGATTCCCTCATGACCCTCACATATTTCATGGTACCTTTTTAATTTCCTGATTATGAAAATAAAACTCCACACTATTTTATAACTTTTATTTAACAATTCTTTCCACATTCTTTCCTTTACTAAAATTTGGACTAACCCTCCTTCAGTCTACAATTTCTCTAGAAGTCCATTCTAGTCAAAGGATCAAAAACTTAATCTTATACCTTACAAAAGATTCCTAAAGTCATCTTTAGGAATTTATTTCTGCTTCAGCATTCCTGCTTCTTATACAGAATCAGGGGCACTTAAAATATTCAAATTTTAAGTTTGCAATTGGACTTAATTAGTCTCAACAGTCAGTGTTACTTGTCAACTTAAAGTACTTGGTGCCCAGGCAAGCTATCACTAAGCTGGGAATTAAACAAACTTAATTTCAGAAGTACTAGCATTTATACTTCTGTGTTAAAGTCCATAGCTTATATGTTAAATCCAAAATCTTTATTATGAGTAAATTTCAAGAGAAGAAACTTTCTCTACCCTCCACCCCACCCCAGTTGCTTTCAGTTCTCCACTTTGAGCACTTTTACGCCCTGATCCATTAAATCCTTCTGACTCTCACTTTCAAGTAGTTTGCTTTTGTCCTAAATATTCTTATATGTTAGGGTTTAGTCTCTGTTTTCATCAGTCAGCTGAGAAGCTCTTCCCACTCTCTATTTTTGAGAAGGGTATATGCATGGTTAAAAACGTCTAACCAGTAAGTGGGGGTTTTCTGTTCAAGTATTGAATTATGTGAGATCTCTAGTGCCACTCAGATCCATCACCTGTGATTAAGTGTGTTCTTGGTGATGTAATTTTAAGATTCCGATTCATGGGTTGTTGTGTTGCCAAGACACTCACAGGAAGCCTCACCGTTTTCTCTGGGGTCTTCTGGGACTTCAGATACTTCCGAGTTGACTGGTAGTTTCAAGCTAAGTGACATCTCCTTCTTAAAGTTTACACATTCCACTTGTGGATCTATGTGACCTACCTTATAAGGAGAAGGCAATCACAAACACAATCATTGTGACCCATAAGGTAGTTCCAGTGAGGAGAGAGGACATGAAAAGTGTCATGGGTTGGTTTTTGTTTTTTTGTTTTTAATAAAATGAAATATCCATTGGCCACTAGACTCGGTTGCCTTTGTGCAGAGAGCTGTAAGTGTGAATAGAGTGGTCAGTATAACATTTTAGGGAACCCATCTTAGAAAATAAGATGGCAGCTCTTTCCAGGACCCAAATTTTATGATGCTATAACTTTACAGAAGAGAAGAGAACACAGCAGAATCCTACCTTCTGGCTAATCATATCTAGCCATTCACCAGTTCCAAAAGGAAACTGTTCATAGGAAGAAATGAAGATGCAGGTCTGGGTCTTTTATCAGAATTTGACTTACCCAAGGGATTTGGTGTGCCATGAGGTGAACAGAGAGTGAAAGACTGAACTCCAAATACTTTCTAAAATCTCCCTAATCCCAAATTTATGTACCCATGTTGCTACATATTTTCCTCCTCCATCTTCCCATGCGTAATCTGTCTGCTGACCTAATACAAATGCATCACAGGTACACTTTGTCCCTCATCATCTCACCCAGACACATAGTCCCACCCTTTGGACATCCTTTTCTTAAAAATATTATTCAGAAGCCATTATCATTCTTCATACCATCTTCTCCATGTGTATCATGCTTAAATTGTCATGCCCTGAGGACTTCCCAAACCTTCCAGCATTGTCTTTTTCCACCAAACCCTGCGTATTATGAATGCTTCTCAAAGTAATTTTTGTGAAAAGAAAAATGAAGAGGGCCACAACCTCCAAACCTGTCTCCTTGGTTCTAGATCTTTCTTGGGAATTTCCGCAGGTTTTTTCCATTTGTAGAGAATACATTTATGGATTCTTCAGCATGTAGGTGTATACTCAAAATTTTATATACAGTCGATTCCATCATTTTCAGGAGTTATGTCCTATAAATCTGCCAACAATACTGTGTTAGCAAATACTAAATCATTGCTCTTAGAGAAATACAGGGCTAAGTGTATGCAAGCCTCTTCTCATAGTGTTTTCATCAATTGCTCAATACGTGAACTTATTTTATATGTGTTTCTGGTTAAAGCTATCTTATTTCAAATGTAATTTTAATTCATTAACATAAAACTCATGGTCAATAGCACTGTAATTCATGAGTGAACAAAGCTCAGCTAACACACATTTTCTCTATAAGGCACATCACAGCCTTCTTGAACTTACATCTACAATAAAAGAACACTTCAGCACTATGCTTGGGGCCCATTTTAAATCAAGAAATAAACAATAAAAGTCCAACAATGTGAGAAATGTGGTACTAAATATGCCACAAAAAGGATATTTCTTTACAAAAAGAACTGAAATAAGAAGGCAGAATGGCACCTTGTTTGACTTCAGCTGGGAATGTGCAAATTGACTCCAATTTCTCATTGGTTCTGAACATGCATATGTCTGTGAATGACTGGTAAAGCTCTGCAAGTATTGATTTTGGGAACACAAATAAATTTTAGTAAATAAATTTGCAAATAGAATATGTGCAAATAATCAGAAAAGGCTGCAGATTTGTGAGACTACAATTGTGAGGGGCATTAGTTTTTAGTTTGCAGGTATACTTTGTATAGTTTAAATTTTTTTAATTTTGTTGAGATCTGTTTTATATCCTAGCATATTCTGGAGAATATTCTATATGTATTTGAGGACATTTGTTCCTTCTGCTATAGTTGAGTTGAGTGTTCTAGAGATGTCATTAGTTTTAGTTGTTCAATAGTATTGCCCATGTCTCCTACATTGTCTAGCTGTTCTATCCATTGTTGAATGTGGTGTATTGAAGTCTCAAATTATTATTTTCTATTTCTCCCTTAAATTCTGTCAGTTTTTGTTTGATGTATTCTGAAGTGTTGTTGTAGATGCATATTTTTTATAATTATTATATCTTCCAAATATAAGTGACATTTTTATAATGATAAAATGTCTATTTTTATATCTAATAGCTTTCTGTGGACTTAAAGTCTATTTTTCTTTTTTGACAGTTTAAAATTTTTTAAAATGTATTTATTCTAATTAGGTATACATGACAGCAGAATGCATTTTGATTCATTGTACACAAATGGAGCACAACTTTTCATTTCTCTGGTTGTACACCATAGAGTCGCACCATACGTGCAGTCATGTATGTACCTAGGGCAATGATGTTCATCTCATTCCACCATCTTTCCTGTCCCCATGTACCCTTCTCTTCCTCCCCTTTGACCAAATTTCCTCCATTCTTCCCATACTCCCTCCCCCATTATGGATTAGCAATCACTTATCAGAGAGAACATTCAGGCTTTTGTTTTTGGTTTTTTGCCATGATTTTATTCTCTTTTAATGCTGAGTAATAGTCTATTGTGTATAAATACCACAGTTTCTTTATCCATTCATCTATTGAAGGGCATCTAGGTTGCTTCCACAGTTTAACTATTGTGAATTGAGCTGCTATAAACATTGAAGTGGCTGCATCACTGTAGCATGTTGTTTTTAAGTCCTTTGGGTATAGACTGAGGAGTGGGATAGCTGGGTCAAATGGTGGTTCCATTCCAAGTCTTCTAAGGAATCTCCATACTGCTTTCCAGATTGGTTACACCAATTTTCAGTCCCACCAGCAATGTATGAGTGTGCCTTTTTCCCCACATCTTTGCCAACACTTATTGGTTTTATGACTGATAGTTTTGAGAAGTAATACTCAGATATTTTGTGGAGTACTCTCTTACTGAGATTTTTCCAAAATTTTCTTCATGTTTAGACTGCAGTTATGTGTTTCTGGGAGGAGAATCAACACACATAAAATGCCTTTTTACCATATTTTATCAACAATCCATGCTTTCAACATTATTTGCCAATATATTGATATTGATTATCTGAGGTAATGTTTGTCATATTTCCATTGCAAAATTACCCTCCCCCTCCTCTTTCTATACAATCCACTTTGGAAATCACTATGTACAGTACACACTTAAAGAAAGAAAATTATGCTCACCCTCCTTGAGGGCAAAGTACCTTTACTGATTTTTAAACTATTTGTTATTTTCTCAGATTGCTTTAGGTTTTGAGAATCTCTCTTATCAGAATCTCCTTCAGGTTAATAACTTCAGTGAGATACAGGAATTTCATTTCATTCTTCTATCCTTTGTACTATTATCATACATGTATACATATGTTAGGCACAAAATAATACAGTGTTATAATTGTTGCTTTATATAATATTATGTTTTTAAGAAACTAAGAACACACACATATAGTATGTATAATTTTTAAACAACATTTCCCATTTCTAGTATTCTTCATTTTTCCTGTGGTTTCAATTTAATATCTGACGTCACGTCCTTTCTACACAAAATATTCTTTTCCTACCCCACCTTTTGTACTTAATGTATAATATGTCATATTTTGCATATCTTTATATGCTATAGACTCAGCAATTCAATTTTTTAAAAAGGTATTTAAAGAGATATACCATTCAATTCCACATTTAAATTGTACAATTCAATGTTTTTAGTTTTACACAGATAAGTACAACCATTGCCACAATTTTTGAATTTTTTGTAACTTCAGGAATTTTATATCCTTTAGCTAACATTCTCTTATTTCCTCCTTCCCTTCTCTAGCCCTAAGCAACCACTCACCTACTTTTCTTCTCCTTAGAACTGCCTATTCTGGACATTTCAAATAAAATCATATACTTTATGATCTTATGTGACTGGCTTCTTTAACTCAGCACATTTTCAGGGTTCATTCATGTTTATCCTGTGTTTCATTACTTTTATGGATGAATGTTCCATTCTATAAATATACCACATTTTATTTATCCATTCATCAGGTGATTGATATTTGGATTGTTTCCATCTTTTATCTATTGTGAATAGTGTTGCTATGAATGTTTGAGGACAAGTTTTTATATGAATATATGTTTTATTTTTCTGTAGTTTGTACATAGGAACAGAATAGCTAGGTACAATGATAACTCAATGCTTAATCATTTGAGAAACTGACAGTGTTTTCCAAAGTGACCACATCACTTTACCTTCTTACCAGCTGTGTATGTTGTCTACAGGAACTCACTTAAATATAAAGATTAAAGGAGAGTCCCAGCCCTTATGCCACTGTTGTCATTCACTTTATTCATAGGCTATAATCAGTAAGCCAAAATATTGTTGTTTTTGTTATTTTGAACAAACTTATTGGTCAGATCAATTAAAACTAAGAAAAATAAAGAATTTTTATTTGGTATTCATTTGTATCTTCTGTAACACTCTTCCTTGCTTTTTGTCGATCTGAATTTCTGACCTACCTCATTTTTCTTCTCTTGAAATTTCTTTTAGCATTTCTTGCAATACAGACACTCTTGTGATAAACTCCTTCAATTTTTGTCTGAGAAATCATTTCTCCTTCACTTTTGAAGGATGTGTGTCTTTTTGCTGATACCACTTCTAAAACAAGATAAATGGGGTTTTTCTAAATCACTTCTCTAATGTTCCAACACCACTGGGTGTTCAACAATTCAATTCTGACACTCCTAGAGTTAAGAGCCTATTCCCATAAAAACACCCACACTTCAGAAATTGGCCACCAATAGGCCTTTTGGTCTACCCACATTTTTGTCTGGATAAATAAAAGTTCAGAGGTTGCCACAAATCACCTGCCCCTCAGGTTTGATAATTTGCTGGAATATCTTATAAAACTCAGGAAAACACTTTTCTTGTATTTTCAAAGCTCAGGAACAATTAAATGGTAAACAGGGCAAGGAATGTGGGTGGGCAGGGAGAGCACAGAGCTTCCATGCCCCTCTGCTCATACTGCCTTCCTGGAACTCTGATGTGTACAATCTTCAAAAACTTTTCAAGAGGTTTTATAACCCAGTCTCTGGGCTCCCTGCCCTCCCCCCAAGAGGTCATGGGGTAGAACTGAAAGTTCTCACCTTCTGGTCACGTCATTTGTGTTTCTGGAGACAGACCAAACCTCTTCATAAAGGTATCTAGTTCCCACACTGAGTCACCTCAGAAGCATAAACTCAAGTGTGGTGGCAAGTGATGCACTATGCATAAGAATAAAAAAAGACTCCAAGATCATTCGGGAAATTATAAGAGTTTTAGGAATGCTGTGCCAGGAACCAGGAACAAAAACCAAATATATATATTTTTTATTTTACCATAAAGGATAATACAGGTGGACACAGAATCCTAGATTGATGAGGGGTTTTTTCCCTTCAACAGTTTAAATATTTCATTCTACTCTCTTCCAGCTTGCCTGGTTTCTAAAGAGAAGTCTGATATAATTCTTATCCTTGTTCTTCTACAGGTAAAATGCATTTCTTTTTCTCTGGCTTCTTTCAAGATTTTTTCTTTGTTTTTGATTTTCTGTAGTTTAAATATACAATGCCAAGTATAGTGCTACGAATTGATATTTACCCCAAAATTCGAGTGTTGGAAATCTGATCCCTACCACAGAGGTGTTGGTAGGTTGGAACAAATAGATGTTTGGGTAAAGAGGGCTCTAGCCTTCTAAATGGATTAATGACATTATTGAGGTAATGGAACCATCCATGATCATGGGAGGAGATTTCTTATAAACTGATGAGTATAGTGCGTTCTTATACAAGGATGAGCATAGTGTTCTCTTCTCTCTTTCTTCTCCATAATTGCTGCTATCAAGAATTCTGCTCTTATATTATTTGTTATTTAATTTTAGGTGTTCGGAGGTTTTTTTCTCTGTGACCATTTTATGATTTCTCTCTCTGGTGTTCTGCAGTTTCACATGATTGAGTTCAATCTTAATCATGCCTAGGTAATGAAGCTTCAATAAAAACTCTGGACACCAAGCTCAGGTGAGCTTCCTTGTGGCAGTTCTGTTTTTTCACATATACATGTGCTGGGAAGATAGCATGTCCTGACTCAATAGAGCAGGTCAAGGAGAGTTTCTCTTTGGGGACTCTTTCAGACCTCAACCTCTATATCTCTCCCTTCAGCTGGCTCTTATTTATATCCTTTTGCCATAATAAAACTATAATTATATTTGAGTCTCTGTATCTCTGGGTTCTGCATTCATGAATTCAGCTAACCACGGCTTGAAAATATTTAGAAAGGAAAACTGAGACTGTACTATACATGTATGGAATTTTTGCTTATAATTATTCCCTGAACAATATGTATAACAACTATTTACGTAGCATTTACATTGCGTTAGGTATTATAAGTAATCTAGAGATGATTTAAAGTGTATGGAAGGATGTGCATGGGTTATATCAAAGCAATGCCACTTTATATAATGGACTGGTACATTCATAAATGCAAAATCCTTCATGTAGCCATCAGATAGGTTAAAGAAATAGTCACAGCCTTTTAAGAATAGGTCCTTCTCTGCTCCTTCTGGTATGGCACTAGGAAATGTGAGTTGTTGTCTTCAAGGCTGCTGCTGACCTGGGGAATGAGGAATGGGAACACAGTAAGCTAAGAGTCCTTTTACAAAAATTCAGCTGGATTTTTTCTTTCTTGATTACATGTTTCCCTGGTTGTTGCAAGCCCATGATTAATTTTCGGGCTCCTAAGAATTTTACTTTGACAGTTTGTTTGTTGCTATTATGCAAAAGTGGACTTCAGGACTCCTCCATTGGATCACTTTTATTAACGTAATTCCCATTGTTATAATTTTTACTTTCCATAACTCTATGTCTTTTAAAGAACTTGAACACAAAAGTGAGGCAAATATACAGATAGCTTTTGTTATAATAATCTTCATTACCATTTCTGGTGCCCTTCATTCGTTCCTGTGTCTTTGAGTTACCATCTGGTGTCATTTTCCTACCCCAATACAGCTTTGCAACCACAGGCTCCTTTGTGTGCTTATTGTTAAATATATTACACTTCAATATGTTATAATCCCAATAATATAATCATATACATATTGTTTTATGTAATTGCTCTTTAAACCAGTTAAAAGGAGGGAAGAGAAGAAATATGAATATATAGTATCTTTATAATTAAGCCGGAGCTTTTTAAAATTTGAATTGGAATTATACTACAGCATCTCCTTCAGCCAAAAGAGCTCAGTGTTTCTTGTAAGGCAGGTCTGCTTACCATAAGTTTTCTCTCTCTCTCTCTCTCTCTCTCTCTCTCTCTCTTTCTCTCTGAACTTGAGAATGCCTTTATTTTGCCTTTATTTTAAAAAGATAATTTTGCATCTTACAAATAGACTTCATAAGATTCTTGTTTGACAGTTTATTTTTACATTTGAGCACTATGAATAAGTTACTCCACTGTCTTCTAGCCCCCATTTCTGATGATATGTTATCTGTTAATCCCATTGATGTTCATTTGTATACAAAAAAAAAAACCTTGGTTTTTGTCTTAGTGCTTTTAAGACTGCTTCAATTCTTCAACATTTTTGTTTTGATGAGTCTGTGTGAGAATCTTTCTACTCATTGAATTACTTGGATACATAGATTAGTGGGTTTTATCAATTTTAGGAAGTTTCATCCATTATTAGGCTTGTGTCTGGTATTCCACATTTATGAATGCTTAATGATATCCCACATTTCTGAGCCTCTGTTAATTTTTCCTACATTTTTCTATTTTCTAGATAGCACAATCTCCATCAGTTTATCTTCATGTTCAATGACTTCTTCCACAAATTCAAATATATTATTAGTTCTTTTAGAGAATTTTTAACTCTCAATTTTTCATTTGGTTCTTTCCTATAGTTTGTTTCTTTTTTGATATTTTCTTTCTGATACACATTGTCATCAGACCTTCCTTTACTTTTTTTGTTAGTGTCCTTCACTTCTTCAATCATGGTTTGTGGGAGTTCCTTGAATATATTTCTAACATCTTTGTGATGTCCAACAAATGCATCCTCTCAAAGGCATTTTCTATTGTCTCTTTTTCTCCCATATCAGTCACACTTTCCTGTTTCTTTGCATGTTTCATACTATGCTTTGTTAAAAAACAGACCTTTCATAACTGTCTGAATATTAATCCTCTTCCCTTACCTGGAGATATGCGGAGGGCTTGTTGTTGTTATTACTTGTCTGTTTCTTTATTTAGTGACTTGGCTGGACTATCTTAGTGAATGTATTTCCCTACAGTATGTATTCTCTCTTTACTTTTGTCACTCCTCAGAGTATATGGCCATGAGCATAGACACAGTTACTTTGGGTTTCAAATTTAATTTAATTTAATTCAGCAGATTTAACAGGGCTTTCTTTGGCAAACTCCTTCCTTGATCTGTCTATTAAGCTGTCTTCATCTGTTGGTATCACACCTTGGCACTTTATAATATCTTTAACAATACCTAGGGGAATAAACTGCTCCACAGTCTGACCTAATTAAATTGAGACCATTGCAGGAGTAGTCTTTGAGTCTAGGCCTTCAAGTTCATTCTAAGTCCAGAAAGGATCCTCTTAGATATTTCTTTCCCTCATTCTGTCTGGCAAATTTCTATCTGGACTATAATCTAATTTATTGACCTCATAGCACTACCAGACTCTTCATAACTACTTATGATTAAAACTTCTATTGTATTTGAAAATTCCCTTACACTTAGAGTTCTCCTCTGTCTTTCCAAATAAAATCAGTTTCCTTGGGGAGAACTTCAAAGCTCCTCTCTGTTCTTGTGAGGTGCCTCTAACCTTTGGGAACAACTTTTATGCAAGTCTTCTGGAGATAGGAGCAGGAACAGTGACTTGCTTCTTTACATGACACCTCTGCTTTGCTAGAACAGCACCAAGTGGTAGTAATAGCCTCTGGTCCTGTTGGCTTACTTCTCCTAGCATAGAAACTCCACTCTATGAGTGAGCTGAAGTAAGGTAATTAGGTCTCCAATATTGTTGGTTTGTATATTAGTCAGTTCTGCTATAATACCTGAGTCTGGGTACTTTATTTTTAAAAAGCCTATTTCTTTTAAGATTAAAAAATTCTGCTGTATTTTGAAATTGGCTTACTTTGCTTAGCATGATTTTCTCCAACTCCATCCATTTACTTCCAAATGTCATAATTTTATTCTCTTTTAATGCAGAGTAATATTCCATTGTGTATATATACCACAGTTTCTTTATCCATTCATCTATTGAAGGGCATCTAGGCTGGTTCTGCAGTTTAGCTATTGTGAATTGAGCTGCTATAAACATTGAACCAAATTTTTTTTCTGATAAGTGAATGCTGATCCATAATGTGGGAGGGGGCATGGGAAAAATGGAGAAACTTTGGTCAAAGGGGTAGGAGGGAACATGGGGGCAGGAAAGATGGTGGAATGAGATGGATATGAATGCCCTAGATATATGTATGACTGTACATATGGTGTGACTCTACATCTACTCTACCAGAGAAATGAAGAGTTGTGCTCCATTTGTGCACAATGAATCAAAATGCATTCTGCTGTCATGAATACCTAATTAGAATAATTTTTTTTAAAAAGGCTGCTGTCTCTAATTCTGCTCACAATTTTTCAGGTGCAAGAAAATTGTGCCAGCACCCTGGTGAGAGGTCCCTGGCTTTATTACAATATCACAGAGAAATAGAAAGGAAAACAACTCTATGCAGATGGGACAAGCATGTGGGTGGCCTTATTTTATAACAATCTATTCTCTTGAGATATCTTGAGAATGTATTTGGAGATAGGATCTTTAGGAGGCATTTAAGCTTAAATTGGATAATAATGGCAAGGACTCAATCCAATAGGATTAGCATCCTTGTAAGAATAGACACCAGAACTTGTGTGCTGCTTCTCCCTCTCCCCTACCTTCTTTCTGCCACATGAAGACACAGAGAAGATGGTCATCTGCACAAAAAGAAGAAAGTCCTCACCAGAAACCAGCACTTCTGGCACAGTCATCTTGGGCTTCTAGTCCCCAGAACTGAGAGAAAAGAAATTTCTCTTATTTAAGCCACTCACTTTGTGATACTTTAAATTGTAACCTGAGAAGACTACTATGTCCACTGTTGTAGTCTGTTTTCTGTTACTATAACAGAATACTACAAACAGAACAACTTACAAAGAATATAAATATATTTGGTTCGTGGTTCTAGAGTCCGAGAAGTATAAGCATGTGAAACTAGCATCAGCTGAGGAATTCCTGCTGCATTATAATATGGTATAGGGCATCAAATAGCCAAGCAGAGCAAGCATGCTAGCTTACATCTTGCTTACTCTTCTTATGAAGCACAAATACCATCATGGGAGTCCCACTTTCATAACCTTCAAATCCTAACTACCTACTAAATGCCACACCTCTACATACCATTAGCATATGCATTTGAGAATTAAGTTTCAAACACATGAACTCTTGGGAAACAAATTCAAATCATAGCATGAACTGACGTCAGAAAGACTGAGTGGGAGACCTAGATTCCATCTGCCCATGCTGCAACAGAGAAGGCTAAACATAGAGTAAGAAATTTTATCCCTATTGAAAGGTAAAGAGCCCTTCCTCAATGGTATCACTGGAGAGCAAATGAAAAACTCTGACATTCACGTCTATGGTGCAGTAATGAGATGCCCCCTCCTTCCTGCAGGATGATATCAAAGAACACCAGAGTAGTACAGAGTTCAGACTTCTACCACTGCCTGACAGTAACAAGGCACTTTCCCTGATGTCAGTGTAGACAACAAGGGGTGCAAAAACACCCCTCCCAGCCAGAGAGGTACCAAGGGAAGCTCAATAGGAAACTGAAGCTCTCATTCTCCTCATCAGGAATGAGAAGCCCTTATCTTGGGTAAGGGGAAATGTCAAGAGGTGTGAATGAATTATTACTTTGAACTATATAAGCCTAGATAGTGAGACATCTCTCCTGGGAATCCTTTTGCGCAAAAGTAGCAAGAGAAATACCCATTTGCAGGTTACCACTGCTGATAGGGTGAATTCCATGATTTTTATGGAATTTACTAGTTTAAAAGCCTTAAATTCAAATCCCAGCTTCCTGTAGGTAGATGAGACAGGCATGAACTGATAAGCCCCCACTAAGCTATTTTGCTTACAAACTTCATCACATTTACCCTGAAAAAGACCTTGTCACAGTGAATCTCTTTTATATTTAAAACCTATAAAATAAACACAGGGACCCTCACTCATTTGTTCTCCAACCATTATATTTGTGGCTGTGCTGGCTCTATTGAGCTGTCAGGTGAGTGGAGTTCATGGGGGAACTTATTGGACCTATTTCCCAATCCATCTTTAGTATACCTGGCTGTGTGGACTGCAGAATCCATCCCAGTATTTACCAATGATACTCATATAATGGGAGGTTTTACAGACAAACACATTACACCTTATTCATGTAACTGGATTTAATTATACTGGGTATAGTAGGACTCTACCTATATGTTGGTCCCATGATACACATGCTGGCTATTAAAAAGTAACATTTGAGGAAAAAATGGCATATGGGAGACCCAGAGTAGCTAATCATACTGGACCCTGGGACTTAAGATCATGTGTCCAGAGAGATTAAAATGGGAAATTCTCATAACAAGCCAGTCATTGCCATAGAACATTCACCAATACTTTGCTGTCCTAAATATTCTGAAATAAAATTTGGTACCTTTAATAAATGGAATGAATGTGCAAATATCTTGCCAGTGCAGCAAAAAGTCTCTAGAAGTAGTGGATATATCTTGGATTGGGTTTCAAGAATTGATAAGAGACAGCTATGTCAGGATTCCATGATCCCTGGAGGATTTGTTGGTAATGTCCTAACTTCCGGTGATGGTGCCATGCAAAAAGATCTGCGGCATTCAATTGCTGCCTTGGATTTTATCCATTACACAGATGGCCTCATGCCTGACTTTATAGATAGGAGATGCAAAGAGGGTTCCTGCTGTGGTCTGCAGGCCTGTGTTCAATCTCCTTAGGTTTTAATTTCTGAAAATGTAAAAGTAAAAAGAATAGGAGAAAAATATCATGTAACTTGTAAGAGATGTAACTTCATCACTAGATATAATAAGATAAAGGGAGTACTTATACTGTATCAGCCTCCCTTTGTTTTACCTCCAGCTAACATTGCAGGGACATGGTATACTGATGCTGGTGTTCAAGTCTTACAACAGATGCGTGCCTAGCTAAGCACTTTAATTTTTTTTTTTTTTGGCTTCTACTGTGACAGTTTCTGTAGCCTTACCTCAAAAACATCCGAAGTACTCATTTTCTTAATCATGTGTCTCAAAATATTTCCAAAGCCCTACACAATGAGGTAAATATTGATGAAAGATTGAGACTAAATTAAATGCTTTGGAAGCTACTGTCATAAATATTGGAAATGAACTTGCCACTCTCAAATGTAAGCAAATGTTTAGGTGCCATGCCAGCTGTACATACATCTGCATTACTTCAGCCAAATATAATACTTCCCAATAGGATTGGGAAAAGGTTAAAAATCATTTAATGGGCATTTGGCATACAAATAATGACAACGTGAACTTTATGAAGTTATGTCATCACATCCAGGATATTCATGAGGGAAAGCAGGAATGATCCCATGGATTATGCATCTCTAGCTGAACAAATACTTCATGATTTAAATGGCTTTAATCCTGGAAATATGTTAAAACATTCTGCATGGTATATTTTTGGAATGGTATGTTTCCAACTAATACTCTTTTATGTTGTCATATAGGTTGCCATCAAAGAAGATATCTGGGAACTCCAAATAACAGTACATCACTTGTGCTTTAAAATTAAAAGGGGGGAGATTTTGGGAGCTACAAATGAATCATTGCTTTGAATTTTGTAACCCTGGATACAGATGCTTCTCCTGGGAATCCTTCAGTACCAGGTCACCAAGGGAAATGCCCATTTGCAGGTAACTCCTGTTGAATGGGTGAATTCCATACTTATCATGGAATTTACTAGTTCAAAAGCCTTGAATTCAAATATCCCAGCTGCTTGGAGGTAGAAGAGATGGGCACAAACTGATAAGCCCCAACTAAGCTGTTTGCTTACAAACTTCATCCTGTTTCCCTTGAAGAAGCAGTTCCACAGTGAATCCCTTTGATGTCTAACACCTTTAAAAAAACAACACACAGAGCCTCATTCATTGTTGAATCAGACCCCATTAGAGCTGATTTTCCCACTGAGTCCTGTTTCATCTATTTCTTTTTGTTTTTCTTTATTTCCCTTATTTCTTATATTTCTAATCCAACTTATCACTCTGTTCAGGGAACAGTTCAACAGTCACGAAGGTTCATGATAGGGAAAATTGGACTGTAGACTATGCCTTGAAGTAACAAGGTGGTACTCTATCTTACCCCACCCTGCTACTGGAGCATTTTCAGAGGAGGTCAACTAAAACACAAGGATCAATTAAGACCTCATCTTGTAAAGCCCAATATGACCATGTCTCAATTTAAAAAACAAAACAAAACTCATTGAAAGCCAGGAAAATCTCACACCAAAGGGAAAAAAGGACAATCTCAGATGCCAGTCAAGATAACAGATCTCAGAACTATCCAAGTTTTTTGGGATACCATCAAAAAAATCTTTAAGAAACAATTACGTATATGCTTGGAACAAATGAAAAAAATAGAAAGTTTCAGCAAATAAATAGAAGATATAAAGAAAAAAACAAATGGAAATTTTAGAATAGAAACAGAGTACCTGAAAATTTAAAATTCAGTGGATGGGCTCAGAAGCAGATTAGAGGGGACGGAAGAAAGTATCAGTAAACTAAAAGAACAATTGCCCAATCTGAACAACAGAAAGAAAAAAAAATTAACCAAGTCTCATGAAAATGTGAGATCTTACATACATGTCCTTGACATTCATAAAGAAAAGAATAAACCTACAGATTCAAGAAGCAGAGTGAATTTCATACAGGATAAAATTAAGGAAATCCATGCCAAGACTCACTATAGTCACATTTCTGATGACCAAAGACAAAGTAAAAATCACAAAATTGTAGGAAAGAAATGATACATGACCTATGGAGAAATATAACTTGAATAAAAACTGACAATTCATCAGAAACAATGGAGGCTAGAATGAAGTGTGGCATGTTTTCAAAGTGTTAAAAGACAATACTAACAACCCAAGAGTGATGTTGGCAAGATGGTGCAGCAAGACTTTTTAGAACTCACCCCTTTGCATCAATTTGAATAACTATTCAGGGATAAAAACATCTTCACAAGAGTTAAAGTGCCCACATGAGAGATTACAGCACAGAAAAAAATACAAATTTGAAGAGAGTAGAAAGGACATTTTCATATCCCTAGAGTCACCCCTCTCCTAAGCCCAGGCAGCATGGAGAGAGATGCCCTCTCTGTGGAGAATAGGGTAAAGTGAGCAATCAACTTTGCTATATACCCCAGTACCAGGCCTGTTCAAGTAAAATCCACTGCCAGGCCAGCTTCCCTGGCCCCAGACTTCAGGCCCACCCTAGAACAGCTAGAAAACCATGATCAGCTAGTAATCTATGAAAAAAAAATTGTGTTTAATTGAATCAGTAGAACCATGTCCACAAATCCTTTAAAGTGAGAAACAAAACAAGAGCTGGACATGGTAGCACATGCCTGTAATCCCAGTGACTTGGGAGGCTGAGGCAAGAGGATCACAACTTCAAGGTCAGTCTCAGCAACTTGACTAGAACCTGAGCAACTTGGTGAGACCTTGTCTCAAAATGAAACATTAAAAGGACTGGGGATGTGACTTAGTGGTTTTTCATAAATTTGAACTATCAATCCTTCTAGGTTCAATCCCCAGTACAAAAAAGGGGAGGAGGGCTGAGGGTATAGTTCAGAATCCAGCATCTGTGGGTTTAATTCCCAGAACCAAAAAGAAAAAAGAAAGAAAGAAGATAAGAATTCTCATTATCATTGCTACAATTCAGCATGTGCTGAAATTATAACCAAAGCAAAAAATGAGAAAATGAAATAATAGAGAAAATTATTGGAAAGAATGAGAAAAAAAGATTCTTATTTAAAATATAGTTCTTTACACAGAAAATGTGAAAAAAAAGTCAGTTTAAATACAACCAAAATTTTGAACATGCTTTATTTAGTATAGTCATATGGAAATTTTTTTCCAAATTCTTTAATACAGCAATTACACAACTAGAAATTTTTTCTATGAATATACTTTCTAAAATACTCCAAAATATATGTTACAAGGCTGTTTAAACAGCAGTTTGTAAACACAAATGAAACAGGAAGTTATCACAAAGTCCATTATTAGAAGACTTCTTAAATATATTTACATGAAAGGATACTATCAGACCACTAAAAGTGGGGTGAATCTGTAAATGATACTATGACATGATCTTCAAGATACATTAAAGCACTTCCCTTCTCCCCACAATGGGTTTGCTGCCAGAACACAGGTGTAATGAAAACCACGACTAAATCAAAGCCAAAAATGGAAAAGGAAAAGACTCAGATCAACATCATTGTTATCAGACACATAGATTTGGGCAAGTCCATCACTACTGACCATTTGATCTACAAATATGGTAGGATCAACAAAAGAACCATTGAAAAATTTGAGGAGGAGGCTGCTGGGATGGGAAAGGGCTCCTTCCAGTTTGCCTGGGTCTTGGATAAACTGAAAGCTGAGCTTGAGCATGGTATCACTCTTGGCATCTCCCTGTAGAAATTTGAGAGCAGCAAGTATTATGTGACTATCACTGATGCCCCAGGACATAGAGACTTTATCAAAACATGATTACAGGCATATCTCTGAACTAACTTGTGCTGCACTGGCTGTTGCTGCTGATGCTGTTGAATTTGAATCTGGTGTCTCCAAGAAAGGGCAGACCCATGAGTATGCCCATCTGGTTTAAATACTGGGTATGAAACAATGAATTGTTGGTGTTAACAAAATAGATTCCACTGAGACACCCTGCAGTCAGAAGAGATATGAGGAAATTGTTCATAAAGTCATCACCTACGTTAAGAAAATTGGCTACAATCCCAACATAGTAGCATTTGTGCCAATTTCTGTTTGGAATGGTGATAAGAAGTTGGAGCTAAGTGCTGATACACCTTGGCTCAAGGGATGTAAAGTCACCTGTAAAGATGGCAGTGCCAATGGAACCATAGTGCTCTCAACTGTAGATTGCATCCTGACACCAACTGACATGCCTTTGCATCTGCCCATTGCAGGATGTCTACAAAATTGGTGGTATTGGTACTATCCCTGTAGGCCAAGCATGGTGGTCATCTTTGCTCCAATGTCACAACTGAAGCAAAGTCAGTTGCAATGCACTATGAAGCTGTGACTGAAGCTCTTCCTGGAGACAATGTTGGCTTCAATGTCAAGAATATGTCTGTCAAAGATGTTCATCATGGAAATGTTGCTGGTGACAGCAAAATGATCCACCAATTGGAAGCAGCTAGTTTCACTGCTAAGGTGATCATCCTGAACCATCCAGGAAAAATCAGTGCTGGCTATGACCCTGTACTGGACTGTCATGTGGCACACATTGCTTGGAATATTGCTGAGCTGAAATAAAAAATTTATTGCTGTTCTAGTAAAAAGCTGGAAGATGGTCCTAAATTCTTGAAATCTGATGATGCTGCCATAATTGATATGATTCCAGGAAAGCCCATGTGTATTGAGAGCTTCTCTGACTCCCCTCCTCTGGGTCATTTCACTGTTCATAACATGAGGCAGACAGTTGCTGTGGGTATCATCAAAGAAGAGGGTAAGAAGTTTACTGGAGCTGGCAAGGTCACCAAGTCTCCCCAGAAAGCTCAGAAGGCTAAATAAATATTATCCATTATACTTGCTGCCCCAGTCTTAATCAGCAGTGGAAGAACAGTCTCAGAAATGTTTGTCTCAATTGGCCATTTAACTTTAATAGTAAAAGATTGGTTAATGATAACAATGTGTCATAAAAATTTCAGAATGCAAATATTTTGTGGACCATTTGTTTTGTGTGTGTGGCAGTGTTAAGTTATTAGCTTTTAAAATCAGTACTTATTAGTGAAAACAACCAAAAATCTATCACAGAATTTTGAGACCCATTAAAACAAAAGTTTAATAAGAAAAAAAATACACAGAATAAGTAAGCTGCACAAGTGTATAGAATGGTCCATTTTATAAAGTATAATTCCTGGGAAATTGTTTGTAAAATTTTCTGGAAACAGTGTTAAATGTGGTCACTTTTGAGGGGAATCTCTGGGGTTGAGAGTGCAGATACAGTGATTTTTTATTTCTGCTTTTGATTATACACTTTTTTTGTAAAGTTCAGCTGTTTCACCTTGGGAATATACTGTTAGTTAATTATGAAAGCTAATACATTTTTAAAATCAATAAAATTTTTTATAACGTCAACATATTACAATAATTAAAATTACTTCTTTCACAATAGTAACATAGCCACAAAATATCTAGGAATGAGCTTTACCAGATGTCCAACTGATGGAAAAAAATGTCAAAATTCTACTGAAAAACATAAGGCGTGAATAAAAGGAAGGACAGTCCAGGTCACTGGAAGGAAAGTCTATGGGCAGAATGTGATAGAGAGTGTTTCTATTTCCATAAGCTATAAGAAGACCTCCTGCTGATGTCTCCCTGTCTGTGCTTCACCCCACACATTTGCACCATGGAGGAAGGATTGGGAAAGGGAATAGATTTGTTGGATTAAAGTGAAAGAAAGTGATGCTACCTGCATAGAAGTATCCATTCTTTTCTATCTTCTTAGATTTGCCCATGAAATCTTTCATTTCTCGTGGCTCTTGCAGCCCAACACCCAGATTGAACATTAAAATTCATCTTATTTGTATTTAATTTGTTGCCCCACCTGCCACTAAACATCACCAACTGCTCAGTTTAGGCTTCTTGAAATGCAATACCATTTTCCCAAACACTAGCAGAGCAAACTTTTCTCTAGGAAGTCCTCCAGAAATTTATTTTCAGTTCCTCCCTCCAACTGGATAGGTTGACTTTCCATTTCCAATGTGACTGCCTTCGAATCAGTTTTGGTGCATTCCAAACATAAGGTTCCCAGTCAGATGGGAGTGGCCAGCTATACACAAAGGGCAGTTTAGAAGTGGCCCTGCAATCCTGAATACTGCGAGAAATTGACAGCACTGAATCTTGGCAGGCACCAGATTCAAAATTACTAATGACTGTTAAATAGCAGTGGAAAGGGTGACAGAGGAAGTGGAACGAATGAGAAAAAAAAATGAAAGAACTGAAAGTAGCAGAGCTTCCACATATCTGCCAGATTAAGTGGGGTAGACTGTAGGCTAAGTAAAAAGGAGTATCTGTGAGGGTTGGTGACTGAGGGTCACAGGTTGAGGCTTCTGAGGAGGCAGCAATGGTGGGGAGTATGGAGACAGTGATGAGGTTTGTGGAGAAGCTTCTTGTGGGTGAGGTGGGGGATGCTGTGGATAGCAGTCATGAGTTATGAGCTGAACCATGGGGGATTCTGTGGTGTTGATAATGAGAGTCTGTAGGAAGCATTATGTGGGATGCTTGGTTTGGTGATGGGTGGGAGCTCTGGAGCCAGTGATGAAGAGTTCTGTAGAGGCATAATGGAGCTGGTTTATATGTGTGGTTCTCTGATGAGAATGTTTAAGGTCAGTGGAAGTCTGTAATGAGATTGTCTGAAGAAGCAGTTTCTGGGGACTGTGGAATTATTAATTTGGGAAGTTATGTTGAATGCTGTAATTGTGACTTAAGAGTTTGACATTCTCCATAATTGGATATGTCTAAAAATCAGTTTGGGGGGGGGGCTTTGTTATTGGGATCATTTTTATGAGTCCTGTGGTGGTCTGTGATTAGGGTCTCTATAGATGGATGATTGCCCCTCCCACTGGGGAGTTTTCTAAATCCAGGTGTTGGGGGAGGGGATCCTCAGAGAGTCAGTGACTGAAGTCAATGATTACTTGCCTCATAACGCTGTCCTTTCCTGTGACTGTCCTCCTTGCTCATTCTCCATAGTCATACTGGTTTCCTTGCTGTTTCTCAAACATGCTATCTTTCTGCTTCAAGATTTTTACAGCTCCCTTGACCTAGAATACTCTTCCCTAAGATATCCACATAATTCATTCCCTCACTTTTTTTAGGGTTTTCCTTGAATGTCAGTGTCTTGGTCGATAATTAATTATTAATTATTTCTACTTAGCACTAATCTCTAGTCATGATGCTACATATTTACTTATGCTTGTTTATTGTCTGCTCACCCATGCCCAGCCCCATGTAATATCAAGAGGACAGAATTGTACGAAATTCTATGGTCTGTTCACTGTCATATCTCTGATATCTACAATAGTTCATGGCACAGAGTACTGATTTGTTATGAAAACTGTGGTATCTGTCCTTCTTTTATTTTAGTTTATTTTTTATTTCTCTTCATGTTTCTTTGCAGTTATAATCTGGCAAAGGCAAATGAATCTGATGGATGTAAGACCACAGTGAATTGACTGGATATCCTCAGTATTGACTTGGCCAATAGATGAAAAAAGAAATTGCTGTGTAAATCTGTGTGTGCCATGGTGATGTATAGCATAAAAATATATGTCATATGAGTTCTGACTTCTGGATGCAAACTTTTCCACATTCATTGCATTCATAGAAGATTTTGCCTGTGTGAATTCTCTTTTGTCATGTTGGAGCATGACTAAGACTGAAAACTTTTTCACATTGTTTACAAATGCAATGTAGTAAATATGGACAAGATACCAGACATAACACAGAACTTTAAAAATTTGCAAGGACTCATATGTGAGAAAACCTCATGAAGGAATGTGGGAAAACCTTCATCCAGAAATCACAAACTTATGGTATACTGGAGAATTCATACTGTTCTTAAGCCCTATTAATGTATTGAATGTGGCAAATTCTTTACCAATAAATCACACCTTATTGTACATCTGATAATTTATACTGGTGAGATGCTCTATGTATATAATGAATATGTAAAAACTTTGGCCAACCTCAGCCATCATTAGACATAAGAAAAAAAAATAAGCAAAATGGTTTAAGAAAAAGTGACTATCCACAATTCCAAACCTTCCTAAATCAGATATTTCATAATGAAGAAAATCCATAGAAGTTCTGAATGTGAGAAACCTTCAACATGATCTCCAGGCTTATTAAACATGATTTGTACACAGTATAAGTAATGCTAAATTAATGAATTTGAAAAATTACATTTCTACAGATACACTGTCACAAGGAAAGACATTTTTAAGACCTGATACCAAATATTTTTAAAGAAAGTAACTTAGAAAATTATAAATTATAATATATTATCATTAAAATATGGTAGTAATTTAACTATCTGCAATACCAGAATTATAAATCAAATATGAGGAATGTCCCAAGCTGACATAGGATTATATTTCTGAGTACACTACATGAAGGTAATTATTTAGGTGGAGATAGTCTGTATGAATGTAATATTAATTTATATAGAAATAGTGCAATATAAAATAATACAAACTAATAACTTCTAAACTAAATACCATTATTCTATCCCCCAAAACTTTTCCAGATAACAAAGAATTTTATATTGTGAAGTAATGCCTTTTCTAACAAGACTGGTAAATTACAGCATCATATCTTAATTATTTTGCAGCCAAATAAAACTTGTTATTTGTTATTAAATACTCTCTTCAGAAATAATACTGTCATATTTGTTTCTGTTTTAGGAGTTTATTTTAATTTATGTAATACATGAGAAAAGAAATATATTAACAATAAAAACTTAAAAGGACTGTATTATTTCATGCCCTTTACATGGCAAAAAGAATATTTACATAATTTTGGCATGAGCAATGTCACTCCAGGTGTTTAACAAAGTCCAAACCTGGAGGGGAACTCAGCAAGGTCTGTGCTCCCAGAAAAGCCTCAGGCTACTTCTCCTGAGAACAATAATAATGCTGGGAATAATTACCTGGGGAAATAAACAATTGGCCCATTCTGAGAAATGCTGTAAAACAAAAATGGATTATGAATATATAACCAAGTGAACACAATTATGTCCTGACTTGCCTTACAAAAACGAAACTAATTCTACTGAAATAGCTAAGGCAAACAGAGAGTTCATGGAAAGGCTTTGTTTATAAGAACTAAGGTCTCCATTATTAACTTCTCCATCTAAACCAAAAACTTTAAGATTACTCAAAAATAGAAATTCCAATAAAGGAGTGGTTCCTACAATCCAGGGACCACCATGTGGCTTACAAAATTGGAGGATGATTATGGTTCCCCCCTAGAGGAACTGAAGTAAACAAGGTGACTTTTCCACCCTCCACTGACCCTCCTTTACCCTATACTGGAATTTGTGATAAAAATGGCAGACAGGTGGTAAATATTAATGGTAAATGGGTTTATGTACAAAGCTTGCCCTTTCTTAAGAGACTGGGATGACTTCATCCCTGGTGTTTTAAAAACAAGAAAAATAGAAATGACCTAATCAAGCAGCTAAATAGATATTATAAGAAATTACCTTGCAGACATTGCCTAAGAGAAAATGAATAAAATTAAACCTACCACTTGATAGACATAGTAGGAGACAAAAATAGAATTCTGTACTTTTTCTTCTTTATTTAGCATAATAACCTTTACTTACGCAGACACTTTGTCTCTCACCTCTGCATAATTTTAGATTGTATAAGTCAAGTAGTTAATAAGGAAATTATGTAGGACACCAAAAGGAAAAGTGAAAGAACATGTACAAAAATGAAATTCTTTATAATAGAGTAAACACACCTAGAGAGCTAATGTCCTAGATGATTCATGGAAATACAATGTTCTGGAATTCCTTGTAGAAAGATATAAAAATAAACCTCATGGTCACTCAAGAGAGAGAACTTCTGATGCAGTAATTGAGTTCATCTCATCTCTCCATTGCATCGACTCTACACCTCCTTCAGAACCCCTGGACTTGCTGGGGATGGACCCCAGCATAATTTACTAAACTTCATAAATAAAACATTCCTTACATTCTTCCTATTTTTTAATTTTGAATAATTTAATACATATACAAAAATAGATTGATACAATAAGACTCACTGTTAACATCATTCATCATTCAGCACTCAAAATTATCAAAATGAGGTTACACTTCCACCAACTGAATTCTGCTTATATTATTTTGAGGAAAATCTTATCCATCATATCATTTCGACTGTATGCATGTTATAATATATCCATAAAGATTAAGACTTACATAAAAGTGTTAAAATTACCAATAATTCCTTAATATCAAGTAATATTTTCATGTTCGATTTTTCCAGCTCTCTCAAAAATGCTAGTTTCACCTTGTTTCTTTGTACCATGATTCAGTAAGAAACACCTTGTGATTGCTGGGTATATCTTTTAAGTTTCTTTTAACCCATGGATTCTCTCATTATTTTCTATTTCTTGAAATTTACTGAAGACACTACACTAATTTTCCAATAATTTCCCACAGTTTAGATTTTGTCAATTGTTTCGTTCCTAGTGTTTGATGTTTTCCTTTGCTCCTAAACTTTATGCAAATTATTATTTGTATTTTAAGGTTTGAACCATTCCAGGTTTGGAAATTTGGGCAAGATGAAGTGGTAGGTTCTGTTAAGTTCTTCCAACTGAAGACACACTCTCTCTTAATAGTGCTGGCAGATATTTATAATAAATGACTAAATGCATCTATTCATTAGCACTTCCAAAATGGTAGCATTCTAAAATAATCACCCATCCTTCTTATAAAAAGGAGTGTGTCCCTTTCTATTCTTTAGTTTTCCATGGTACTGTTTATATAGAAATAATAGATTAGTTCTTTTCTTCTTTTACTTATTTTCAAAATAATGAGTAAAATTCTTGGCATCCTGCAGTGATAATTAATTGGTTCTTTTTCTGGTGAATTTACACATTCATGTATTTAAAAATTCTGTGGATTTCAATCCATTGCTGTTACTTATTTGGATGCTAAAATTATCCCATCTTTGGTCAGTAATAGCCTTTTCAAATTGGCTTTTAAAGAATATTAATGAATTTTGAGACCTTTTTACTTTGTGGGATAGTAAATGCAATATGCTCATTTTGTACATTTTCTACCCCAGTTCCTTTACCATGTTGATTTACAGTAAATTTTAACTCTGACTCAGCCACATTAATTGCATTGCCCAGAGACTGAAATTGAAGGGTTGCCAGTTCTGGAATCTAGTGCTCCATAAGATTTATGGGCTTCCTTTTCTTTTTTTTCTACTTTATTTTATTTTTCCCCATTTTTTTATTTCTACTTTTTAGATATACATGACAGTAGAGTGTATTTTGATATATTATACATACATGGAGTATAATTTCCCATTATTGTGGTTGTACGTGATATGGAGTTACACATGGGTTGTGTATTCATATATGAACATAGAAAAGTTATGTCTGGTTCATTCTACTGTCTTTCCTATTCTCATCCCCCCTCCCATTCATTTCCCTTTGTCTAATCCTATGATATTCTATAATTCCCATCCCTACTTTCCCTTATTATGGGTTAGAATCCACATGTAAGAGAGAACATTCAGTCTTTGGTTTTTTGGTACTAGCTTATTCCACTTAGCATGATAGTCTCTAGTTCCATCATTTACCAGCAAATGTCATAATTTCATTCTTCTTTATGGCTGAGCAATATTCCATTTTGTATATATACCATATTTTCTTTATCCATTCATCTGTTGAAGGACACCCTAGGTTGGTTTCATAGCTTAGCTACTGTTAATTGAGCTATGATAAACATTGATGTGGCTGAGTCACTACAGTATACTGATTTTAAGTCTTTCAGGTATATGCCAAGGAGTAAGATAACTGGGCCAAATGGTGGTTACATTCCAAATCTTCTGAGAAATCTCCATATTGCTTTCCAGAGTGTTTACAACAATTTAAAGTACCACCAGCAATGTATGAGTGTACCTTTCCCCCTACATGCTTGCCAACATTTACTGTTACTTGTATTCTTGATAATAGCCATTCTGACTGGAGTGATGAAATCTCAGTGTAGTTTTAATTTGCTTTTCTCCAATTGCTAGAGATGTTGAACATTTTTTTTGTATATTTGTTGACTGATGATATTTTTTGTTCTGCAAAGTATCTGTTCAGTTCCTTTGCCCATTTATTGATTGGGTTATTTGGGTTTTTTTGGTTTTTTGTTTGTTTGTTCAGTGTTAAGTTTTTTGAGTTCTTTGTATATCCTTGAGATTAATGTTCTGAGGTGCAGGTGTCAAAGATTTTCTCCCATTCTGTGGGCTCTCTCTTCACATTCTTGATTATCTCCTTTGCTATGAAGCAGCTTTTTAGTTTGATAGCATATCATTTATTGATTCTTGATTTTACTTCTTGTACTTTAGAAGTTTTGTTGAGAAATTTGGTTTCTAAGCCAACATGATGGAGAGTTGGACCTACTTTTTCTTCTTCTAGACATGAGGTCTCTTGCCAATGCCTAGGTCCTTGATCCACTTTGAGTTGAGTTTTGTGCAGGGTGAGAGATATGGGTTCAATTTCATTTTGCTACATATGAATTTCAAGTTTTCCCAGCATCATATGTTGAAGAGACTATCTCTTCTCCAATGTATGTTTATGGCTGGGCTTCCATTTTTGTACACTATGAAAATATACTCAGGCTTGGGGCTGGGATTGTAGCTCAGCGGTAGAGCGCTTGCCTTGCATGCATGAGGCCCTGGGTTCGATCCTCAGCACCACATACAGAGCAATAAAATAAAGACATGGTGTCCATCTACAAAAAAAAAAAATTAAAAAAATATATATATATATATACTCAGGCTAGCCCACTGATTCCATGAGGATTAAAGGCATATACTACAGCTGACTCTGAGAGCCTTCTCCATCAAGGTCAGACTAGAGACAAACTTCCAAGTAGCCTGCTGACACATAAGTAAGACAAGTAGGTGTCACCTGACTCAGTCAACTCATAGTCACATAACTGATGATGATGCTAATATGAATAATTATTGTTTTAGACAATTAAATTTTGTTTGGGGATTATTATATAGAAATTACTAAAATACAACCAGAAAAAGAAATCAAGAAAACATCACCATTTATAATAGCTACAAAGAATTGAAATATTTAGGAATAAGTGTAACCAGGAGATGAAAGACTTGCACAATGAAGACTATAAAACACTGATGAAAGAAATTGAAGACATAAATAAATAAAAAGAAAGTCCATATTCATGAAATGGAAGAACTTTTGTTAAAATGTCCATGCTACCTAAAGTGATTTTCACATTGAATGCAACCCACATCAACTCCAATAATTAATACTCCAATTAACACTAAAACCCATGTGTAACTACAGAGGACCTTGAATAGCAAACACAATCTTAAGCAAGAACAAAATTGATAATATCAAGGTACTTTATTTCTAAATACACTAAAAAACTATAATAATAAAAACAGTATGTTACTGGCATAAAACAAACACATAAGACAATGGAACAGACTAGAAAGACCAGAAATAAATCCATTCACATATGGTTGTCTTATTCAGTTTTGCGTTGCTATAACTGAGTGTTCTGTGTGCAACAGACGTTTATTTAGATTACAATTTTGAAGGCTGGAAAGTCTAAGAGTGTGATTTCAGTATCTGGCCACACCATCTTTGTGCTGCATGATGGAAGGCAGAAGGGAAAGACAGCATGTGAACAGAGAGAAAAGGGACTGAACTCATCCCTTAATTGGGAGCCTACTCCACAATAACTGACACACCACCACAATTATGGCATAAATATGTTCATGAAGGCAGAGCTTTCATAACCTAATGACCTCTCAAACATGCCACATGGTTAATTCCATCATAATGTCAATTAAATTTCAATATAAGGTTAAGGAGGACAACATTCAAACCATAGCAATCACCTACTAATTTTTGACAAGGACACCAAGAATAACTAATTGGGAAAGAACAATTCCTTCAATAAATGATGTTAGGGAAACTAGACATCTATATGCAGAGGAATTAAATTAGACCCTTATGTCACAACATATACAAAAATCAATTCAAATGGATTATAGACTAAAACGTCAGAAATGCAAAAATACTAGAAGAAAACATAGGGTAAATTTTCCACAATAATAGTTGCGCAATGATTGTTTTTTAATGTGATCCCAAATGCACAGGTACCAAAAGCAAGAAGAGACATATGGATTACTTCAAACTAAAAAGCATCTGCAAAGCAAAGTAAATCATTGGCAGATTGAAGAGACAACCTACAGAATGGGAGAAAATATTTCAAACCATACATCTGATAAGAGGCTAATAACAAAAATATACAAGAAACTCAAACAACTCAATAGCAAGAAAACAAATAACCTGATTTAATAATTGGCAAAGAATCTAAATAGATATTTCTCCAAAGAAGACATTATAATAGCCCCCAGGTATATAAAAAGTATTCAGTATCACTAGTCATCATGGAAATAAAAGTTAAAACCCAACAAGATATCACCTCACATTTATTAGAATGGCCTTCATCAAAGACACAAAAGATAAGTGCTGACAAGCATGAGGAGAAAAGGCAACCCTTGTTCAATGCCAGTGGGAAGATAGTTGTGGGGGGATTGTTTGTAGGGTTTTGTTTTTGTTTTTCTTTTATGAGATTTTCTTTTTTTGCATGCTACCTGTTTGTGATCTGAAAAGCACTCTTTGTACCATGTTAAACTTGTTTCAGTGAAAACTGTTTTACAACACAGAGGGTAATTTGAACCTGTGATATAGTTGAATTCCAAATGCTACAGTTTTATTAAATAACTTAATAATTTTCCTTCCAATTTGGAAGCTCTTTAGTGATGACAGTCTATCTCTGAAAAGTCAGTCACTCTTGTGCTCCATGCAGTTTTTTCTACCTACAGAAAACACTGACAACTCAGTGCAGTCGGTAAATCCCTTTCTAGGCTTCTATGGTTTCTTCAAGGATCATTAGAGTTTTGCAGAAACAGTATATAATTTTACTTTACTGAGATCCTTTTCTCCATTATTATCCTCATTGTATTTCTAAATTGGAGGACATTGTTCTTGCTTAAAACATGTAATTTTATGGCAGGCCAACATGTTAACATCTTCTTTGGCTGGTAACAATGAGAACCATCTTGTCAGCACAGGTCTGAGAAGGTAATCTCTTTCCAATTATATAAAGTGATCTTAGTGCTCCTGCCCATTTTAAAGAAACTGGAAGATAAGTAAAATCTTTCATTTAGAAAGCCTCAATATTAATGGTAAACAAGACACATGCTTTTTAACAATATTGTGCACAAGATATACAGGATTCATAGCAGCTAAGACCATTTTTCTTTGGTAAGAAGTTTACAGAGTAAATCAAGTTTACTAACATTACATTTGTAATGTCTACTGAATATGTATATAGGTAAAAAAAAAGTCTAGGTTGCATTTGGACAAGATATCAATTAACAATTTGGAGGTTTGGAGTTTCTATGTTTGTATTTTTTCATCTCCTTTAAACATTAATAGAAATGAAGAAGGTAATATGAAACTTCATTTTCAAGTCCAACTGCCAATAGCTAGTGGGATTCTTTTGTTGTCACTGTCATATTTCATATTTTTATATTTCATAATTGCTAAAAAGGGAGATTTTTAACTGTTCCAACCAAAAAAAAGTGATATAATGGTAAGTTCATTAGATTGATTCAATCATTCCACAATATATACATATATTACAACATCATATTATATCCCATAAATATATACACATATTGTCAATTATAAATACAAAAAAAAATTGAAAACAAGAAAACCTGCTGCCTTCACTGGTAAATTGTGCCAAACTTTCAAAAAACTAACAACACTTCTCAAACTCTTCCAAGCATTTGAAGAAGGAATACTTAACTCATTCTGTAAGGGCAGCACTACTCTGATAACAAAACCAAAGACATCATGAGAAAAGAAACCTGAGTATTGTTGAAAGCAGAATTGGCTCTTTGTTATCAAAACTGTAACATCTTAATCTCTACTCCTTTCATACAGCAATGAGATATATTATATAACAATGTTGCTGTCATCTGTAAATGCTAATTTTTTAGCTCCTTTTTAACTCAGGGCTGGAGTTAATATAACTTTGGGGGAGAGAAAAAACTCTACTTACCAGAGTATTTACCTGTCTTATCCTGAACTTGTAAGATTTTTGTCTCCAGGTGTGCTTTCACAGCTCTTTCTCCACTGTGCCCAATCCCAAATTCTTTTTTGTATATTGTGCCTTGTACTCTGTTTTAGTTATTTACCTCCCTAATCCAATTGTATGCATCTTTACACCAACATTAAAGCAAGTGGTTTCCTGTGATATCTGGGTAATGCTTGTGTTGGAATTACTAAATTAATCATGGCCTAAAGCTTCCTCCTGACTGGAAAGCAACAACTTAACTAATATGCAAACTGCAAAATAACTTGTTGCTTTGGTATCAAGTAAACAACTCTTAGTCAATCACAGCAGCTAAGCTTCCAGCCAATCACTGGCTGCAAAAATGCCAAACCAAGTCCCAATAAGGGAAAAACAGAACTGTAACCAATCGCCCTGACTTTTGAACTGGCTTTTGTTCCTCAGTGCCACCCAGTTCATGAATCTCTTTTCTTATTAACTAAATTGTTTAATTTGTCTAAGGTTTTTACCAGTATTAAAATGGTACACATTTTCATTATCTGAACTCTAAAAAACATGGTCAAAATATTCATAATGTGAAAAATTAAAGTAACACTATAATGTTTAGAATGCACAGCAGTAAATCCATAATCAAAATCTGATTATTCAGGCTTATCATTGCAAAGCCCTTGTTATATAATCACAATACACTAGAGTAACACAATAATGAATTAACCATTATCGTAAACCTCAATTTGTGGTTGCCAACATCAAGGGTTGGGGATATGTAACAGTGACTAGGAAAGGCACTATCCTAATCTATCCTTGTAGTGGCACTCCCTCCTCCACGGAAAATCTTAAGCTTCTCCAGAAATTTGCACCATAAATAATCTTAAGACCATATTCCACATGACTTTGTGGCTTAAGACTTAATCTTAAACCTATCAGCAAAAGAGTCTCTACCAAAGAATTCAATATAAAGTTCCAATTTCTTGTTGCTCTATCTTGCTTGGCCACCAGCTGGAAAGAGATCAGCACTCCAGGTGCTGAACCCTCCTTACTAGTTTTTCAAAAGAAATATTTATGGACTATCTATTATAGTAACAATATGATATTTTATAAAATTGTGTTTGCAAATGCAAAGTGTAACAAAAAGGGCAGATCCTTTAACAAGACCTCTGGCCTTTGGCCTGAGCTTCACAGAGATGTTTACATTTCAGAGATAAGAGATGTCACTAATTGGGTTCCTAGATAACAGCTGGCAGGAGGAAAGAGGGGGGAAGCAGCTTTCCCCTTCTCAGGTGCTGTCCTTGAAGTATTAACTTACCCAGGACAGTTAAAGAAAATGCTGCTTTTGTGTGAACTTCTGCAGACTGAACTTCTGAGCCCCTCCCCTTACACGCTGGGTGTAAAGTTGAGCCTGCCTGAACTTGGGATTCAGGGGAATTAATTGATTATAGTGAAAGCTGTACCCTCTGAACCAACTGCAGTCGAATAAACCTGCTTCCTGTTTCCTGCTCTGTGTTTTGCCTCCTCTCTCCCTCCAACATCCTAATCCTCCTAATACCTAATCCACTTGACAGTAAAATCTTGTATCAGCTCTACTTTTGGCACACATTATGGGTTTTGTACTTTCCCTCCAACTTTTCCCCCCATCCCTGAAAACTAGGATTTTAGAAGTCTCAGGAAGTGATTTTCTCAGATGCAGGATTTTCATCACAAACCCTGAGGCAGTTTCAGGCCAACCCGGATTATTGGTCCATTCTGCCTAGGTCACACTCCCCCACCTCCACCCCTTGGTCTCCCCTCTCCTTAGTCATTCTCTCACCTGTACTAATCGTCACCCCCAGTTCCTTAGTCTCCCATTCCCAGTTTCTTTGTCTTCAGTCTTCTTGTCCCCAAGTCTCTCAATCCCTCACTTTCTCCTTAATTTGGGGCCTCAGCCTACTCTTTCCTCTCAATTTTCCTCCTTTTTCTCATTCCGCCTTGCAACTTACTACTGTACTGTAACTCTCCCCTTGGAGTATTTCTCGTAATTAACATCATTACATTTCATTATTATGCCATTCCCTCTCTCCATCACTTTGGCCCCTCCCACAGTAGAATCACCTCGAATAGGGCTGTGCCATTTACAAATATGTTTGTGTAGAAGCGCTAATGAATATATGGTAAAATTACCAATACTTCCTCTTTAAATAAAGTGCATTCTCCCAATAACGACAGTATCACTATAGACCCTTCTCCACCCTCACCTCCAGCCCCTTAAACGCTGTCTTCAAAAGTGCGCAGCTTATTGGTTAGTAACGTGGTCCTTCTTTTATCATGCTCCCCTGTCTTCTCTGCTGCGGTGGTACTGTCCAGTCCCAGGGGCTGAATTGGGCGAATCCCTCGCCTGTAGGAAACCCACTTGACTTTTAAGATGGCGGCTCCCTTGCCAACGAGAGCCTGGGAGCAGCCATATTGTCTCCTGAACAAACCAGCGGGTGAAGAAACTGGGCAGACAGGAAGCCGAAGAGTACTGTGGATGTGACAGGCATCATGGTTAAGCCATGATGGACGTTTTGGCATCTGATAATCTAGCTTGGGGTTAGAAGAGGAATTTATGGGTTGAGTCATTGGGCAGTTTGGGATTGGGATTGGGGTAGGAATCCGCGAGGGTCAGAGATTGGAGGACAGTGAGGTCAGGGATGAGAAGTCTCTGGGCTGAGAACTGGGGACTTGTAGTGGTCCCTAATAAGGAGAGCCTTATAATGTGGGGGTGGGAGATGGAGTCTCTGTGGCTACTGATTTATGGACCTGTGTGGCTAGTGCTATGATGGAAATGGCCAGTGGATATGCCCTGTGGGATTCGCGGTTTCTGGATTTGGTGATCCCTTGATTTGTAGGAATTATTAATGGGGCCAGGGGCTTAAAACATTCAGTCCCAGTTTACTGGGAAAGGCTTCCCTTCACAATCTCTTCAGGTCCCAGACCAACCTCAAGTTGAAGACCCTTTTCAGAAGTTTTTTCAGACTTCCATCTCCTTGCCATCACTTGTATCCTCATAGAAGAAAACATTCTGTACACAGAAGACCAAATAAATATAAAGGAATAAGATTATCAATTTCCTCTAGCCAAAGACCACCAGGAATGCCCTGTAGTTGAGTAAGTTAGTCTTAGTGTTCTTGCAGTGAGAAACAACAGGGAACAACAGTATTAGCAAGAGGGTGTCAGGACTTCTGTAGAACTTGGGTTTCTGACAGGTGATTTGAGAGAGGAGTCAAGGAAGTGGGCCTTGCTCTGGTTTGGATGCAGGCAGAAAGTAGGGTAATTCAATGACTGGGAAGTTAAATTTCAACAAATCTTATATAAAAGGAGAAGTGGCTAGATTAATAGCTAAATAGCTATTTAGCAGTATGAGTCCAGAAGAGATCAGGATTTGTGGTATTTTATGAGTTAAACAGTGTTCATATTATGTAGGACAGATGAAGCTGGACACCTGAGGAATTAGCAGGAAGCAGGTTTATTTAGGCTGAAGCCATCCAGAGGGGTTAATACCTAAAAATCTCTGGGCCTGGAGTCTGGAAATTCTTTTAGATTTACACTCAGTGGGATGGTTACATGAAAGTGGGTGGGAACAGTTACTCTTTGTCCCACATTCTTAGGTTAAACAGAGGTTTCACACATTTTGTCTGCAGATCTGGAATTTACAAGAAGGAAAAAGTTACAAACCACAATGCTCTGCAAAAAAATTTGCTGATATCCTCTTGACACCCTTTGTAAAAATCTTTCGGACAAAAAAGGAACCTTAATTATGGCAAGGGTCTTTTGGATGGGGTGACCTGGTCTGCTTCACATATTCTGTATTGAGACATAATTTTAGAGTGGTGTTGTTTTTTCTTGATCTATCATGGTCACAGAGTGACCTTTTCTGATGTTGATGTTCTTGGTGATTGTTATGTTGGATAGAAGAGTTGTGTGTAGCAGGCCAATTCTCAGATGTCAGGGGAAATTTTTCTTATTATGAAAATGTCATTTTAGTTCTCCTTTCTAACTTTATTGAAATTATTCTACCTTCTATTTAAAAAATACTTCTCAAACATGCTGTTTCCTTGATGCAGGGCTGGGTGTCCAAATACAAGAATGACTATTTTATTGTTTCCTACGAGTTTTATTTTGACACAACCTGGGATATCATATGTGAACCAATCTCCCTATTATAGAATGCCCTACTTGCTTTGAATGAGTTCTGCCCTCTCTTCATGACCCATCCTGAGACTGGGAAAAGTTTACCAACTAAATACCTCCTACACTGTAATATAGTCCTGTTTATCAGTGGTTCTAACCTATCGCTAATTCTTGTATAGACATTGGTACTGTTGAAAATCATCAATAATAATCTAAGCAAAAATAATTAAACAATTTTAATGCATGAATATTGATGCAGCAAGAGAGTTTGCTGGGATGGGGTAAACATGAAAGAACTTGTCTCAGTTAGAACTACCATAGAGAATACTATAGACAGGGCAGCTTAAACGACATTTACTTCTCATAGTCCTGGAGGCTGGAAAGTGCATGGTCAAGGTGCTGGCAGATCTCACATCTGGTAAGGGCACTCTTTTTAGTTTGTATATGGCTGTCTTCTCGTAGTATTTTCACATGGCTGAGAGACAGTTTTCTCTTATGTGTCTTTTTATAAAGGCACTAATTCCACTGATGAGGACACTTCACCTCTTAGTATCATCACATTGGAGGTTAGAATGTCAAGTTTTGAATTTTTGAGGGACATTCAATCAGCAACAGAAATCTTAGGATTTTGTTGGCTTCTACAGCACTGGGAATATGGGAATACATTCCTTGGTCTTCCACTTCGTCATTTTCCCATTCCAATTGCCTCTGTATCCATGATTATTGTTTTAAGATAGAATGCTACAAACAGAACTTCAAATTAAATAAAATTGTTGATTCAAAGGGGAACAATAAGGTTTTCATAAATCCACCAGAAACATATCTTTGCATTTATCCAATTAAAAATACACCTTGTCCAAGTTTTACATCATCATATTATAGTCAAGGAAGAACTAATGGCTGATGACTCCTTCATACAGTGTTTACTGACATTTCTGTGAGGCTCCATTGCAAGGTGGCCAGTGCCTCACCAGGGTAATTATTCCTGTGCAGGAAAGGATAAGCCACCTGAGAAAATGAAGTCTGAAATAATTAGTGAAGAAATAAGACATATTAGTTTTTTAAGAATTAGTTTTAAGAAGCATGGAGCACCTGATAGGTCCAGCCCATACAGGAGCTAGAGCTGAACAATTAAGAAATGGCTCTGGTAGTTTATTTAAGGGGTACATAAAAGATAGGGATAAGGTTTCAGAAGTGGAGTCTTGCTTCATGGTGTCTTGCAGTCAACAGGTTGATTGACATCTTCACAAATGGCTCTTGACAAGGTTCAAATGACCTTCTCCCACAGGATGGCCCATTACCCCCCTGACTTCTAGAGGAGATTGTCTCTAGACTGGTGAATGTCAGTTCTGGCCACTGGAGACTCCATTCTGTTCCCTAGTTCTGATTCTTCAGACTTCTGCCCTGTTGGAACAGAAATAAAAAATAATCAATTTCAGGTGAGCTGCTTGTTTATTTTGTACTTGTTTTCCATACATTTAAATGGAAAAGTGCAGAAAACTAAAAATTAGAATTAAGAAAATATAAAGAGAACAAAGGTAAAGACTTGAAAGAAACTGATATAAAATATGCAGATTATATGTGGATTTAAGCCATATCAAACCACTATTAAAATAGAGGACAAATATTATCTATATGTGAGTATATATGTGTATATACTTTTTAACTATAAATCATACATAAATATAGTAATATCCTATTTATAGTCCTTATATTGTATATGTGTATAAATTACAATATCCATTTGTCTAATCTTCCTAGCAGCCACAGTAGAAAGGTAGAGAACATGGTATACATGATTTTCATTTAACATTCTCCACAAAGAAAACTTAGCTGAATTTTCAATAAATTTTCAATAACAACAAAATATTTCCTGCCATTTGTATTCAAAGAAAAAATTTTGTTCTTTTTAGGTGATTTCCTTATACATATCACTACATAAATGCACCCTTACCTTTTAAATTTGTGTCTTAAAATATCTCTTTTAAGGAGGGACATTATCATTGATGTGAGAACCATGCTTCATAATAATTATTCTTTAGAGTACTATAGGCTTTCAGTGATAATATCTATCAAGGGATAGTACCTGAATAAGAAGGAATGATGAGTGTCTATTGGTTTCTAAAGCCAATATTTTCCTCAACTGTGCAGTTCTTTACTTAGAATTTTCTGACAAAGGCTTGGAGAGCAGGAGTCTTTTCTCCATAGCTTTTGCTATGATCTCAGGGTTTTTGAGTCTGTTCCTCAACTCAAGATATCTCTGTTCTTCAATAAAGTTGTTTCACTATTTTATTCCTGGCCCAAATTATGTATACTTGTGAAAAAAAACATTCACATAACATAGAAATGTAGAAATTGTAAAGTGAGAGGGCCTTAAACTTCTTGCTTCCTCCTGGCATATCCAGTGTGATGTTTAGATATTTTTTCTCTATTTATCTGAACATTATCAATTCTGTTTTTAAATTGTATCAATTTTTCTCAAATAATTATATCTAATTTTCCAAGTATCATTTGTTGAATACTTGACTTCTTAGAAATGTTTTCTTTAATATTTATTAAATTCCCTTTTATGATTAGGTCTCATTTTGCTCTTCTGTTCTCCTGATGTGTCTTACTCTTTTTGTTAAAGTATTTTACATCATTTTTCTCAAGATATGATGTAGAACTGTGCACATTAGTTTTGCATACTACAGGAAAAATGTCAAAAATGATCACTTCATATTGAACAGGGTCCAATGTTGTTTGAGGATGTGGCTGTGTATTTCACCCAGGAAGAGTGGCAGTAACTGGATACTGCTCAGAGGACCCTGTACAGGGATGTGATGCTGGAGAACTACAGCCACCTGATCTCACTGGGTAAGGACCACTTCCCTGCCTAACCCAGAGTTATCCAGTTCATAGCATCTCTCCTTCTCATCTGATTGGATCTGGTGAGTTCCTGACCAGTGACGGTATTTTCTCTTTCACCTCTCCAGTGTAAAGTCATTACTTTACACTGGCTCCTGGACAACTTTAGTGTGGCCTCCTAACTGCACTTTCTCATCTTTCTCCAGTGTACTAAACCAGTTTGTCTGTTTTCTCTACAATTGGATATTCAGTTTCCAAAGAAAGTGTCATCTCAAGTGGGAACAAAGAAAAGAGCCATGGATCATAAAGCAAGCCATGCCAAATTGGACCTATCCAGGTGAAAATATAGTAGAAAGGAGACAAGGGAAGCAAAAGCTTAGTTGCTTTTGTTTTTAATTGACTGGTAGCTGAGGCTTAGATCTCCACCCAGACTGATATCTACTATTCCTTCTTGCTCATGTGCTGAGCATGTGGTAGGCATCCATTGATAGTGAGCCATTTACAGAAAGGTGTTTCTTATTGATCCATTCAATAACCATATTCTAAGATAAATTCAAAGGCAACAGAAGGCAATTGCTTTTCAAGAACATAGGTTGTACTTAAAGACACATCATCAGGATTCATAGCTGTATAAAACTATATGGCAAATACAGTTACTTCTTTAGATGTTTAATTAAAATTACAGTATAAAAAGATGGGACAAAATTTAAGAAAACATTTTTCATAGGATGTAACAATTGTTCTGAAGCATATCTTCCCCCACTTCCATACTAAGGATCCAACTCAGGGCTTTGGGCATGCTAAGAAAGTACGCTGCCACTGGATATACCCCAGCCCTAAGGCTTATCTTATTTAAGTGTGGGTTAGGCAGAAGGAGGAGAAGGGCAAGCTCTAAGAAGGATATGTACAAATCCTTGGAGCTAGGACAACGTTGCTTTTCCGGCAGAAATTTGCTAGGCTTTGTTGACTTCCATTAGAGATATTTTTGATGAGGAGTAGAGTGTAAGTTTGTATGCACAGAATGGTTGTAGATAGTTAATGTCTCTTTAGCCATACACTAAATTTTTTTGTTACATTCTAAATAGCTTTGAAATATAATTCACATGCCATATAATTCACTCATTTAAACAATTCATTATCTTTTAGTGTATTCACAGATATGTGCAGCCATCATGACAGTCGATTTTAGAACATTTTCATCATCTTAAAGAGAAACCTTATACTGTTTGGCTATCACCTCTCTATTGACTTTTCCCCTACTCCTAAGCAACCACTGTTCTACTTTCCATCTTTATAGATTTGCTGATTCTGAACATTTCATATAAATGGAATCATATCATATGTGATCTTTTGTGACTGGTTTCTTTCATTTAGAATAATATTAGCAAGGTTCATCTACCTTATAGCATGTATCATACTTCATTTTTTTGTTGTTATTCATTGTGTGGATATTGTGTGGATATTTCATTGTGTGGATACACCACATTTGTTTATCTATTATTCAGTTGATGGATATTTGGTGTGCTTCCACCTTTAGCTAGCATGACTCATACTACTATAAACATTCATATACAAGTGTGGACATGTTTATTTTATTTTTGGTTAGTAGGAGTGGATTGCTGGATTATGTAGTAGTTCTATATTTAATTGTTTGAAGAATTGTTAGATGTTTTCCACACTAGCTACTCCATAAACCCTCAGTGCAATAATGTATAAGAATACCAGTTTATTCCATCCCCTTGCCTGTGTTTATTAGGATTTGACTTTTTATCCTACTAGTGGGTCTGAAGTGATATCACATTGTGGTTTTGATTTTCATTTCCCTGATGACCACTGATGTTGAGCATCTTTTCATGTGCTCAATGGCCATTTATATTCTTTATTTGGAGAACTATCTGTTCAGATTCTTTGTCCATTTTTTTAATTTTTTTTAGTTGTCGATTGACCTTTATTTATTCATTTATTTATATGCGGTGCTGAGGATCGAACCCAGTGCCTCCCACATGTGAGGCAAGTGCTCTACCACTGAGCCACAACTCCAGTCTTCTTTGTCCATTTTTTAATTGAGTTATTTGTCTTTTTATTTTTGAGTTGTAAAAATTCTTCATATATTCAAAATATGTCCTTTATTACATGTATAATTTATAAATACTTTATTACATTCTGTGGGTTATCTTTTCACTTTTATAGTATACTCTGAAGTACAAGAATTTATAATTTTGATGAAATCCTGTTTATTTTTTCCTTTGTTGCTCATTTGCTTTTAGGCCTGTTGAAGTGAGAGAGGGTGCTAGATGGCAATGGAACGGGGAGTATGCAGTGGAACAAAACTGCTCATCTCCTAGCCTGGAACCAGGAGAAAAATGAAGAGATTAAGGTCCCACAATCCCCTTTAGGAGCATGACCCAGAGACCTATAGACGTCCTACTAGGTCCCACCTCAAGGTTCCACGACTTCCCAATAGCACCAAGCTTGGAACCAAGACTTTACCACACGGACATTTGGCAGATACTTAAGATCCAAACTATAGCACTGGATCGGTTGACCAGTTTGGGGGCTTACAAATTTGCTCATTTTCAGGAAGAACTTACAGAACCCAGAAAAACTGTTAAATTTATGCCATGGTTTAGTACAGTGATAGAATTCAACAGTCTAGGTCTAGATTTTTATTTGTGGGAAGGTTTTGATTTACTAAGTTTCCTTCCTTGATATGGATTGATTCAGATAATTTTTTTTGTTTTTAAATATTTATTTTTTAGTTGTAGGTGGACACAATAGCTTTATTTTATTTTTACGTGGTGCTGAGGATCGAACCCAGTGCCTCCCGCATGCTAGGCGAGCACGCTACCACTGCGCCATAACCTCAGCCCCTCAGATAATTTTTCTTACATCAATTTTGGTAATTTGTGTCTTTCAAGGAATTTTTAAAAATTTTCCTCTAGATTGTCAAATTCATTGGCATAAAACATTTAATAATATTCCTTTTGATGTATTGTTTGTAGGCCTTAGACACATTCTATATTTCATTACTGATATTATTATTTTATATCTTTTCTCCTTTTCTCTTCATCATTATTAACAATTTTATTAATTTTTTCAGATAACTAGTTTTTGACTTTTCTCTATTTTTTGTCCACTTTTTTATTTCATTGGGTTTCATTCTGATCTTTATTTCCCCATTTTCTACTTACTTGGGCTTAATTTGCTTTTCTTTTTGTAGTTTACTAAGATCAAAGCTTAGATCATTGATCTGAGACCATTTTTGTTTTCTACTATAAGCACTTAAATATGAATAGTCCTCATTTTGTATAGTAATGATGGACCATAACAATGACTATGTAAGTTGAAACATTGTAATCTTCATAGGCACTGGGAAAAAATTAAAACTGTATGACCTTAATGATTTTTGTTTGAAAACATTAAAAACTATATCTTACAATTGGCTATCATTGTATAAGGAAATGAAATATATAAATTATGAAATTAAAACTAATATGTATTTACTATCCTGAAATTTAAATATTGGCAGAATTTTGAATGTGCTATATTTCTTTTCAAAAAAACTGTGAGGAATAGTTTGAATAGTGCTAGCCATCTTCTCATTGTATAAATTATGTTATAAGGTAAGCATGATTTCTATGCCTTGGTAATTTGTCATAAACCTTTATAAGTATAGATTCATGTCCAACATTTTATTCTTTGCCTTTTCAATACTGCAAAACATCTCCAAGGGTTTCTTAGTGTAAATATTTTTGATGACATAGCTTTCTCTGGAATATCTTTATCTAAAGCCTCTTGAATGGCAGCAATGTCTTCTTTTCATGTTCAGCTGTCTTTTAATCACATACAATTTTGTGAGTGTTGGGTTTTGGCTGAATTTTTATCTTTCTTGTCCAGTTCCATCTTTTAAGTCTCTGATTTTAACATAACTACATCAACTCTCTTATGTTACAATTTTCAAAGTATCATTTTTCCATCCTTTTTTTCATATTATTTGTCTTTAAATTTAAAATGACTCTTTTTTACAACATGTAGTTGGTGGCGTCTGCAATTTCTTTTTATTGAAGTATTATTGCATTTCCAGTTAACATAATTATTGATTTGATTTATGTTTGCCATTTTTCTATTTATTTAATCTCTATTTGTTTCTGTTCTGCTTTTGCTTCTGTCTTCTTTTGTGTTAAAATAATATTTTTAGCATACCATTTTAATTTTTCTGAGGAGATTGTAGCTGTAGTTCTCTGCCCTCACCCTCGTGTGTGTGTGTGTGTGTGTGTGTGTGTAGCAATTCTCTAGGGATTACAATATGATCTTTAGTTTCTTATAACCTATTTCCAGTTAATATTAACTTTTTCCTGGAAAAATATAGAAACTTTATATTAATTCATCTGGTAAATTTTTCATTTTAGCCTTAGAATTTCCACTTGGTTCTTTTATTTTTATATCACATAAAATAAATTTTTGCTATTTTTAAATCTTGACAAAGGCACAGTATCATTTGAGTACCATCACAATCATGATACAGAGCACGTCCATTACTCTCAAAATTTCTTCTTTGCTGTCTCTGTGGTTGAAATTATGTATTTTTTCATTCATATTCACAATATTCAAAATAGTTTCTTCAAAGTTGCTGTTTGCTAAATTCTATTTGGACCTGCTTGAATATTTTTGTATGGACTGATTTTGTTCCTTGAAAAACTTATATGTTTTACTGGGATTGAGATAGCCCTGCTCCCTCTCAATTTATTGTGCCCCTGGTCTATCCTACTATCCATTTTTGCTGCCTCTTGTCTACAATTTTGTATGTTTTATTTTTTCTCTTTATTCTTTCAGACAGGGAGAGTAAACTTGTTACCACTCAACTGGATCTATTCACAGATATTTCCTTCCATAAGGAGGTACTGGAAAATGTCACAGGGTATTATGCATTACACTCAATTTTAGAATTCTGGAAAGAAGATGACCTGCTGAAGAGAGATAAGGAAAAACAAGACAAACTTCTCAGGCAAGCCACCGTTATTAATAACAAAATATTTACTGAAGAGTCAGGCCATTCATATAATGCATTTGGAAAACTATTTCATGATTTCCCCAGATCTAGATGCTTCGAGACAAAGATTGTACAAATGTGATTTACTTGAAAAAGGCTTGAAACCTAATATGAACTTACTCTGTTGTAATAGAAGTTATACCAGAAAAAAATACTGATGAAAATTTTGAATATAGGAGAATATCTAGCTATATTTCTTCCTACGCTGAGTATAGTAGAGTGAAATACTGTGAGGGCACTCAGTGCAGAATGATTCTCAGCAATAAAAAATCTGGTATTCAATATGTGAATGTTGAAACAGAGGAGAAGACCTGTCTATGTATTGAGTGTGAAAAAGCATTTGCTAAGAAGTCACAGCTCATTATACATTAAAGAATTCATACTGGAGAGAGACCCTATGATTGTGGTGCATGTGGAAAAGCCTTTTCTCAGAAATCATCCCTCATTGTACATCAGAGAATTCACACTATGAAAAAACCATATGAGTGTAATCAGTGTGGGAAAGCCTTTTCCCAGAAGTACAACTTATTGTACATCATAAAGCTCATACTGGAGAGAAATCATATGAGTGTATTAAATATGGAAAAGCCTTCTGTGAGAAGTCCCACTTCATTATACATGAAAGAATTCATACTGGTGAGAAATCCTACAAGTGTGCTCAGTCTGAGGAAGCCTTCCTCAGGAACTCAGAACTCATTATACATCAGACAATTTATACTGGAGAGAAGCCCTATGAATTTACCAAATGTAGGAAGACTTTCTCCCCCATCACAGCTCATCATACACCAGAGAATACATACTGGAAAGAAATCCTATAAATTCAGTGAATGTGGTAAAGCCTTCTCTCACAAATCACATCTCATTGGACATCAGAGAATTCACACTGGAGAAGAACCCTATGTGTGCACTGAATGTGGGAAAGCCTTCTCTCAGAAGTCCCACCTCCCAGGACATCAGAAAATTCATACAGGGGAGAAACCTTATATGTGCGCTGAGTATGGAAAGGCCTTTTCACAGAAGTCAGACCTTGTTTTACATCAGCGAATCCATACTGGGGAAAGACTCTATCAGTGTTCTATTTGTGGGAAAGCCTTCATTCAGAAGTCACAAGTTACAGCACACAAGAGAATTTATACAGTAATTAAATCATAAGAATGAACTGAAAAGCCTTCAGTGTCAGTTGAAGCCATAATAGAGTTTGCAAAGCCCATTGATTTGATGAGTTTGCATAGTACATGTCAGTAAAAACAATTTTTTAAAGAAATACCATGTCCCTGATGTTACCATTTTTACAAAAGTAAATAGAAAAGTCTTAATATATAAATGATAGGCATTTTCACTTTGGCATATAAACTCTTTAAAATTTTGAACCAGCTGGGCGTGGTGGCGCAAGCCTGTAATCCCAGCACTTAGGGAGGCTAAGACAGGAGAATCGCAAATTCAAAGCCAGCCTCAGCAACGGTGAGGTACTAAGCAATTCAATGAAACTCTGTCTCTACATAAAACACAATATAGGGCTGGGGATGTGGCTCAGTGGTTGAGTACCCCTGAGTTTAATCTCCAGTACCAAAAAAAAAAAATTTTTTTTTGAACTAAATGGTTAGCCTAATAAAATTACAAATTACATATATAGACTGTTTTGATGTTCTGTGTTCCTGCTTATATTACATATCAGGTTTTATTACATAATCATACATGTGGTAGTGTTGTTAATGTTATGATAACATAATTTTGTCCATGCATTCATTCCCTGTAGAGGAAATGAAGGGAACTTGGACTTAAAGATGTCACTATTCTAAGACTGTACTTGAGAAAGTGAACTTGACCTTCACTCCTAAAGTTAGATGTAAAATTTCTCATGTACAAAGATAGAAAGATGGGTTGGTCAGGTTGAATAAGTTGTGGCCTTTTATATTTTTGCATTTCAGGAATATAAGGTATGAATGGACCCTGAATGTTAAAACTGACACTTCTTGCCCATTTCACTCTTTTACTTTACCTCACTAGGAGCTTGATATTGTGGAACACTTGATTCTAAAGCCAGATCTCCTTGGCTTTTAATCTTGGTTCCATTAATTACATATTGCATGAATTTGAGAAGCCTATTTTAATCCTTAGTTTCTGTTTCTTCATCTGTATATGAAATCCTAACAGTATATTTTTAGATAATTTATGTCCTTTTGTCTTTCTATTTTCCAGCTGTAGGCTGCTAATTCCAATATACATGCATTTAAACGTGATTTGCATTCCAAGTATTCTGGCTCTGATTGTACAGAGGATTTTCTATCTTCTTCTCTAGTATTTCACTATCCTTATGTCTGCTGGCCTAACTCAGGCTATGTTAAAAGTGACTTTAATTATGTTTCATTCATTTTATCTTGCAAAAGCATACAAATTTTCAAGCTTTCGTTGTATCTCCAGAACTCCTATTTTGCTGCCTCCCTAAAACCTGAATTGTATCCACTGACAATTAAGCAGCCTTCAGACAAAAACCTTTGGAAAGCAGGGAAGACACGATTCGAATAGTTTGTATACATAAGAATTATACCAGAACATAAAAATTCTGCCTGAAATTCTCTAAAATGCCATTGCATTCTTTGCTGTGGGCCCAATTCTTCTCCTATGAGAATCTTCAGGTAAGCATTTCTGATAAAAAGTCACATTTGGCAGGGGTATACTGAGGCCTAGGTGCCTAAATATGCTGTCTGCACATAAATTTCTTCTCATATTTCCTGCCTGCTTGACTTCTTCCCTGAAGAGTCCTAATGTTTACTTACTAAAGTGAGACTTCCCCAGCATGAGAATCTCTGAATAGAATAGGCCACACCTCAAAAAGATGTGCAAACCTGTATGAGCCAACTCTGCATCATTTGAATAATGAGTTGAGGGCACTGATACCAGCTATAACTGGACCTGAGAAGTAAATCTGAAGGCATATCTCAGGGTTATCTTTGAGGAGTCTTCATGCAAGTTACCCTCATTTGGCTCTTATGGAGGCATTGGACAATCAGATCATATGTTAGGAACATACAGCAATTTTGAGAGGAAGGAATGATAGTTATGGAAGCTATGTGAGGAAAATGAAGACAAATATTTAAAGGAGATAACATTTGAATTGGAAGCTTAGACATTGAAACATTGAGAAGGAGAGAGCCAGGTGAAGATTTTGAAGAAGAGTATTATATTAAGAGGACACAGTCAACAGGAGGTGAAACATACAGTTGTCCTTAAAAGAGTCTTCCCAGACTCACTTCATTAAAATAGCAACTCTCATCCTCCAGGAATTCTCTATCTCATTCCCTTATTTTATTTTATTCTTCCAATTTTTTTACAATCTAAAAGTAGTTTAATTGCTTTTCAATAACTGCCCATCTTAGTTTCCTGTATGTGTTTCTATTAGTTCCCATGAGTTGGAAAGGATGCAAAACATTAGGACATTTCAAAGAGACCAGAACATAGCCAGAGCTTCAACAGGGCACACACCAGCCAATCCAGCCAATCTTAAAAGCCAATAGAGGGCTGGGGTTGTGGCTCAGTGGTAGAGCACTTGCCTCACATGTGGGAAGCACTGGGTTTGATTCTCATCATCACATATAAAGCCATGACAGGAGAAAAATCAGGCCAAATCCACAGCATGTTTTTTAATCCCCTATTATCCTTCACTGTTATTTGCCATTGATACAAGTGCTTACTGTATGCTGAGCTAACAAAGAAGTCTGAGATGGGCTGTCAGATGAAGTAGGGAACCCTGTGGTATCATTGAAAGGACACCTGAGTGATGTGAATCCCCTGCCTCATTGTGTGATCCTGAACAAGTCACCTCAAAACTGAGCCTCAATTTTCCCATAAGTCATTTAGGGAAGTTAGACATGTTGATCTCAAAGAATTTGACCAACTCACAAACTGGTTTTGTTTTCCTGATAACCTACTTTCCATTATTGTCCTGTCTCCTGTTCTCAGATGGACTTGGATTGCATTTTTTAAAATAAATAAAAATGAATGAGGGAAAAAGAAAATTGATTTGAAACAGACCTCAAGAAACCTTGACAGAAATTTGGTGAGGCCCTAAGCAACTTCATGAGATCATCTCAAAATAAGAAATAAAAATGTCTTGGTATGTTGCTCAGTGGTTAAACACCCCTGGGATCAATCCCCAGTACCAAAAAAAGATCTTGAAGTCATTTATCCATGACCCAGGACACTAAAAGAAAAGTTCTGCATATTCAACACATTGCTTTTCTCACCTTAACCCTCTGGAATAAAAGATAAGTTTTCTTCTAATGTCAACTTTGATCAGTTGATAAAAACTTTGTAGAGTTCTGAGTTGAGAAAGATTCTAGTAATAATTAAGAAGTGAAAGAACAAAATATCCAGCAAAATGGAACTAGTAAATCATAATTTTTAAATATTTATCAAAACATAGTTGAATAAACAGCTGAAGAATCCCAGCAGGGGAAAATAAGCTAGTGCTTGCTTATTGATTTTCTGCCTGCATAATCTGTCCATTGTTGGGATGAGGGTATTGAGATCCCCTACTATTGTGTTACAGTCTATCATTTTAAATCTATTAATATTTTCTGTATATATTTATAAAGGACAATTTAGTGGTTGTTATTTCCCCTTGAATTGATCCCCTTATCCTTATGTAATGATTTCCTTTGTATTTTATTATTATTATTATAATAGCTACCACTGGTCTCGTGTTTACATTTACCTGAGAATATTTCTTTCCATCCCTTCATTCTCTGTCTTTGGGTGTTCTAATAAGGCTAAAATGGGTGTCTTTCAGGCAGTATATTGTTGAATATTGTTTTGTTTTATCCATTTAGACGCTGTATTTTGCTAGGGGAATCTGATTTATTTACACTCTAGGTAATTACTGATAAATAAGGACTTACTATTGGTGATTTGTTAACTCATTATTGCCTATAGTTATTTTCCTCTCTTCCAGTCTTGCTATTTTCTTTTTTTATTTGTTGTGTTTTGATAGTGGGATGCTTTGATTCCTTTCTCTATATTTTGTGTATCTACTGGATATTTTGCTTTGTGGTTAACATGAGGCTTACATAAAATTTTATAGCCATAAATATCTTAATTTAATCAGATAACACTTTAACTTCACTTGCATATAAAAATTCTACAAATGTGCTTCTCTTTCTGCCACATTTTATGCTGTTGGTGTCACAGTTTACATTTCTCTATTGATGTGTATCTGTTAACCAATTATTTATAGCTATAGTTGTTTTTAATACATTGATCTTTTAATATTTATGCTATACTTAATACCTAAATATAGACAACCTTTAGAATATTAGCATATTCTGACTATATATGTATACCAGTAAGCTCTATCCATTCATATGTTTTTATTTATCATCCTTTTGTTTTGTTTTAACTTGAATTCCCTTAAGCATTTCTTATAAACCTGTTCTTGTGATGAACTCTCTCAGGTTTTATTTACCTTGGAATGTCTTTGTAGCATTTTTTTCTGAAGGATAGCTTTTCTATGCATAGTATTCTTGGTTGACAGATTTATTTGTTTTTAGCCCTCTGAATACGTCATCCCACTCCCTCTTGCTTTCAATGTTTCTGTTGAGAATCCTGTTGATGGGCTTATGGTAGATCTTTTATAGGCAATTAATTTTTTCTCTCTTACTGCTTTTAAGAGTCTCTTTTTGTCTTTCACTTTTGACAATTTGATTAATGTGCTTCAGGGTTGGGGTTCTGTTTTTTAAATGATCCTTCTTTAAGTCCTTTTAATATTCTTGGATCTAGATATATATATCCCTCCCAAGATTCGGGCAATTTTCAGACACTATTTCATAAAATACTTCCTTCACTTTCTCTTATCTCTGGTACTCTACCCATACAGTGTATGTTTTCCCATAGGCCCGTTTCAGTCAACTTTTTCATCGCTGTGACCAAAAGACCCAACAAGAACAATTAGAGAGGGAAAACTTTATTTGGCTCATAGTTTTATAGGTCTCTACCATAAATGGCCAACTCCATAGCTCTGGGGCCAAGGTGGAGCAGAATATCATGGTGGAAGAGTCTGGCAGAGGAACACAGCTTAGGACATGGCAATCAGGAAGCAAAGAGCTCCACTAACCAAGGACAAAATATAACCCCCAAAAGCACACCCCCAAGGAACCACCTCCTCCAACCACAACCTACCTGCCTACAGTTACCACTGAATTGACCCCTATCAGTGGATTAATGCATTAATTAGGTTAAGGTTCTCATAACCCAATTATTTCACCTCTGAACATTCTTGTATTGTCTCACACACAAGCTTTTTGTAGATGTCACATCTAAACAATTAACAGTCTCTTATGCTTTTCTCACTTTTTTTGACACTTTTTACTTTTATCCCTCTAATTGGCTAATTTCATGTCCTGCCTTTGAGCTCACTAATTCTTTCTTTCATCCTGCTTAAATATGCTGTTGAAACTCTTTACTGAGTTTTTAAATTCCATCATTGATTTTTTCAGCTCTAGGATTTCTGTTTTGTTTTATAGTTTGTATTTGCTTATTAGACTTCTCAATTTGCTCACATATTGTTTGCTAATTTCCTTTAGTATCTATCTGTACTTTTTTACATATAATTATGCTTCTTTAAGATCATCATTTTGAACATTTTTTCAGACAATTTAAATATTTTCATTTCTTTGGGATGGTTCTTTTGAGATCTCAACTTTCCTTTATTAGTTTCATGTTTGCCTGATACTTTGTTTTCTGTGTAGCTTTGCATTGGTATCTGTGCACTTGAAGGAGCAAACCCTTCCTTTGATCTTTACCAACTGTTTTAGCAAGTTGAAGTCTTCTCCTGTTTAGTCTCCAGATGGCAGGATTATAGTTGATGGGCTTATATTCAGCCCACCAGCTTGAGACTGATGCTGATGCTGAGTGTACAGTGGAGACCATAATTACTAGGGTTTCTTGCAGGCATGGATTCTATGTGGTTTTGGATGTGCTGTACTATCTCCAAGACCTTGATCTGTGGGGCTTGTCCTGGGATGAAGCTTCATTTCAGATTTTGTCAGGTCTGTTACCAGATGCATTGATAGATGTGGCTCCCTTTGGGTCTCTGGGTAAGTCCTTGGGCTGGCAGTACTGCCTGTCTGTGGCTGGAAGGGGTCTACCACTAAGACACAAGGTTATTTCAGGATTCACATCTGAGAATGAAATATTCAGTCCTATATTCATTCAGGGTCATGGGATAGGTTTGTCTCTTGGGTTCCTGGGTGAGTTAGCCTGCTCTGAAACTTCAGTTCAGAAGGATCAGAGGTAATTTAGATGCTGTTTTAAGATCCACAATGGAATTAAAGTCAACTCTGACCTCAGCCTTCAGCTCACTGTGCTCTGTTTGGCTCCTTTAACAGATATAACAGTTCTCAGTATATAACTGGGACAGTCTGGGACTGAGATTCAGGGTCTACTGTGGAACAAAATTTGGCCAATCTGTAACAGAGACTCAGATGAGCATGTACCCTGGAAAGACCCAACTGGGTAGAACTGCTCCTAGACACACACTGCCTTAAACATAAAGCAATCAGTAAATATTGAGGGAACTGTGGAAATTCAAATTGAAGTGAGTGATCACATGCTCACAATCAGCCATTTCTTATCTTGTTTTCCATCTTGACCAAATTTTAATCAGGCTCCTCTCCTCTAACAGACCCCCTAAGCTTTGGCTCACATGAGAATTTAAACACACACTAAAGCACTAGGCTGCTGGACATCCTGCCTCCCCTTAACTGCTTATTCTCAGAATCCCACAAACGTAACAACCATCCCTTGGTTTTATCACCTGCACCCCTCCACATTTTCCTCCACCCCGACAAAGTTCCTGCTAACTTTTCTTACCTCTCCCTATAAAAAATTATTTGTGTTGATTTTGAGATACTTTCAGAATTTTTAAATTGGAGCATTCTTTCTATTCCAAGTCTTTCTAAATAAAGTCTCTCCTTATCTAAGTTCATATTTTTTATTGACCATGAGAAATAAAATTGCTAAATGTAAGCTTGCTGCTTATTTAATTATATGCAAAAAATCATGGCCCACATGACAACTATAAAACATCAATCTATTCAAGTTGTTAAAGGGCTGGAGCCTTATAGGAAACTGAGGAAGAGCAAAGACTCCCACTTCAAATCCTGATTCTTGCCATCAAGTCAGAAAGATTTCAGACACGTTGCTCAGAGTACCAGGCCGTAAATTTATTGAAGGGTTAGGAAAAGGGAAAGGGAAAACTCTGAAGGAAGACATTGGATCCTCTCAGAAAGGAGAGAAACACTGTGCCTCTCCTGTATGGAGTTTTATTGGAAATCCCAGAGAATTTTCAGTAGAGTCCTGCCCAGGTCCACTTCTTGACTTTTGACTGACAGCAGGATGACATCAGACTTTCAAGTACCTGCTGCCATGACAACTCTAGGTCACCTTGGCCCATGCTGATTGGTTCTGATTCTTAAACCTAAACTCTTACAGACTTTATGGTCAGAAGGAATTATCCTCATTTCTCTGAGTTTCAGGATCTGGTCTAAGAGTCACAAAAGTCTCCCCCTTCAGGGTAACTCGGGTTCCTCTTATCAACATTATTTCGGGCCTGCATTTCTCCTATAGATAACAGGTAGTTTGCTGATGAATGTGACATAGACTGTCCACTTAAGCCAAGCAGAATGAAAGCATGCCAGCATGCTGGAATCAGCACAGTGGTTCCATTTTATAGAATTATTCTCTTAACCTCATGTTCCCACCATTCGCACCTGTCTGTCCCCTAAGTGAATCTTTAAAAAGCATAAAAGCTCTATGTAAGGGCTAAAGATGAAGATAACTATTTTAGTATTTTCTTTCTGCATCAAGTGTTTTCTTTTTTTATCACAGTTTTAAAATTTTTGTTAAAAAGAAATCTTCAATAATCCTTCCCTTCATTTTCTTTCCCTATTTTGTAGTCTCTCTCTTCTGTATGGCGATTGCTATCCTAGTATCCTGCAATCTGTTCCCTTTGCTTCCCATTTCTGTTCCTACTTTTTTTTTTTTTTTTTTGCCCTACAGCTCCATTCATTCATTCGTTTGTTTGATTTTACTTACCAATCAGTTGCCCATCTCCTCTTAGCCTGCCTCTCCTTTGCTGGGTTGGTCAAATTCTCTGCTTCTCCTTGTCCTAGTTTCTCAGCCTCCTCTTAAATCTCAAGTTTCCTCTTTCTCCTTCAGCTTACCCCCAGAATTTATTATTATAAGTAAACAAATATATAATTTTAAATTGCACTTGGAATTTCCCCTAGGACAATCTCTTATCGTTAGTATTAACATAAATGAAGTCTGAGGAGACTGCTTATTGCTTCACCACCCCCAGATTTTGGCCCCAAATGTGGTATCACCCGGGAGAGGACTGCACCAAGCACGCGCGTGTGTGTAGATGAGCTAAAGAAAACATTTTACCATTTCAAATTATTTCTTTTTCACCAAAAGCATTATTCTAACAGAGGACTGTATCACTCCAACTCCTTAATAGTCCTCGCTTAAAATCTCTATGCAAAAATGCGCAGCTTATTGATTTCTATAGTAGTCCTCCTCATCATCTTTCCCCCGCGTCTCTGCCGTGGTGGTACAGCCCAGTTCCAGGCCAATCCGGGGTTTGCACGGAACCGACCTGACTTTCAAGATGGCTGCTCCCTTGCCAAAGAGCGACTGGGAACAGCCATGTTGCCTCCTGAACAAAGCCGCTTGGTACGGAACGGCGCAGGCTCGGGAGCCTTGCGAGGTGCTCACCGACAGGAAGCGGGAGAGTTACTACTATGGATGTGACAGCCGTCTGGGTGAAGCCGTGATGGGCGTTTCGGGACCTGATAATCAAGCTGGGGGTCCGAAGAGGAACGCGTGCAGTGATGAGTGAATCGATTGGATTGGTAATGGGAAGGGACGAATCAGTGAGGGTCTGTGATGGGAGGTTTATGAAATCACGGGGTGAGAGGTATAGGATTCGTGCTGGGCTTATTTGTGAATCAGGGATGGAGTGAGCTATTTGATTAGCAGATGGGGGATGACAGGGTGTCTGTGGGGTCAGGAATGGTGTGTAGGTGGGCTAACTGGATACAGTGACTAGATCTCTGAAGAATCAGTGATTTCTGGGGGACTATGGACTAAAGGATGAGGGAGTCCATATGGACAATGTGATTGCTAGGGGTTCAGGGCGACCTAGTAGCCGCAGTTTACTAAGAAAGGCTTTCCTTTACGTTAAATTTCCACAGTCACAGGCAGCTGTTGGGTAAAAGTCAAGCTCCACTCACATCATCTCAGTCTCCCATTACCCCCCATAACCTGATGCCTCTCCTCAGAAATGGTCATTTAGCAAGACTAAACAAACATAAAGAGAGGAGATTATTATGAAAAGTGTAATTTTAGCCCTCCTCATTCATTGAAATCATCTTATATTTAACTCAAGAAACATTTATTGAGTGGCTGGACATAAATGACTGTCTTGTTTACTTCCAGATGTTTTGATAAAGCCTGAGATACTCATATAAAACAGTCTTCCTCTCATAGAAGCCCCACTTGCTCTGAACAAGTTTAGCCCTGTCCTCATGACTCTTCCTGGGACTGAGAAGTTTTTACCAGGTTTGTACCAACCTGCATTGTGGAGTATTCCCTTTTATCAGTGGTTCAAACTTATTACCATTTTTGTATGCAGACAACAACACTGTTGAAAATCAGCAATAAAAATTTCAACAGAAAACATCTTAAAATTAACATTTCAGTTCGTGAATATTGATTTGGCAAGAGAGGTTTGGGGAAAATATGAGAACTCTCAGGAAATAACTACTCATGATTATTAAATAGAATCTCTGGTTTCCAGAGGGGAACGAACAATAAACTCTTAGTAAATAAACTCAACACATATCCTCACATCAATCCATTTTTTTTAAGGAAAAAAAATATGTCTGTGTTCTTTGTGATCATATTAGAGGCACGAAAGAAGTAAGTTAATGGTCAATACCTTCTCCAAATGGTGTTTGCTGATAGTTCTGTAAGGTTCAAACAACTTTCTGCCACAAAGTGGACCATTACCTACCTGACTTCACATAGTGATATCTAAAATGCTGAATGTGGTGCTACATTCTAGATTTGGGCTGTGAAAAGTTGATTTTGATCACCAGTTTTGCTTTTTTAGGCATCGGCCCTTTTGGAAGACAGCAGAAAATGAAGTCCCAGGTGAGTTGCTTTTTGAACATTTACCACTTTGGTTTTCCACACAGTCAAATGAAAAGTACAAGTAACTAAAACATAGCTTAGGGAAAAGGTAGGAGGAATAAAGATCAAAACCTAGAAAGAGTTGCTGAGTAACTTGGCTCAAAACTGTTTTTATAAAGTCATGTCAATTTTTCTGTCCCTTCTTACAGACATCATTAGTTACATGATTTCATGATTTGCATTTTCCTAAAGCAGATCAGTTTCCTATGGGAAGAAAATATTTCTTACTGTGTAAGACAAAAACAAAAAACAAAACCAAAAAAGCCTTTCTTGGGTCTGTCTGTAGATGCAGTGTTTTTACCAGCACTCCTTTGGTAATTGTACTAGTATATATGTCTTAAAATTATCATTTTTAGAGTGGTAGCTATCATAATTTCTTAGCCAAACACTTGAACTTTATTCTTTGGAGCAGGGATTGGCAAATTATCACTTTGGGGCCAAATCCAATTCTCCAATGCTTTGGTTTTTTTGCAAACAAAGTTGTATTGAGGCAAAGTCATATTTGTTTACATATTATTCATACCTATTTTTGAGCTATAATGGTGGAGTTGAGTAATTACAACAGAGACTAGATGGCCTGCAATGCCAAAAATGTACACTTTAACAAAACATTTTGTCAACACTGCCTTAAATGAGCAAATTGATTATAAAGACTTTCTAGAACCCAACTTTGTCCAGAGGTAAAAATCTAGATAATATAGGATAGGCACATTTTGAATGCTCTTCTGAAATACATATTTCTCTAAAAAAAATGATTCTTAAATTATATTTATCTGGAAGAGGTCTGGAGGGCGGTGCTCCCTAGTGCTCTGTCTTCCTTTTTGTGATTTCAGAATTTGTAGGATTACTCCCCAATTCAAGACTGTTTCTTCTCTGCTGTTCCATTTTTTAAAATCTGTATTATTTTTTGTCAACATTTACTATCTGCATGGTGTAAAAATTTTAAACTCTATAAGAAAATAAAAATTAAAAACAGATATTCAGTTATTATTCCTAACCTTGCAAAACTTTTTTGGTATAACCACAATTAAATATGTATATGTGAAAGTACAAGGGTAGAGGATGCCTCCTATTTTCTTGTAAGTTTCCTTGGGAAAAATGATGTTACAGTAAACAATTTGTTCTACTTACTGTCCATTATGACAATTTTCACATACATTTTGTTTATCTGTCCCTATCAGTACTTAGAATTTTCCTTTATTATTTGATCAGATGGGTAATATTTTTTCTGGCCTGGTTGCCTGGGACTGTTTCCTCATATGTAACAATGGAGATTGTAATCCTCATAGGGTTGTTGTGGGAATTAAGTGAATAGGGAGCATGCTTGGAACTTCCTGGGACATGGTTTGTACTATGTGTGTTAGCTGTTATCTCATCATCATTGATTGTGAAATCTTAAAATCAGCTTTTACATTAGTAGTCTTTTGCATATTTTACAGGAGAACTTAACAACTGAGTTCTGTTGCAAAAAGATGAGTTCATTTTTCTTCTTAGATGTCATTAGCAGTGAGTTTTATTGTCCAATATAGTAGCCACCACTCACATGTGGTACTGAGCACTTGAAATTGGCTAGTCTGAATATAAGTGCTTTAAGTGTTAAGTATGTACTGAAATTTGAAGAAATAATTACAGAAAACTTCCTTAATAGCTTTTAAAGTTAATTATATATTGAAATAATAGTTGAGACAATATGCAGGGATAAAAATATACTATTAAAAATAACTTTTTGGGCTGGGGTTGTGGCGCAGTGGTAGCGTGCTCGCCTAGCTTGCATGAGGCACTGGGTTCGATCCTCAGCACCACGTAAAAATAAAATAAAGATATTCTGTCTGCCTACAACTAAAAAATAAATATTAAAAAAAAATAACTGTTTGGATGTAACTCCTAGAAAATTTAAAAATAATCTTTCTGTTTAGCTTTCTATTTCTGTTAGATAGCACTGCTTTAAAAAAGAATAGATTTTTTTTTATTAGCCCAATAAATCCAACTACCGTGGCTAATTAGCTGAATAAATACTTGTTCCTTCAGGAAGAGGGCTTCATTTTCTGTACCATCCAGAAGTGAAGGCATGATTTCTGCCTATCCCCTTTCTTTCTCTCTCCAACACCTGTCCTGACTGTCCATTACTTTTCATCTTGAAATGGCACTTCCATTCTCCAAGCCACTCAAGCTGTAAAATTATTTGCAGATGACAAAAATATAAATATCTATTTAGTATATTTAAGCTTTAATAAAGCACAATCAGAATGATAGAATTATAATGTACATTTTTCTATCAGAATGTATTTCCTCTGCATTCCACATTTATTATCTTTCTCATGTTACTAATCTTCAGATCAAAGGAATGTGATTGCTGTACAAAACTGCTTTTAACTAAACAGGAGTTTCAGTTATTTTAAATTCTATAATCTTCATTCATTTTCAGCAAATTTTTCTTGAGTACTCAATTTATGCCATAGGCCCTGGGTAGCTGTTGAATATCTCAAGAAGATTTAGGCATGGTTCTTTGCTGAGAGCACTTCTGAGAAAAATGGGATGAAGAGATGGGGAAACACAGAAAAGCTCTGTAACAGACAGGGAAGCAGTGTGCTGTTATCACAGAGAGGGAGGAGCCAACAGCTTTGTAAGGAAGCAGGAAAGAGGCTTAAAAGATTATTGAACTCTGGGTTATGAAAGAAGTAAGGTGAGAATAGGAAGCAGCATTTTGTAAAAGTAGCAGGTACAGAGTGATTTTAGGAAAGTTGAGAATTTGAGGAAAAGTGAAGTGGAGAGTGCTCCACGGAGAGGTTGACTGTGGATGGTATTGAAGTGATAAAACATGAAAGACCATGTTTTCCATATCAAAGAGGTAGTCAGCAGTACAGTAGTAAAGAACCAGGATAGTGACTTAGAGTAAATCTTATACATCTGAAAAATCAATCAATCAATCATATTTTCTGCACATAACCTTTGGCCAGTAGTAGTTTCTTAACAATTGTAATTCTCAGTTTTCTCATATGTACTGTAGGAAAATAAATGGGGTTGTCATGGGCATACTGCTTGGCAACTTGACAGTGTGCATAGGGAACCAGATGTGGGAGGAAAGAAAGCTTACGACTGAGATGGTGGAGATAAGACTAATTCTGTTTGCAAGGAGGGAAACCACAGAGGCTTTGAAGAAGGGCAGTGGTGATATTTGAAATAATACTTCATTTGTTTTCATTCTGAAAGCAACACTTAAAAACAATAGAATATTTAGGAAATAAATATTTAGGAAATATCCTTAAAAATAGCTTAAAATAATAACAGATCACTCCACTATTAGATTATTTTCCACTATTAGATGACAACTATTAAGAAAATAATGGTGACATAAGTCATAGTCAATTTTCCCTCCAGAGACACTCTATAGCTCTACACTTACCCAAATCATTTATTTTGATGGCATCTAACTATGTTGTAGTTTTCTTCACGAATGTTTTCTGCACATTTCTTGTTGCACCTGTTATTTGAGATTTCTTGTTTTTCATTATTATTGTAATTGGTATATTTCATTATATTGCTAGCTGTTGCATATCTATAAGAGAGCTGTTAGATTTGGAGGAAGCTAAGATCTTTTTCCAGAAAAAATGAGAGTCTATTAATTAGCTTCCAGAACACTAGCATTCTATGATTCTTTAAATGTAGTTTTCCTTTTCTTTTCTTTTTTAATGTTGGTACTTCAAAAGACTTCTCTGCCCTACAGTTGTAAATAAAAATTCCCCTTTTTCTGACTTTTATGGTCTCTGGGGCATCTTAGAGTTTAAATTTTTATTCCATCACAATTTATTTATTGTCTTTTCCAAGGTATAAATATGATGCATTAGTTTGCTGGAGCTGCCATATCAGAGCACCATACACTGGCTAACTTAAACAACATAAATTTATTGTCTTACACTTTTGGAGGAAATCCAAAATCAAGATATCTTCACAGTTAGTTCCTTTTGAGGACTGTGAAGGAGGAATCTGTTGCAGATTTCTGTCCTTCACTTTTTCTCAGCCATTTTTCTTCTTCATCTCTTCACATCATTTTCCCTCTGTCCTTGCCTTTTCAAATTTCTTCTTTTGATAAGTACATAAAATATATTGAATTAGGATGCAATCCTAATGACTTACAAATAGTTGAATCTACAATGACTATGTTTCTAAGTCACATTCTGAGGTGTTAGGAGTTAGGACTTTAACATATCAATTTTTAGGAGACATTTCAGCCTATAACATGGCTTCAATGTCACTTTCTATTGACTATCCCAGTCATTTCAATAGTATTTATGGAATAATCTATTTTCTTCCCAGTTACTTGAATGCTGTCTTTATAATTTATTAAATTACCATATGTCTAGGCATTTTATGGTTTATCTCCTCATTTTCCTGATCTGTCTGATTCTTCTTTCTTAAAACAGAACTTTATATTGTTTCTCTCACAAACTTTGGTGTGGGTATAGTTTTGCATACTATAATAGAAATGATGAAAATGATCACTTCACATTGAATAGGAATGTACTGTTACAGGGGTTAGTATCATTCAAAGATGTGGCTGTGGATTTCACCCTGGAGGAGTGGCAGCAATTGGACCCTGCTCAGAGGACCCTGTACAGGGATGTGATGCTGGAGAACTACAGCCACCTGGTCTCAATGGGTAAGGAAGGCTTCCCTATATAATCTAGTTGTATAAACAGGTACCTTTCTTTATCAGTTGCTGTATTTAAGTGGTTCCTGACATCTATAATGACGTTCATGACCTTCATACGTTTGCTTTGTTGAGAGCTAAATAAAAAACTTCATTGTAGACCACCTGAAACTGTACCTTCTCTTCTTCCTTCAGTGCAGTCAATCCAGTTCCTTCCTGATTTCCATTTAATAGGATATCCAGTTTCGAAACCATATGTCATCTCAAAGTTAGAACAAGGAGAAGATCCGTGGATCATAAGGAGAGACATACCAAATTGGATCTATCCAGATGGAAATCATGCACATGAGAGACAAGGGAAGTGAAATATCAGTTTGTTTTGTTTTTGATTGTTTGATGACTGAAGCTTATATGTTATTCTTATTCAAATCTATTCTTTGCTCCTATGCTGAGAATTTAATATTCATTCAACCAATAATTATAGGCATTTAGTAACCATTCAATAAATAATTAAAAATAATTGTGAGCCTTTCGGAGGAAAGCTATTTCTTCTTTTATCCCCCCCATATTCATACATATGTATGTGGCTATTTGTGTGTGTGTGTGTGTAAATTATGTAATTATGCCTTTTAAGATATGAAAGAGCTCCAACAGCAATAGAAAGCAAAGCCCTTCCAAGTACACAGGAGTACTTTAAGTACTTTAGGCGGATGAAGGGAAACTATGGAGGAGAGAGTATATGAAAAAAACCTTGGAATTAGTAAGATGTGGCTTTTCTGGGAGAACTTAGCTAGTTTCACTTGATGCATATAGAAGATATTTTATCAGGAGTAAATTCAAGTGCGTATTGTTGGTGTGAATCTGATGCTGAATCTATATCAGGATCTTGGGTTTTGCTGTTGTGTTTTGGTTGTTAATTAGGAAAACAGACTGAGGAGAGCTAAAGTATCTTAAGTACATAAAACATCTTCTTTTCTTTGGAGTGGTGGCAGAATAATAGTTAATTTATAAATAGCAAATGGATGATAAGAAAAGGAATACAAAAAGTGAAAAGGATTTCTATTCAGAAAGCAGGGGAAATGGGAATATCCTGGAAAAATAATTCAAGATCAAATTGGTAAAAACCCAGTCTCTTTTCTGTCTACTTCAAGTCTAGTTTTTATGTGAATACTTTCTCTTCATCACTCTTGTCCATTTATCCAGTTATTATGTGCTGGACTGTCTTCTGAGATGCCAGACTGTGAACTGAGTTCATCAAACTGAGACTGTGTCTGAGTTCATCAGCTATGTTGAATCATCCATTTGTTCTGTTACTTTTACTCTTTTAATTGTTTTTTTATGAATTTTTGATTTTATCTTTCCTTCTTTTAGACAGGAAGAGTAACTCCCAATCATGTATTTTGGAGACTGTTTCCTTCCATAATAAGATACTGAAAAGAGTCACAAAAGATGGATCATTTTACTCCATATTAAAAGTTTGTCAAGGTGATAGCCAGCAGCAGAGATGTCAGGAAAATCAAGACAGACTTTTCAGGCGAGTCACATTTGTCACTAGCAAAATAGCAACTGAGGCATCAAGTCATAAATATAATGCATTTGGAAAAGTATTTGAAGAATACATAGAACAAGATACATCAGAACAAAAACTCCATAAATATAATACATTTAAAAAGAAATTAAAACCAAATATTGGCCTACCTAATTTTAATAAGGGCAATTCAAGAAAAAACCTTGATGAGAGTTTGGGTTATGGAAAATCATCTAGTCACAGTGTGTCCAATTCTAATCTTGAGAGAATTCACAATGGGGTAATACTCTGTGATGATGATCAATGTGAAAATATTTTCAGCAATAAACAATCCCTTATACAATATCAGAATGTTGAAACTAAGGAGAAAACCTGTGTCTGTATTACATGTGGAAAAGCATTTGCTAAGAAGTCACAGCTTATTGTACATCAAAGAATTCATACTGGAAAGAAACCATATGATTGCAGTGCCTGTGGAAAGGCCTTCAGTGAAAAGTTTCATCTCATTGTACACCAGAGAACTCACACTGGGGAGAAACCTTATGAATGTTCTGAATGTGGGAAAGCCTTCTCTCAGAAATCATCCCTCATTATACATCAGAGAGTTCACACTGGGGAAAAACCGTATGAGTGCAGTGAATGTGGGAAAGCCTTCTCCCAGAAATCACCTCTTATTATACATCAGAGAATTCACACTGGAGAGAAACCTTATAAATGTAGAGATTGTGGGAAAGCTTTTTCCCAGAAGTCACAACTTATTATTCATCATAGAGCTCATACTGGAGAGAAACCATATGAGTGTACTGAATGTGGAAAAGCCTTCTGTGAGAAGTCCCACCTCATTATACATAAAAGAATTCACACTGGTGAGAAACCCTACAAGTGTACTCAATGTGAAGAAGCCTTCAGCAGAAAGACAGAACTCATTACACATCAGTTAATTCATACTGGAGAGAAACCCTATGAATGTACTGAATGTGGGAAGACTTTCTCCCGGAAGTCACAGCTCATCATACACCAGAGAACACATACTGGAGAGAAACCCTATAAATGCAGTGAATGTGGTAAAGCCTTCTGTCAGAAATCACATCTCATTGGACATCAGAGAATTCACACTGGAGAAAAACCCTATGTGTGCACTGAATGTGGGAAAGCCTTCTCTCAGAAGTCCCACCTCCCAGGACATCAGAGAATTCATACAGGGGAAAAACCTTATATGTGTACTGAGTGTGGAAAGGCCTTTTCACAGAAGTCAGACCTTGTTTTACATCAGAGAATCCATACTGGGGAAAGACCCTATCAGTGTTCTATTTGTGGGAAAGCCTTCATTCAGAAGTCACAACTCACTGTACATCAGAGAATTCATATAGCCATAAAATCTTAATGAACTTGCCACAGGAAAGCCTTCAATATTAGCGCAAGCCTCAATAATAACTAGGAACCTGACTAACTTGATGAGTATGAGAAAAATTTTTATAGCATCTTTATAGATAAAATTTTCCTAGGGAATAAATGTTTCTAGTATGATGATAATCATGTATGTGAAGGCATTTTTAATATGATGTGAAAAACTTTTGAAGTTATGAACTCATTAATCAGTAGAATAAAGTATGTATACTGAATAGCATCAATTTACATATTCCTTATTATACCACATAATGTAATCAGACATTGAAATCACTAATATCTGCTTGGCATAATGATGACCATACAGTAATTCTTTAAAAAGGACATGGAAGAAACCTTGAGTAAAAAAGAACAACACAAAACAGCAATTCCTAGAAACTGTATTATAATAAAGTGCTTAAGCCCTAAAGCTACATGTAAAACCCTGGTACAAAAGTGCAAAGGTAGGTTGAGTTGATTCAGTAAAGTTGATATATATACATTTTCTATCTTAAGCATATAATTTGAACTGCATCTCTGAAAGGACCTTGGGTCTTGGATTTTGACAAGTTTCTCTTTTACTCTCCCCGACTGGGAAGTTAATTTGGTGGAAGACTTCTACTGAACCTATATGGTTTGGGATTTAAGTCCTGGGTCAGCTGCTCACAGGTTGTGTGACTTCAGACAAGCTTACTTCACTTGTCTGGATGTTTTTCTTGTCAGTAAATAAAACTACAATGTAGAATATATTTTCAGTTAATTTTTGTTTTTTCTATTCCCACACAACAGAATCCTAAGATGAATGTGCAATTTCCCATTTGAACTTGCTCTATACTCTCAACACTCTACTTTTGATCACCCATCTCTGTGACTGGTTCATTTTACTGTCCAACTCTGTTGGCCATGTTCTTGCTGTGATAAAATGATATTTTAAAATTGTCCTGTTTTCTACATTCACATATATAAAATTGTGATTGAGCATAAAAATCATTCCTATGTCCCTTCAGCTCCTTTTTCACCCTTACCCTACAGTCCTCCCTTACCTGAGGACTGAGGACAGTTCACAGAAAAAATCTTGGGGTAAGAAGACATGCCTACCTAGCCTAGAAAACTTGATGTCTAAAATGTCTCCTACCCAAATCTTATGCCTTCCTGTGCAGCTTTAGACAAGCAACCCTGCGGAAGGTTGCCTGCAGGAGAGCAGATTTGGCAAGGGTGAAAGTGTTTTGGGGTTAGATCAGTATCTGCATATAATTCTTGATTAACTCATTCACTTTTCCCGCCCAGCTGATCCCCACAGCTGAAAAAGCTGGACTCATCTGGAGAGGTTCAAATGATGAGTATGGGAACTCAATGTTAAGGGTGTCAGTTTTCCCCTTATGTATTTATTGTTAAAGATGGGGAAAGAAAATCCAAAGGTACAGCCCAATTGTAAATATAGAATTAGCTAATTGTATTACTGAACAACAGACATACCATATAGCTATCAGGTAGCCAGCATCTGGCTGCAGAGTTCTGGTGGCTATGATTAGTCATATCCCTCAACATTTCTCAATTACATTAGATCAGTTTAGTTTCCCTCAGTATTTGATGTATTCCATACCAAATTCCAATAAGCTCTGGTTATATGGAATTAAAGCTGACATTTTTATAAATCCACTGTTGGTTAGCAAATGGCACATATTCATTTTTGTCAGTAGTTACATTGAGTTCACTCTGATATTTTGTACAATGTATAATGCTCTTCATCATTCTTTATCAACACGCTGTGGTTGCTCCTGACAGTGTATCTAACACATGTGCTTTGTCAAGTCCCTTAACAGTCCTCAATGAAGTTCACTCAATGTAGTTCCCTAAAATATTTAATTCCATACCGAATCCCAGTAGGCTTTTTTTAAATCTTAAAATCTGATTCCAAAAGTATATAAAGAAAAGCTCCAAGGCAAGAATATTCAAGACACTTTTGAAGGACAAATTTGGGGAAATTATCAGACTAAGACTTCCTATAAATGATAGTATTTAACAAAATATGGTATTGTGCATGAGTAGTCAAATAAACCAAGGGTAGAAGAAAATCTAGAAAAACTGTAGACACTTGAATTATGACAAAGGTGGGACTCTAGAGCAATGGGAGAAAAGCAGTCTTTTCCATATTATTTCTGACTCAATTCTCTATGTAAAACAAAGGAAAAAAATCTTAAATGTATCACATACCATTTATAAAATCAATTCCATCTAAATCTCTAATAGAGGGAAATATGTAGCAACAAGTAGAGATCAGGTAAGAAGAAAGCCTGAAAATATCTAAGCATCTTTCTCAATAGTTTACAAAAGTGTGAGTTAAATTTCAAGAGAGCAAAAATAACATGATAAGAGGATAAAGAAATGGGGGGAACCCACAAAATAGAAGCAAAATGTCGATTCAAAAATAATGTAATTGGTAATCTCATGCTAATACACATCAAAATAAATAAAAGTTTAGATACCTAATACAGGCGGTAAAGGAGAGCATGTTTAGTCTAAAGATGCTTAAAAGACATTAAAAAGAGTACAACCAAATATTTAAGTAAAAGAAATACCAATTCTATAGTGTCTCTTCCAGAAAAGAGAAGAGGAAGGAACCCTCCTCCAACACATTTTATAGATTATACTGAGGTTAAAACCAATCAGACATTATAGGAAAAAAATTTTATTGACCAAACTTTTCCCTAGACAGACACAACTGATCTTAACAAAATATTGCAGATAAATCCAACTCTATTTTGAAAGTAGATACATCATGGCCTAATAGATTAAATGATCAGGAATGCAAGGTTTGTTCAACCAGTGTAATTCATGATGCCAGTAGCCTAAAACAAAGTAATCGTTGAACTATTTCAGTAGAGCAGGAAATATTTGACAAAAATTCAACATGTATTTTGAGTAAAAACTTGACAAACTAGGACAAAGGGCGTCTTCCTCAGACTGTTAAAAGGCTTATATAGACAACCTATAATTAGCATCATATTTACTAGTGAAACACTAAATGTTTGCTGCCAAATTGAAGGAAGTGCAAGAGTACCTGCTCTGCTCTCACTATTTCTACTTAGTACTGGTAGTCTTTGCCAGTATAATAAGGAAAGCAAAAGGAGAGAAAGTCGGCTGATTCTGCAATCTAGAAAGGAAAAGATGAAAGTGCCCTTAATTGCAGATACCATATTCTTGTACATAGATCTCAAGAACTCTACAAAAAGTTTTACAAACCTAATAAGCAGGTTTTGCAAAATATCCAAAGAAATGGAGAGATAAACTGTTTAAAGACTGAAAGGTTCAGTATCGTTAAGATGTGAATTCTTGTAAAATTGTTCTGTATGCAAAATTCACAGACCAAAAAAAAAAAAAAAAAGTGGCAGGCATTTTTGTGAAACTTGACAAGCTGATTTAAAAATATGTATGTGAATACAAAATACCTAGAATAGAGAAAACAACTTTAAAAAAAAAATCAAAGGTGGAAGATTCACACTATCTGTGGCTTTTATAGCTACAATAACCAAGACTGCTTTTGGAGTAACTGATTTTTAACAGTCTAATTGGCAAGAGGTAGTCTGTTCAACAAGTAATTTTAGAAAGATGGAAAAAACTCTAGAAAACTTTTCATATGCCAAAAAAATTTTTTACAGAAACTTGACCCTTAGTTCATGCTGTATGTCACTTGAAATAAATCATGGACATAAATATGAAGCTAGACACTATAAAGTTCTAGAGGAAAACTGTGGCTTTAATATTTTTCAAACAGGACAAAAAACACAAAGCATTGAAAATTGGTGAGTTTTGGTTCATTATGATAACATCTACTCTCCAAAATAAACTGTTAAGAAATTGAAGTGCTCTTGATTTGTCCTTCATAGCCATCTGCCAGACACAGTCATTTCTCCAGGGAATACTACTTCTCTTGGTGGGCAAAGGTATTCCAAACCCCCAATTTGACTGGTTTGAGTGCTCATACTGAAGGTATCATTGCATATAGGACACCTTCAAAGGACAGGTTTTGGACTCTGACCATATATTTTAAATCATGAAGTTCTACTGATGTCTCCTATTTATATTTTCATAAAATTTTTGATACTTTGCCAGTATTGCTTTCATATCACACAAAATGATTCCCACTCACACCTTCTCAAATGTATAGTTATTTTATAACTAAACAAATCTCAGATTGTCAATATTAGGATAACAGTAAACAAAAACATTTAAAAATCAAATCATATGTTGTATGACTATAGAAATTCAACCAAGTTGAAAATAATGACATTAACAAGCTAAAACACAAATGTATAAATATTCAAAGATGTGTAGTCATATAGATCAGATGTTCTGTGAAAGCTTAACTTCCTCTTCTTTCCAACCCCAATATCCTGTCTTTAAGTCATCTTTGCAAGTGAGTCTTTTGCTTATTTCCCTGTATGATTCTTAATTTGGTAGCTTTAATATTGTAGGCATCACATTTGTTTTCTTATTGCCAGCTCTATGCCATCATGTTTACCCCCCAGGCATGGTCAGGTTAACTTGGCTACCACCTCCCAGTATGGGAAACAAGCCTTTGACACAGGGGCTTTGGGGGCACATTAGATAGAAACTATGGTAATAATTTTTAGAAAAGGAAAAGATGAGAAGAATAATGAGGAAGAAAGGAAGGAAGAAGGAAATGAAAAAGGAACAGAAGGGAAAGGGAAGAAAGGGATAATCATTCACTACTGAAGATGATAGTGATGAAAAATTCCTAACAATAACAAACACGCAGAGCCCTTTTCAAGTTCTTCATGTATGTATCACCACAAGCCCACAAGATAAATAGTACTATTACCATCATTTTACAGATCAGGAAGCTGAGTCATAGAAGCTGTGATCATTCTTTTTACTCTTGCCTCACACAATATTTTAATAATAGTTAAAAGTTTACTATTTCAAAACATTAAGCTTCTTAAAATCAGGGACGTTTCTCTCACCTAAATTGAGCCTTGATTTTGCTAGGACTTGCAGACCTGGTCTGTATTTCTTTTGCTTTTCTCTCAGGATTCTTTCAACAAACAAGAAATAAGTAGCTATTAATATTAGCTATTGATATGATTGGTTTCCAGGACTCTGAGGAAAACAGGTTTGCTTTTTAGAAGAAGCCAAATTGACTTAAACCAACAAAAAAAGAAAGAGTGAATAAAATTCAAAGACTTGGAAGCTAGAACTGTGTGAAAGTGCAAAGTGGAGGAGAGAATCCCCCACTCAGTGATTATTCACATCTCTCTTGACATTTTTTTTAAAAATGAGGTAATTATTCAGAGTACATCACAGGTAGCAGAGTGAAGCCATAGCCCTATAGGTTTTGCAACCTCTCATCAGATGTCACTAACTTCAAGCCTATGTGACCATGGACAGGCTCCTCACCCTCTCTGTGAAGTGGTGTCATCTCTGAGAAGGGGATAGTAATAACACCTACTTGTGGAATTGTTGTGAGATCAAATTAATCCTTGCACAGCTCTCAACACATGGCTGGCTTCTAGTAAGTGGTCTGTGTAAACCCTAATGTTGATGTGACACCTGTAATTGTGAGCAATCTTTTTACTCTTTCATTATGAGGAGTCATGATTTTATTGCAGTGTTGTGGCTATAATGATTACTTATCTGGCCCATCACAATATGAGTCCCAATAAACATGAACTATTTAATGATGTGATTTACTCACAAGAGCATCATTGGCTCAGGAGTTTGAAACTGAAACTATAGCGATGGGACCATAGTATGGATCTTGTTTCTGGGGATGCGGTATGATGAGATTGCTTTGGGTTTTCTTTTAAGTTGAGAGTATTGAAGGGAGAGAAGAACATTCGTTCAATCTGTGCCCCTTCTTGTCCTCACACTGACTGGCTTCTCTGGTTGGTCCAGACACACTACCTGAACCTCCTTTCTTGCCATACAGCCTCTGTGAGTGTCTGGTCATACAATTCTTTGGAACCAGTTTCTTTGTGTGCAGATTTTCAGGACCACTAGGATCAGGGAAAGTTTGTGTTAGTGAAGAACAGATGACTTTTGCAAAGACACTTCTTGAATTTCAAAAACTTATTAGGCACTCAGCTTCTTAGACTACCAAGCAATGACTACAGCATGTGTGCCCACTCCATCCTTGAGGGAAGGATAAGGCTAGGATGGAGGGAAAATATCTTGTAAAATTCCTAGGAGTTTTTGGTTGTTGTTTTGCCTTGTTTTTTTTTTTTTTTTTTTTTGATTTGATTGGATTTTTAGGGTAACAAAGTTGTGTGGAAATTGAAATTTTCAGTGTGAAAATGGGTGTTTTAAAAAATCCTTGTCATCTACTGTCCCCAGGGCCAGAAAAGATAGTTGAGAATTTCAAGATGTTTATTTAAAACAAACTATTGAGGACTTCATTTTCAAAAATTGTCTTCTTTCACTGTTAAGCTTTGTTTCTGTCCCTTAGGGAACTCCAAATTGAGAAATACAATCAAAGCTTAAATAATATTTGTTTAAGTAATCATATTTGTTTTTTATTGCCACCTCTATGCTAATAATGAATTTTGCTAATAAATTTACCAGAATTCTCATGTGAGCATTTTAAAATAGACTTGTCTATACTTAACTTAATAAGAGTACTTTTTAATTTAGGAAGAAAGGATTTGTGTGCCAGTATACATTGACTTCATTCCATTGTTTTCATATTTAAATTCATTACACTGTTTTCATTCATTTTTGTAAACACCACACTCTTACAACTTTATGTAAAATTAGGAGAACTAGAAATTTCAGAAGAATCTGAATAGCAAAAATATACTTTTTAAAAGTTATGCTATAAGAACCAAAGGAACCAAACATGTATAGTCAAGTTTTACTTCAGTGATAACTCCTATGTGCTTTTTAAAAACATTTTTCTTACAGTATAAAACTTTTATATAGAATTAGTAGTTGTTTTCCTTTTCTTTTTTCTAACATCTATGACAGATTTTTCATTTGGCCAGTAGCCATAGACTGCTTCAAACCATATATGTCCTTCTGAGGTCCTTGCTGATATCTATTAATGGTATAGGATAGGTTTACAAGGCTCCTATTTCTTGTCCCTTCCCCTTTCTGTCCTGTGAATTTTGTCCCAGTTTCATATATATTCATGTTCTTTACAAAGTCTAGATATGATTACATGGGTTTTCTCTTTTCCATTTGTTAGTCATGGCCATCAAAAATTGATGATCTGCAAGACCTTGAGGATCATCTGAGGGCCACTCCTTTGGCCTATGAGACTGTCCCTCAATCTTCTGTTCAACCTGTGGACAATGTCCTCAATGGCCATAGGGCCAAAGGCCTGTAAGAAAGAACCTCCCTGAGTTGGCTAGACCAACTCATTCCACTGTCTTGCCCACAAGCCAGAAACACACAATCAGGCCATAGAAGTATATTTTCAGAGTAGAAGACTCTGATGAGGAAGACCAGGAGAACATGCCCCTAGCCCTCCTCTCAACAGTGATTTTATTCCAGAAGCCATTTGTGGCCATTGCCTGTTATCTAATAATAGTGATTCTGTCCTCAACTAGGTCCCTAAGGAAGGAGAATTTGGGAAGGAGTTTGACACAAATGAGAATTGGCCTCCCAAGTTGAGCAGAGATGAACATGGCTTCCCCAGGCACAGTTCACAGAGGCCACCATGGGAAGAGAAGACAAACTAGTCTAGTTATACTCATTGGGAGGCCAGTGATGATCATTCTGAGAGCCAATGGCTGCTTTACAAAGAATGAGTCACCTACTCTGGCATCCCTGGGATGGCAAGCAAGGGACTCTCTGGTGGTGAGGGTGCCAGATCCAACTGAGCCACCACAGCAAGGGAGACCCAGCAAACCCTAGTAAGAACACGTTCCAGGACCAGTACCACACAGATTCCTTGTGGGCTTTCAACTCAGGAGCCTTTGTCTAAATGCTCAACTTTGTACAGTATTGGGTCTATTATTGACCTGTAGAATGGCTTGTTGTACAGAAGCCCAAGAGAAATCCATGTGGACCATGTTTGCTAGCCCTACTGAAATTCAGAGAAGTCTCCTATACTGGGCAGCATAACATTTTTCTCTGACCATGTCACACACCACTGCTGAGTTGGAATCAATACAGCAAAAACTGAAAATACCATGCCACAGCTACCTCTGTATGTACATGCCATCTTTGTGAAAACAGAACCCTCAGGAAGGGCTGCTGTGTGTGTGACCTTCTATAATAGAGAAACTATGTATTCTGAGGCACACCCTATAGAACCTGAAACACAAACAGGTCAATTTGGGTGGGGCAGGTAGAGAGTACCATGTTTAGTGATAATGGAAACATTGTCTTTCCTTCCTTCCCACTTGCTGGGTTACTTTTTCCCTTTTTCACTGACTTTCCTCCTTTCCCTCTCAGTCCCCAATCTTTCTTTACTCTTCTCATTTTCCTGTAGATGCTGAGTGGCTGTACTTAACTATCACATTAGGAAAAATGATGCCCTGAAATAATGTCATTAAGTCAAGCCCAACAGGAGAGGAGTTTCCTTTCCCATAGTACCCACTAATCAGAGAGAACTGAGTTCAAATTTTGTTTTAAGACCACTGAACCTCATAAACGCAGTAGCTCCTTAACTAGTGTTTACGTATTTTGTTCTTTGGTCTTTCCACATCCACTTGGTCTACCTCAGTCTAATTCCCAAACATCTGCCACCTTGAAGGTCATCCAGTTCTGTGTCCAATGTCTAACATTCATATCTACAGCTTTTTTGGAAAACAATCTTATTCCCAGATACTTTCAGAGGGGTGTTTTGCTGGATGGGAAAAGGAAACCTGACATGGATCAACTTTTATGCCCCTCACTTTGAATCCAATTCTTTTCCACTGGCTGGAGGGAGAACTGAGTGCTACTTAAGACACATAGAAACTTCCTTTCTAACCTAATAAAAATGTGTTCAACGCTTAGGTTTGCTAAGACCTTAATTCTTCTGTCAGCCTGTTGTCCCCTACCCACTAAAGCACAGCCAAGGGTTGTCTCCACCTAAGTTAGAGCTTTTGCTATAGACAGAGGAGAGTTGTGGCTGACCACACTTTTTAAGGAAAAGCTACAGATGCAGTAGGAGCACTCATTCTTCTAGCTACCATCAAGAATGTAAGGGGATCTTGGGAATAAATGGAAGCTATTCTCCACCAAAATTCATTGTCATGGAGAATTGTCCTTGCTTTTCTGTACTAAGGACCCGAAGATGTCCAAACTCCAATTTTTGAGATGTGTTTCTTGTCTCAGTGAGAAATTTTGGCCGTCTATTGTCTGTGTAACTCCAGCTTTCAAACCCATGGTGGTATACACTTCAAAATTATGATGAAACAGGGGAAAGACTAAGAATCCAGTTCCAGAGGCATATTCTTTAATGGGTTTTCTCATTTTTTAAACTTATTGGGGTTTTTTGTTTCTATAAGAACAGCATTCTAATGACAAATTTAAATAGGATATCTTCAGACAGACAAGTGGAGCAAATTTGCTATCCTTAATCCTCGTACACAAGAAGTCAAAGCCAGCTCTATAAACAATAAAATTTACCTTTTTCCCCTCTAAGTCCCACTTCTTGGGATACTTTAAACTTCTCCCAAATACAACAAAGACATCAATCTCATTTTAGTGGAAAAAATATATATTTGAGAAGAACAAAACTGCTTATTATTTAAAACTGAGCCCATCTTCTTCAGAAGAGTGTTAATGTAAGAATTTTGAGAATAATTTTGCTGGGTTGGGGAATGAAGGAAGGCTTTACCCAGAAGAAACCTCCCTGAAGAAAATAAAATTGGGTTGCTTCAATCATAGTTGCTCATTCCGGAAACTCTATTTTTCACAGGATTAATTATGTTACTTGCCTAGCATTGTTTAGTGTGTTTAGCAGCTTAAGAGTATACTTGAAGATGTCAAGATGTAATCCTCAGCCCTTTCATTTCCTCAAGAATGTAGCAAACCTGGTAATCATGGGAAAATGTATTGTTGAACTTTGCCTTGGCCTTGAACGTCTCCTTAGATGGACTTCCTTTCCTTGCATTGATTTCATACCTAACTTATTTTCTCCTTTAAGATCTGGCCAATGACTGGGCTTGTTCTTCTGAGTTTCAATGTCCCCTTTATCCAATGAGGCAAGTGTGATTCCTAGTGGATCTGGGCTCAGCACAGCAGCAGTCTTGGTTTTGTGCCATGATCTTTGTGTTCCTTCACTCTTTATAATGGATGAAGGCACTGCAACAAACACTTATTTCTATTATTAAGTGCTCTTTGTTGGATCCTATAGTAGGAACTAGGGTGACTTATTTCCAGGGGTCTTCTTCTGACAGGCTCCCCTGAGAAGAAGAATCTTTTCTTTTAAGTAGAAGATCTCCAATCTTGCATTCCTTATTTGACATGCTTTCGCTCAGGTCACCTGGGGGTTTATGGTCCTCTCTCTCTTAAATTGGCAATAGATTCTTATCCTATTTACTCTCCTCTTTATTCTGAGACCATGAAGTAGGAGAAAAATTTTAGGACAATGACTTTATAGCCATCTATCCTTCTTAACACAGAGAAAAGAATTCAGGAAGTGAGGTATACAGGCCAGCTACTGAATTTTTCTTCTGAAATCCACCCTTTAGGGTTTTCCTCAAGGAGATACGGAGCCCAGGTATGGAGTCTGCCTTTGCAATGTGCATACCCAAAGAGGAAAAGTGTACTGGGAAAATGTAGGACCAAGTGAGGAGTTAAAGCCCAAAGAGAAAAGAGGACTAGTTGGGGTATAAGATCCAGTAATTGACTAGTCTTTAGGGGTATAGGAGGAAAATGAGGAGGTAGTGTGACATAGGGTGCACGAACAATGTTGAATGAAACTCTGATGGAAGAAAGGCACCCAGTATGGACAGTGAAAACAAGAAAAGTAAGATGGTTCATTCTAGTAGGTGATTGGAAACCAGAATGAGTCACTACTCAATGAATCCCAAAGACGAGAGTGAGAACAGCATTTTCCCCAGATCCTCCTACAACAGAATGTCTGCTTCCATGGTTTTGCTCAAGATCCTTGGAGAATGGATCTTGTTCTAACTGCTCTGGAAAGTTACCCTCAAGAGAGTTTGTGTAGGCGCCTATAAAAGACAAGGTAAAAAGGGCATCCAGGAGAGAGTGGGGATGGTTTTGCCTTGAGGCCTGACAATGTACATTTCTACACCTTCCTGACTTCATGATACTCCAATTATCCCTCAACTCCAGGCTTCCTTTCATAATTCACTTCCTCGTAGGTCTCTTTTTCATGTCATCCCCTAGGCTGCTATGAGATCCTGGAATTCTAAGGAGCAAGCCTGGAAGTGTGATATGAGGGAAAATTGAAGAGATTAAATCATCATTTCTGAAGAGAAAGTTGGTCAACAGCCATTTTGATGCCTTTCAGGAAAGCTCTTATTAGGGAAATAACTTATGGGTTGAAGAAAGTAACAAAGAATCTTTCATGAGCTTCTGTAGAATGTTCAACTAGGAAAAGGCCATTTCAAAATTTGTCCCTGAGAACCTCCCAGGAATTAGCACTTACTGTCAGAAAGTTAATGACAAATAGTAAGGCTAACATGTGTATAAGGCTGTGTCATTAGAAAGGGATTCAATGCACAGGAGATTATCACAACAGAAGGTAGTGAGCCAGATGCTCTTTCAAAGGATGAGTCTGAAAATTAGGGAAGTTAACAACTTGTACAAAGTCAAGACCCACAATGTTGCCTCCATGATAACCTATGCTTCTACTAAATCTCACACCACCACCTCACTGCAAGAGCCATTGCCCATCTCCATTAAGATTGAATTCCTTTGGGAATTAGAAGTGTCCCAGTTTCTGGTTTACTCCCTAAAGGCCTCTCCTCAAAGGGGTGGGTTGTTTGAGGACTGACTTTAGGAACTGACACTCTCAGCAATTGTAGACCTGAGACCTTATAAAGAGAAACATGATTATCCCTGGGAGAGCCCTGCATTGAATAGTGAAACCTTAGCTTTTAAAGCCCTCACTTTGTTTCTCTTCCTGCCACTGAAAGGAAAAAAAAATGAGAAGTGGAACCCATTTCTCACTCTCTCCAATCTAAGCAAGCAGCAGACATTCAGTATTAATAATGTGACATTCTATGTTGATTTCGGTTATTTTTCTTCTATTATTCACTTTTAAAGTTTATATTATTTCCTACTGATTCTTTGTAAACTCAAAGAATGGTTTACTGCTTGCAGTCCTCAATTGCTACTCAAATAGTAGTTCTCTACTATAAAGGGACATAGAATCCCATATCGTCAGGAAATATGTATATTCCACTCTGTAGAATTCTATACCAAGAGTAGACTCATCAGAGGCTTTCAGAGGCTCAGCATTGCTCTCCAGGTTAAACCTAATAAGGTGAGGCTTGTCCCAGAGACATCTATGATGGTAAGGCACCTGCTGAGCATTGAAGGCCAACTCTCCTTAGGTTTCCTGAGTTCTCTTTATGAACCAATTCATGGCCCATGAATTACAATATTTGAGATTTTACTCTGGATCTTCTTACCACAACTAAGCAGATATCTGTGAACTTTGAATCAAAACACTTGTCCCCACCTTATCTTTTGCCCACACAACTCATTCTCCTAAACAAAGGATGTCCTAGTCTCTCCTGAGGAAATCTCGTTCCTGCTCTCTATTCTCATAATTAATTTAGAATAGATGGAGTAAAAAAAGACTGAATAGAGGGTTCCCTTACCTAATCAATGTCTCTTTTTTTCTTTTTTTCAGCTACTGAGAAATATGTACACCAGTGAATGCAGTAACAAGACAGAAAGATGACTCCAATTCCACACAAAAGGTAAAAGATGGAACCAGTATCCCAGGGCTCACTGAAATGCAGAAGCATTCAGCCAAAGGTCTCTATTATCTGAAGCTTACTGCTGCCTCAGGCAGATGAGAGAATACCCACTCCAACTGAGAGTTCCAGACCCACACCACATAGCTAAGAAACAAATACAGAGACTTCTTGAGTATGGGGGGGAGGAAACAAAAAGAGCAAGATAAAACTGAAGCCCTGACCTTCATCATTCACCCTAGCAGATCCTACCACCCTTTATGCCCACTAGATCCTTCTTTTTCTAATTCTTCCATTTTCTACTTAAACATTTTTAGCACATCATATGTATATGCACATATACATATACATGCAAATTTATCTTTATTTCCTTCTTGGAGATATAAGCTTTGACCCTGCCATGCCCAGAGCCTTTTGGAGATCTAAAGATGTTTTAGTAATTCCTAGAAACTATTTTTTAAAATGTAGTCTAAAGAACTATATAGAAATTATAGAAATTGAAAATATGTTTAGGATATGTCATGATGAATTTTCACACAATAACACACTCTAAAACTTGTGCCATGCAAAAAAAAAAAGCGGATTTTTCCCCAGGGCATAGAATCTTTCCTAGAAGAAGTGGGCTTCCAGTCATTCTGTTTGATCACCTCCCCTGTTGTGCTCCAAGATAACCATTTTGGAGGATTCTAACAATATTTTGAGGGTTTTCTAATTTTGCCAGGCATACTTCTATGCCTTTTGTATTTATTCATTTCATCTAATCTTCACAATAATCCTGTGAGTAAGTATTGTCCCTGTATTACGTATGAGGAAACCAGGGGATACAGGATTCATGTTATGTAGCAAGGTTATGCTGCCAGTAAACAATTGGGTTTAACTCAGAAGCTCTAACTCCAGAGAATATTCTTCAAATACCCAACTGCACTGTGTAAAAATATCATGGCAGGCTGGATTCACAGTCCAAATCAACATATTTGGATGTGTTGAAGAGCAAGCACTTACTTCACTGAGCAATTTGCATGTTTTGAACATGCTCTTTTGTTATCCTGTTGCTTGGGACTCAGAGCACTGCAGGAAGGAAGGCTTGAGCTTCTGAGACGAGAGACCTGCCCACTAGTCACAACTGTTGAGAGTAGAGTAGAATTTGACCCCATAGCAGATAGAAAATAACAGAGCATTATTTTCTTATCCATTTCATGTCAGGAGGAAACTGAAGCCAGAAAAGGTTACATAAGTAACATCCTTGTTTTCAGCTGGTAGGGCTCAATATTCTGCATGCAGTTCATGCTTAACTTGTGTAACGTTCTAATTAGTCAGCGTCTCTCTCCTGATGTTCAGATGTAACTTTGCCCTTCAGATTCCTTGAGAAAGTCTGGGTTCTTGACTGTACTCATGCAGGTTACAGGAGAATTCTGTAATTCTGACCCATGCAGATGCTATGGAAAGTTAAGAAGAGAATTAAAGAAATAAGCAGGGCAGAAGGCAAACAGATGTGCCAAGGATCAAACCCAAAGCCTCAAGCAACACTCTAGCACAGAGCTACACTCCCAACCTCCTTATATTTCTTATAAGAAACAGGATCCTACTGCATTGCCCAGGCTAGTATTGACTTGTGATCCTATTGCCTCAGCCTCCCAAGTAGTTGGGACAACAAGTACTCACCATGCTGACTGGCTTTTAAAGGTGACAACTCTTAAAACTCCTTAAAAGCAGTTCGTATCATTTTCTTCCATTGGCTTAAATAATCTTATGACCAGGTTTGAAATGTATAGTGTACAAAGTCCCTTAGTGAGGAGCTTAGTGTGGCAGACTTTATGACAGTTCTCAATTATCCCACTTCTTGATAAGACCCCTTTGTGCATTTTCTTTGAGCATGGACAGAACTGTGATCTGTTTCTGACCACTGTACTATAGCAACTTCTGTAACTGTATTATATAAGTCTGTATCTCCTATTTTAATTTTAGGTCCTCTTCCTGATTCTGATGAAGCATTCTACAATGTTGAAGAGCTGCACTATGGAGAGGGTACTACAGCTCTAGAAACTGACCATGGTTCCATCTGAGAAAAAGGAAAAATATTCAAGAAAATGAATTTTGTCAATAATGTAAACAGGCTAGGAATCAGATCCTTTTCCAGTTGAACATTCAAATTAGACCCTAACCCCAGGTGTCAGCTTCATTATAGCCTATGAGGATCATCCAAACAAATGAATTAGATGACTTGTCCTTGAGCTTCTATCCATAGTTTGTGGTAATCTGTTATATAGCAATAATTAACTAATTCACACATATTTGAGGGTCGTGGTATGAAAGTATAGAAAATATTTTTGGAGAGTAATTTAATCTACACAATCCACTTTTCTGGAGGTTCACAAATAATCTCCCCACCCACTTCCTTTAGCATATAAAATATTCTCACCCACTCTGTAAGAGAGGCAGCCAAAATCTTTATTATCTTTCCATAATGATCAGAGTCCAGGACCTTGGGCTAGTTTCTACATAAGTTTTAAATATACTTTCTCTTAATCCAGAAACCTGTGAATTAAAAATTATAAGTTATCTGCCTGCACACCCAACATTCAGTGAAGGAATAGAAATGAGATAACCACAATGAACTTACCTGTTTGGAAAGACAAAGAATGGGAGTCTGTGGTAATCTCTTACAAGGATGACACTAATGAACAATCTCTGGTGCCCCTCATCTGTCTCCTCCTCCTGAATCTGAGCTGAATCTGTGGCTTAGTTAAACAATGGAAAGCTGTAGAAGAAATTTTGTGTTAATTCCTGCCCCAAATTGAAAGGGCCTGACAGCTTCCAATTTTGCACTCCTAGGATGCTATGATACCTTTGGAAAAGCCACACAGAAGAGAACCAAGTGCTCCAAATGACAACTGCACACTCAATCTCAGCCTATAGCAAGAACTAACTGCCACCGTCTTGGACATTCCAAATCAGTTGAACCTCCAGTGAGTCGTGCTGGACATTCCAAATCAGTTAAGCCTTCAGATAACTGCTACATACCATGTATAGAATGACCCTGGGAGGTCAAGTAACCCACAGATTTACTATGATAAAAGGTTGTTGCTGACTGAAGCCACTGAGTTATGGGTGGCTGATACCAACTATTGAGCAAAATTAAAATCCTTACAAGTGTTTGTTTGCTCATAATATAATAAAATTTAAAGAATATAATATATGCAATATTCTCTCTAGAAAATCAGTTCTCTGGATCTCACAATTAGCTAACAGGAGATGCAAGAAGGGAGAACTAGGTTACTAGGTTAAGTAACATTAAAATACCAGTGAGCAAGACAGGTAGCACAGACCCTAAGCAAATGGACTAGTGATGTGTGCCTGTATGTATGCAGGGGCACAGAGAATGGGGGAGACCCACAGCAGAAGACACAACAGTGGTGGCAACTGTGGCCACAAGACTGAGGAGAAAAGAAAGCTTCTTTATGGGCAGCACAGGGACCTGGATGGTAGGCTCACTTTCCTGTCATATTGACCTTTGTATCTGTGTAATTATTCTCTGGCATGAGCCCCAGGACAGCTGCTATGGGGACTCACTCAGTAAATTTTATCAATAGATTGTTTCAATAACAGCACACACACGAACATTTCAAAAAAGCCAATCTAGATGCTATGATTTGGATATGATTTGGATGTGTCTCCCAAGAGTGCATGTATTGAGATTTAATTCCCATCATGTGATATTAATCTGACTGTGGTATTTAGAGATGAAGCTTTGGGGAGATTAGAATTACATAAGGTCAATAGAGTGGATTTACCATAATTGAATCCCAATAGCTTTATAAGAAGAGGGAGAGAAAAAGATGGCAAAGTAAAGGAAAGCTGTATTCCTAGTGGCTCCATGGTTCAGGATTCAAGCAGTGGGATCTTGGGATTGCTGCATGCTAGAGCCTGTGGTAACTGAAACTCAGATCCAACAGTTTGCAGCTAGGACTCTGTGGGCTGTCTGAGCCTAGTAATCCTGTGGAAAGTCAGAAACTGGGAGCATTTCACCCAGAAGAATACAAGTTAGAGATGCTGGAGAGAGTTAGGCTCTCTCTAGCTCCACAAGTCCAAGAAGTGGGGACTGATAGACGTGGCTACAGTGGAACAGAAGGTTAGAATAGGGAGTGATGGCATCTTGCTCTTGGCCCAGTCTGGCACTCACTAGGTTCCAGGAGCCAACTGCAACTAGTACTAACTAGGTCCTGGCACCAGCCTGGTCCCCAACTCCCTCGCCAGCCCAGCATCCACTCATTCCCTGGTCCTACCAGTTCCAGCATCAGGCCAGCACCCAACAGGCCCCTCTGGATCCCTAATCCCTAGTCTCACAAATCTTCCCTAGCCCCCAACCCAGCCTATCACTTGCAGCTACACAGCTGCCCCTCAGGTCTTAGCACTTGATCTTGATCCACCAGATACAGAACAGCTCTTTGTGACTGGCAGCACAGGTCCTGGTGCCTAATCCTCAGGACTATCTGAGAGAGAAGTGCCTGACTGGGAATTTTGAAAGGGCTGCAGCAGGAGAGATCAAGTTTGGAGACTAAGTCAGAGACCAAGAATTGTGGGGTCCACAGGTGAAGTAAGGGGCTAAGAACAGGCTCCTACATCACACAAATGGAGCCCAAAGGAGATTCCTGGGGTGCAGTCTTATAATGTGGACTGGCAATTACTGGGCCCCAGAAGTACACAGGTGTAAAATCTCAACCAATTGGCACACAGTGAAGAGAATGGATCATATTTAGCCTATGCCTTGACTCTAGGAGTTTCACCTCCAGGACTAATACTCCCACTCTAGCACCCTTCACCATCCTGAGGGTGGAGCAAACATCAAACTCCGGACAACCACATCTATTAGCTGAGAAAAGAAGCTCAGAAACTTTTGAATTCCAATGGAAACAATTGTTCAATTTTCCATTGAGCTCCTTTTTTTCTTTTTTCTCTTTTTTTTCTCTCTCTCACTTCTTTATCATTTCTGAAACCAAGTATTTTTATGCATCAGTTTATTGAGGACTAGGATGCCTGAATAGTACATTATAGTTTTTGTGTATTCTTTTGACTTTTATTCTTTATCTTTTTAATTTTTACTCTCTCTATATAGTAAAAATTAAATATATTAATTTAATTATGTAATTAATAATATAAAATATTATTTATTAATATAATATATTTATTAATTATTTAATTGATACATTATATAATATTGATATTAATATAATAATAATATAAAATTAATTATTATAAAAATTAATTATATATATTTCTCTCACTTCTCTGTTTCCCCAGATTCTCTATCTCTCTTTTCTGCTGCTAACAGCCAACCTCTATTAATTTCTCTTTCACTCTTCCTATAAATTTTTACTGCTATCTTCTCTCCTCCTTCCTCAAAAACATCACATCCTACACCATTTATGTTCTCTCTTTGTCCATCACTTCAAATTCTAAACTCTTTTGCAAACCTATTGTTTATATTGTAGACAATAATTGAACTCATAATTTCTGTTTATTGTAACAGAACTGTAGACATCTTAGTATGAGCTATTTGGTTTGAGATTGTATATTCTTTACATTAGGTGCTGTTAATATTGGTTCCACATTAAAGCTGAGGTAGTGGAAACATTTGGGGACACTATAAGTCTACAGAATAGAAACTGTACTCCTTCAGATCTACATGCTAGATGGGAAGACACAAAAACAACATGAAAAAACAAGGGAACAAAGCACCTCAAACAAGCCAAGATGCTGCAATAATAGAATCCACTGACAACCCAGTAGAAGAAATGTCAGAGAAGAAATTTAGAATGTACATAGTTAAACTGATCCATGACATAAAGGACAATGTAAGGAATAAAATCAGAGATAAATTTCAGGAAGTGAAAGATCACTTCAATAAATAGAGATTCAGAAAAGAAATCAAGCATAGAGCCTCAAAATGAAGGATTCAATAAGCCAAATTAAAAATTCAACGGAAAGTATCACCAACACATTAGACCACTTGGAAGACAGAACCTCAGGCAATGAAGATAAAATATTTAATCTTGAAAATAAAGTCGAACACAGAGAAGATGGTAATAAACCATGAAGAGAACTTCTAAGAATTAGGGAATAACATGCAAAGACCAAATTTAAGATTTATTGGAATAGCTGAAGGTGTAGAGATACAAACCAAAGGAATGCACAATCTTTTCAATAAAATATCAAAAAATTTCCCAAATGTAAAGAATGAATGAAAAATCAAATACAAGAGGCTTGTAAAACCCCAAATGTACAAAATTACAAAAGACACACACCAAGGCACATTATAATGAAAATGCCTAATAGACAGAATAAGCACAGAATTTTAAAGGCTGCAAGAGAAAAATATCAGATTACCTATAAGGATAAACAAATTTGGATCTCAGCTGATTTCTCAGCTCAGTCTCTCAAAGCTAGGAGGTCCTGGAATAATATATATCACTCTTTGAAGGAAAATGGATGCCAACCAAGAATGTTATATCCAGCAAAATTAAGCTTCAGATTTGAAGATGAAATAAAAACATTCCATGATAAATAAAAAGTTAAAAAAATTCACAACTATAAAGCCTGTAGTACAAAACATTCTCAACAAAATATTACATGAGTATAAAATGGGAAAAAAATAAAAACTGGCAAAGGAAGAAAATACAATAAGGTAATAGTCAATCAAAGGAGAAACTAAGTCAAATTAAAAACCAGAAATAAACCAAAATAACTGGAAATACAAATCATATTGCAATAATAAGCTTGAATGTTAATGGCCTAAATTCATCAATCAAAAGACATAGCCTGGAAGATTGGATTAAAAACAGGACCAACAATGTACTGTGTCCAAGAGACTCACCTTATAGGCAAAGACATCCACAGACTAAATTGAAATGATAGATAAAAACATATCACTCATATGGATCACGTAAACAAACAGGGATTTCAATTCTCATATCAGGTAAAGTGGACTTTAAGCCAAAGATAATCAGAAAGGATAAAGAAGGGAATTTTATACAGCTTAGAGGAATTATACATCAGCAAGACATAATAATTGTAAATATTTATGCCCCAAACAATGGGTCTATGTACATCAAACAAACCCTTTTCAATTTCAAGAATCAAACAGACCACAACACAATAATACTGGGTAACTTTAACACACCTCTCTTACTACTAGATAGGTCTTCCAAACAAAAACTTAATAAAGAAACTATGGAACTAAATGATACAATCAATAATTTAGACTTAATGAACATATATAGAATATTGCATCCATCATTGAGTAAATACACTTTCTTCATAGGAGCACACAAATTCTTATTTAAAATAAACCACATCATATGTCACAAAGCAACTCTTAGCAAGTATAAAAAATAGATATAATACTCCACGTTCTATCAGATCATAATGTAATAAAACTAGAAATTAAAGGTGAAATAAAAATAGAAGCTGCTCTAACACCTGGAGACTAAATAATACACTATTAAATGATGAATGGATAGCAGAAGAAATCAAGGATGAAATAAAAAAAGCTTAGAGGTAAATGAGAACACTGATAAAACATATCAAAATCTCTGGGACACTATAACAGCAGTGTGAAGAGGAAAGTTAATTGCACTGAGCTCATTCATTAAAAGGATGGAAAATCAACAGATAAATAACCTAACATTACATCCCAAACTAGAAAAAGAAGACCTAATCAACACCAAATGCAGTAGAATACAGAAAATAATTAAAATCAGAGCTGAAATTAATGAAATTGAAACAAAAAAAATTCTAAAAAATTGACAAAACAAAAAGTTGTTTCTTAAAAAATAAATAAATAAAATTGACAAATGCTTAGCCACAGTAATGATGAGAAAGAGAGGGAAAACTCAAATTACTAAAATACATGATGAAAAAGAAAATATCATGATGCACACTACTGAAATACAGAAGATAATCAGAAACTATTTTGAAAATTTATACTCTAAAAAAAGAGAAAATTTTGAAGACCTTGATAAATTTCTAGAGATATATGACCTACCCAAACTGAATCAGGAGGACATACACAATTTAAACATATCAATTTCAAGCAATGAAATAGAAGATGACATCCAACCTACCAATCAAGAAAAGCCCAGGACCAGACAGATTCCCAGCCAAGTTCCACAAGACATTCAAAGAAGAATTAACATCAATATTCCTCAAATTATTTCATGAAATGGAAAAGAAGGAAACCATCTCAAATTCATTTTATAAGGCTAGTATCACTCTGAAACCAAAACCAGAAAAAAACAAATCAAAGAAAAAAAACTTCAGGCCAATATGCCTGGTGAATATAGATGCAAAAATTCTTATTAAAATTCTTGCAAATCATATACAAAAACATACTTAAAAGATAGTGTACAATGATCAAGTGGAGTTCATCCATGGATGCAAAGTTGGTTTAACATGCAGAAATTAATAAACACAATTTATGACATCAATAGAAAAAGATCACATGATCATCTCAATAGATGCAGGAAAAGCATTTGACAAAATATAGCACCGTTTCATGCCCAAAACACTAGAAAAACTAGGGATAGTAGGAACATATCTCAATATTATAAATATTATATCTCAATATTATAAAAGCTATCTATGCTAAACCCAAGGCCAATATCATTCTAAATGGACAAAATTTGAAAGCATTCCCTCCAAAAACTGGAACAAAACAAGGATGCCCTCTTTCACCACTTCTATTCAACATCATCCTTGAAACTCCAGCCAGAGCAATTAGACAGACAAAAGAAATTACAGGGATAGGAATGGAAAAAGAAGAACTCAAACTATCAGTATTTGCCATTGACAATTCTAAATTCAGAAGATTCAAAAAATTTCACCAGAAAACTTCTAGAACTAATAAACGAATTCAGCAAAGTAGCGAGATACAAATTCAACACCCATAAATCAAACATGTTTCTATACATCAGTGATAAATCCAGAAATTAGTGAGAAATTAGAAAAACTACTCCATTTGCAATAGCCTCAAAAAAAATTGAGAATCAATATAACAAAAGAGGTCTAAAAAAAGACCTCTACAATGAAAACTACGTAACACTAAAAAAAGAAATTGAAGAAGACCTTAAAGGATGGAACAATCTCCCATGCTCTTGTGCAGGCAGAATTAATATTGTCAAAATGGCCATTTACCAAAAGAACTATGCAGATTTAATGCAATTCCTATTAAGATCCCAATGACATTATTCATAGACCTAGAAAAAGCAATCATGATATTCATTTGAAAAAATAAGAGACCCAGAATAATCAAAGAAATCCTTAGCAAGAATAAAGCAGGAAGCATAACAATGCCAGACCTTAAACTATATTACAGAGCAATAGTAACAAAAATCACAGGTATTGGCAGCAAAACAGACACATAGACCAATGGTACATAATATAAAACACAGACAAAACATGAATATAGTTATTTCATGCTAGAAAAGATATCAAATCATACATTAGCAAAAATATAGCCTTTTCAACAAATAATGCCAGGAAAACTGAAAATCCATAGGTAACAAAGGGAAAATAAGCCTCTATCTCTCACCCTGCATGAAACTCAACTCAAAGTGGATCAAAAACTTAAGCACTAGAACAGAGACCCTGTGCCTAATAGAAGAAAAAGTAGGCCCAAACCTTTACCATGTTGGCTTAGAAACCGACTTCCTTAACAAGACTCCTAAAGCACAAGAAGTAAAATCAAGAATCAATAAATAGGATAGATTCAATTTGTGAACAGAGAGCTGTGCCAGGCTCAGCAGCCATTTGTGGAGCCCCCAGCGGATCAGTCACCCCTGTAAATCAAGACAGCATCTCCCCACCTCCCTATAGCAGCAAATTAAACCAGAGAGACCACCCCTACAGGAGCATCTCATAAGAATCCATCTGTAAACAATTTGTAGAAGGATCACTACTAGCCAAAAGTCACAGAAACTCCCTCTCCATCACTGCAAACAAAGACAACAGGGTGAAGCAACACTTAGGAAGTGCTCACTCAAATCAGTGATCTGCAAAATTTCTGTGGGAGCCCAGTCAGGGACAGAACAGATGCCCACAATACACAGCAGGGAATTGAGTGCTCAAATCTGAGCAGCAAGGTAGATTGGGCCCTGAGCAGAAGATAGGGGAGAATTGGGACCACTTCTGATGACCACCAATGACCACTGAAACTGGAAAGAACAGTGGGCAGTGCTTGAGTCTCTAAGAAGCCTAGAGGGACTGCCTCGCCAATTGTAGTTGCATTGGGGTCCATTCTGGATGGAAGCTGCCTGAATAACCAGCAGCATAGAAGGATGGTTCCCAGATTGTGCCAGTGGAAGTTCATAATAAGAAGTGGCCTGAATCCCCAGGAAGCTTAAAAGGGAAGGTACCCAGATTATTACAATAGCCAGTGCGAGGTCAGTCCAGGTGGAAAGTTGCCTGGGTTAAAGGCAGCAGAGAGCAATGGCTCCCAGCCTGACCCATTGCCAAAACTGGTGATTGTTAGGAAATTCTTTGGCTGGACCCTGCCTCAGTCATTGTCAGCAAAGGAAATCAGCACCTGCTATTCACAACCTGTGGCACTAGAAGATAGAACACAGGTGACCCAGCTGAATCTTTTTACTCAGTAGTAAGAACAATACTCCAGTGAGCTGTGTCAGCCAAGGGGAATGTTTCTGCACCACAGATCACCCATGAAGAATCCACAACCACAAGATCTGTGGCCACCAGGCTCTATGCCACTTTGAAAAGGATCCTGTAGAAGACAGCAGGTACACAGTGATCCACAGAATTCACAGCAATAGCCCACAGCCCTGCATCCTGACCTCCAGCACACAATAAAAACAACCAACAGACATAGCACTGTACCTTCCAAGCAGTCAGCCAAAGGCCCCTGAGCTGACTAACCAGAACTATCTGGTGGGAGGTCCACAGCAACTAGGGAAGTGACTCCTGTGCTCCAACACCTCTGGAGGGATCCAAAGCCAAAGAATGACAGACATTTTCTAAACAGCCCAAATCTTAATGAAATTCAAACCAAAATATAAGAATTTTCTTCATCTTGGCATGGTTCACTACATAACTCTACTGACATCTTTGTTCATATGTATCACTCTTTATCTTGATTAATAGTTGTTACCCTAATAGCCAACACTGTGCCTTAAACCCATTTGATTATAATTCTTCTAATGGTTTAAAGCATTAATTGGAATTATTTTGTTTGTTTTACTAGCCCTGGTTTATGGGTCTCCTCTTACTCATCCCCTAATTTTTCCTCTTACATTATTGGCTATTATTTCAGATACCCCTCCATTCATCTTTTTCTCCTTTTTACCCTGAAGTGTATTATTCTTTTTTATCTTTTCTTTTTCTTTTTCTATCCCTTTGACCCAATCTTTCTTCTTCTCCATTTTAGCCCCCAAATAAAGTCATAGCAATCTTACTATATTTAATAACTAAATTTTTACCTGTTTCAGAATTTTACTTCATGTTTATACTTGATTTAGAAAAACTGTAGAGAAAAATATTAACAAGTTTTTTTTTACTTTTCACAAGGTTAAATAGTACATGGCTTGGCTCTGAAGTAATTTGGTAAATAGAATTCAATGGTTTCTCTCAAAGTAGTGCTAGTACTTGGATCAGCATAGGCTACACATTGAGTTAAGGTATTAATACCTGAATATTTGCCCAGCCCAGGGCTCTTAAAAGAGAAAAGCTCATGAATGGGTTCCTTGCTTAAAAGAAGCAATAATCATGCCAATAAATGGGTACACACATAAGCAATATGAAAAAGCAAGGGAACAAACAATACCAAACAGCTCATAACACTTTAACAACTTACTCCATCAACATCAAAGTGGAGGAAATTTCAGGGAAGGAATTTAGAAAATTCATAGTTAAAACATCCAATAAATATATTAAAAGAAGACATAAAGAGTGAAATTAGAGAAAATACAGAAGGGAAAAGATCAATAAAGAGATAGAGATCTTTAAAAGAATCAAATAGAAATGCCAGAAATGACCAAATAAAAGAAATTTAAAAAGAAATGGAAAGCATTGACAACAGATTAGGCCATCTTTTTATTTTTAGTTGTAGACAAATATATTACATTCATTTATTTATTTATTTATTTATTTATTTATTTATTTATTTATTTATTTATTTTTAGTTGTGCTGAGGATCATACCCAGTGCTTCATATATGTGAGGCAAGTTCTCTGCCACTGAGTTATGACTCCAGCACAAATTAAGCCACTTTTAAGATAGATTTTCAGGCCGTTAAGCCTAAGTATGTAATCTTTAAAATAAAGTTGACCATAGAGAAAGATGTTAAGAGAGTATGACCCAAATATTCAAGAAATCTGGGATAACATCAAGAAACCAGAGTTAAGAATCATCAAGGCAGATGTTCTGAAATACAAAATAAAAGGATGCACAATCTTTTCATGAAAAATATTGGAAATTTTTTCCAAATCTTAGGAACGAAATGTAAATCCAAATAAAAGAAGCATATAGAAATACAAATAGAATCACAATGAATTTACTTCAAGACACATTGTAATGAAAATGTCTAATATGATGAATAAGAATAGAATTTTAAAAGCTGCAAGAGAAAAACACCTGGTTCATGTGGCTAGGTAGGAACCTAGCTCCATCACAAGTTCAGCACAGCACCAGAGATGGAATGACCCACTGAAGCCACACAGCCTCTGGGAGATGGGTGTGGCTTGCCAAAAGGCGAATCAACCTGTTTACTGAAAGACCCCTGCCACACCAAGAAGTAAGCACCCAAGACTCCTCCCACTGAAATTTTATCCATGTCTTTGGTGTACTACCCCTTAACTAAAGAACCAGGGCCCTTTTTCAGTTGTTCAGTTCCAGTTCCTATCAGGAGTGGAAGACCTATCAGGGACTCCCCTTTTTATATCTAATTTCTGGTTCTGTCTCTATTTCTTACTAATTATTTTAGACTTTTTATTTTTCAGAGGGCTCATACCTCCTAAGCAGGAACCTACTCTGGAGGAGTACTGGCCACTTCACAATATTTTACTCTAGTTTTTGTTGTTTTTGTGAGGAGTTTGTTAAACCTGAAAGGCTACTAGAGAGTTAAATTGATATTGCTAGCTTTCCAGTAATTGTAATAATTAATTCCATTGAGAAAATCATCATGGATTATTTTCAAAATTAGTTAGAAATCTAATTGCAAAAGTACATGATGAGTATTTTTATAAACATTGAATCCTATTGGTGACTGATATATGAGCGTCTATATCTACGCACACACATCTCTCTCACACACACACACATGCACACATGCACACACACACCTATATGGGTTATTTTACTCAACTCCTTTCTCTATTGGCAGAGTACTTGGTTGCCAATATCCATATATTTGCCTTAGCTGGATGAGGCCAGGTTTGGAGAGATGACCAAAAAGGTATTCTGATAGTTTGTCATAAGGTGGACAGTATTATTTCTTTGGGACTGTCTCCATTCTACTAATGAAAGTTTATGTCCCAGAAAGCCTCTCCCACGATAAAAAGGTTCCAGTTTTTAGTGATAGATATAGAAATTTGAGGGAAAAGTATAAAACCAGCATAGTATAAAGACAATACTTTTCAAAATGTCAAATACATACATAGATTATATGCCCTTTTCTGGATACAGCCTAGATTATATGCCCTTTATAGGCATATAATTTATTCCTATATATACTGTTACTATTTTCCTCTGATTTTTAGTTGAATAATGAGTACTCTGTTACAGCAAAATCTTGGGTGTCCACAGTGCTAATGTGATCTGTTGGGACATACATCCCGTTAACATTTTCCAAGTTTGGGAGGACTTTCTTGGGTTCAAATATGTAGACTCTAGTAATAGTAGTCTCTGCAAAGGAATTGTTCCCTTCTTTACCTAGGCCATCTGGAGGCAGGAGAAAGTTAATGTCAGGTAAGACAAAATGAGGACATGAAAAATAAGGAACTAATTATGTACAGGTTCCAGAGATGATAGGCACACAGACAGAACATATGCAGGAAATATAGAGGTGGCAGGGAGCTCAACTAGTGGGTGGGTTTTTTAAAAAAAGAGGGGATCTATGGGACAGTATCTTTATTAAGACCCTATCCACTAGGACTTCCCATAAGGGTTATGGATTGACTAGTTTGAAGAAAATATATGGGGAAGGATCTTATCTAGATGACTCTGGTGTTGACTATTAGGTTTTATCATGGTCAGCAGCTTTGGGATTGGTGGGTTGGGTCAATGAGATAAATAAATAACAAGTTATATCACCACCACAAAGGAAGGGGAAGTTTTAACTAGGACAAAGGTGAAAAGGCACAACTGGGTTTCAAACAATGTATGTCAAGCATAATGGATGCTGCAGTAGCAGCTACATTAAACACATTTAGATAAAAGTTAAATCACCTGATATGGTGGTTTGTTGGAAGGTGATAACCAGAATTTAGCTCTCAGCTTATTCAAAGACATCTCATCCCTTAATGCAGTGTTATGGTTTGGATGTGAGGTGTCCCCATAAAACTTATGTGTAAGACAATTAGAGATGGTTCAGAAGGGAAATGACTGGGTTGTAAGAGCCTTAACCCAATCAGTGAATTAATCCCCTCATGAGATTAACTGGATTGTAGCTGGAGGCAGACAGGGTGTGGCTGCAGGAGGTGGGTGATTGAGGACATGCATGGCTTTGGGGTATTTATGTGTATTTGGCAAGTGGAGTTTCTCTCTCTCTCTTCCTCTCCTCCTTCCCCTCCCTAGCCCCCCCACTTCTTGATCATCATGTGAACCACTTCCCTCTACCACACTCTTCCACCATGATGTTCTGCCTCACCTCGAGCCCTGAGGAATGAAGTGGCTATTGATGGACTGAGAACTCTGAAACCATGGGCCCTCAAATAAACATTTCCTCCTCTACAATTGTGCTAATTGGATCTTTTAGTCACGTTGGCAAAAGCTGACTAAAACATGCAGCTAACAGGGATATGCAATCCATAAGTACGAGTTGAAGACTAGATGTTCTCATTAAGCTCAGTATATTACTCAGAAACATCCACTATGCTATTTTTCCTTCATCAATTTGGATTTCAACATCCAGAGTATTTTGGTCTAATTGGAAATCCACCTGTTTCTTAAATATATCGTTTTGAGGAGAATTTCAACATCATCATACACTAAGTTTAGTTTAAAAGTTGTCAGAAAGTAGCTCAGTGCTTGTACAAGGCCCTGTATTCTACCCCTAGTAATGCAAAAGGAAAAAAAAAAGTCATACTCCAATGTAAAGACTACAGCAAGAGCACTCTCATTAGCTGAACAGAACATCTTCAAATATTTCAAAAGTGTTCCCCCAATTGTCTTTTCATTCCTGGTTTTTAACAAATTTTGGAGATTTTCAGCAAGCTTTGGAATTGTTCCAAAGGAACATGCAAATTCTCAGCCACGCTCTGCAAGGATGCATCATCCCAACCAAAAAGGACTCAATAGTAGTTTAAGCCTGCCATTTATTTGTCACTGGTGATGCTCTCCATAGGCAAGGTGACCAATATTTTTAGCCTTCAAGTCTTCTAGCCAGGTAAACTGCTTCAGAGAATCCCAATTTCTTACAATGGCTGCCTCAGTAATCTTGAGCAGGGAAAGCATAAAATCATAGTGCTTTTGAACAGGCAGATCCTTTAGAAGCTTGTCTTTCAAGATAGGAAAATCATACTTAGATGAATCACAATTGGATATCAAAAATATTTGTGATTCATCAATGTTATTCTTAATATTTCTCACACATTCCTCTTGGATCTGCTGCAGGACTTTTTCTCTGTCAAAGGTAGTTGGCTTAGATATCTGTGCATTTTTTAAATCACAGTCTACCTTGGTTCTCATAAAGTAAAAATTCTTCTTTATAATTTTGATTGCCTTGGCCAGGTCTGGATCAATTTTCTTGACGCATGTAGCAGAAAAGTTATACTCCCTAAATTTTACTTTCTCCAGATAATCTTTTGGCCGGAACTTAGTGATTCCAATCCCAGGGAGGTCCCAGATTCTCCCACTGGGAAAGTTCAAGTGTATGTATGGAGTCCTCTTCCTGGTTTGTCTGTACCACCCCAATAAGAGCTGCATCTGTTTCCTCATGTCCAAACCCCCTCAGGGCATTTATGAAACGGGACTTCCCTCCTCCAGACTCCCCTACCACAGCAATGTTGAGTTGGGCATTATGAATTTCTTCTGATACACTGTTGAATGCAAAGGTTGCCTCTTCAATGTTCCCTTTTCTCAGTTGTAACTCTATCAAAATGATGATTTCCTGAGAGATGATTTTGTTTTCTGCCTCTAACTTCTTAAAATGTGCAGTAAAGATGGAGGCCAAATCATGGTGGCAATCATGATCAGGAACCATTGACCCATGACTGTGTTTAAATAAAGTAACTGAAAGAAAGAGGGAAGAGGAAAATTTAAAGGGTTACTCTACCAGAAGTATGTCTTTGAGCTTTTGGTCTTACCCAAAGTGCTGCAGACTCAATGTCGTTTCCCTCAAATATGTCTGAAACAAACCAGTTTTCATATCTTTCTGTTTTTTTCTTATTTAAACTCTTTATTATGAAAGTATTTAAACTTGGGCTGGGGTTGTAGCTCAGTGGTACAGCGCTTGCCTTGCATGCGTGAGTCACTGGGTTCAATCCTCAGCACCACATAAAAATAAATAAATAAATAAAATAAAGATATTGTGTCTATCTACAACTAAAAACAAATATTTTTTTTACAAAAAGAAAGTATTTAAACTCATAGTCAAGGAAAATAATACAAAAAAAAAAAAACTGCCAGTGTCCTTTAGAGTCAACTTCAACAATTGCCAAAACATGGCCAATCCTAATTCATCTAATCTTACTAGAGGACACAAGCGTATCCAAGGCATCACATCATTCCACGTATAAATATTTCAGTACATTTCTTCAAACTATAAAGAATTTTTATTAACATAAATTTTATAACATTACCACATTGAAAAATAAATAATAGTTCATAATCATCATTAGAACACAATCAGTTTCAAATTCCTCAATAGCCTTGCAGAATTTTGTTAGTGTTATTGTTTTACACCATTGGCTCAAATCAAGATGTCAGTAAAGGCCAGGCACTATGTAGGTTTGGTGTAATTTTATATTTGCATTGTTTTTCTTTTCATGGGTCCTTTTCTTGACTTTGTCCATGAGTTATCATTAACTTGCAGTAATATGAGGCTTCTTTATCCTTCAGGTCCAAGTTTAAACCCATTAACTCAAAGTAATATTTCAGCATATTTGAGCCTTTATTTAGCTCTGCTGTTTTCTTTTAAATGTTTTATTTTATAAAAGTAATCTAATTGTACAAAATCTTTTTGGAAAAGTAGAGTTTGGGAAGAGTTTCAGAAAAACTCACAAGAAACTATTACTCTTTAACTTAATGATATTATATTCATTTCTTTCAACAACTTTATTGAGATACCACTGGCATATAACAACTACATGTTAAGTTGTACAACTTAATATTCCAATATATGAATATATTATGACCTGATAATCATAGTCTATCTAGCACAGCCATTGCTTCTATGTTGTTACCATTTGTGTGTGTGCCTCTATGTGTGTATGTGTGTGTCATTGTGTTATGTAGAGAGAATGTTTAGGATCTATTCTCTTAGCATATTTCAAGTGTACAATATAGTATTTTTTTTTTTTTGGTACCAGGGATTGAACTGAGGGGCACTCGACCACTGAGCCACATCCCCAACCCTGTTTTGTATTTTGTTTACAGACAGGGTCTCACTGAGTTGCTTAGCATCTCGCTAAATTGCTGAGAATGGCTTTGAACTCGTGTCCCCTGAGCCACTGGGATTATAGGCGTGCCCCACTGCACCCAGCCAGTACAGTATGTTTAACTGTCATGCTGTATGTTAGATCTCCAAAACTTTGTTCATCTTGTATAACTAAAACTTTGTATCCTTTAGCCAACATTTTCCCTCCTCCCAGTCCCTCGCAACCACTCTGCCTTTAGGAGTTTGACTACTTGAGATTCCACATGTAAGTGAGATCAGGAAGATAATTTTTTATGTGGGTAGTAGAACAGACCTAGAGCTTCTAATGTGACTTTCATGACTTTTGCATTACTGATGAGTGAATTGATATGTTAAATTGTGTATGATGTATGGGATATCCTGTGATGTTTTGATACAAGTACACATTGCAAAACGATCAATTCAGGGAAGGTTATCTATCTCCTCAAACATTTGTCATTTCTTTGTGAAGAAAACATTAAAAATGCTTTCTGAATTATATGGTACATTATCATTATCTGTAGTCACCTGATTGTGCAATAGAACACCAGAAATTATTTCTCCCATCTAACTGTAATATACCACTTGACCAACTTTCCCGATTCCTCATTATCCCCTGCCTTTGTTAACCACTGTTCCTCTACCAACTTCTATGGAATCAGTTCTTTAAATTCCATGGGAATAAGATCATGTGGCATTTGTGGGGCGGGGTACGTGCACACCCACACTGGAGTGCACACGGGCTTTGCTTATTTCACTTTACATATTGTCTTCCGGTTCATTCAGTTCTTCCATCTGAATAATCTGTCCATTGCTGAAAGAGAAATGGAAAATTCTCCCACTATTATTGTGTTAGAATCTCTCTCTCTCTCTCTCTCTCTCAATCCATTTTTATTTGCTTTATATATTCAGGTACTTCAAAATTGGATGCATAAATATTCCAATTGTTATTTCTTCTTGCTGAACTGACCATTCTATCTGTATATATAACGACCTTTCTTTTCTCTTTATACTGTTTTTAAAGTCTATGTTACCTAATATAAGTCTGGTTACTTCTGCTTTCTTTTTTATTTACTTCGATGAAATATCTTTCTCTTATTCCTTCACATTTAGCCTATACATATTCTGAGAAGTAAAGTAAGTTTATTAGAAGTAGCATATATTTGGGTCTCATTTGTTTGGGTTTTTTAATCCAATTAGTTTGTCTTTTAATTAGAATTTAATACATTTTCATTTAATGTAACTTTCATAGGTCACTAATGCTATTTATGTTACTTGTTTTCTAAAGCACATGTACACTCTCATTCTCTCTTTCTCTCTCTCTCTCATCCTTTCCTTATCCCTTACACTCTTCCTATGCTAAGTGATTTTACTCTAAGTTTTGCTATGTTGTCACTATGAAGCTTACAGAAAACATCTTTTGATTATCACAAAAAAATTTAAAGAACAGAAATTTGGCATTGAGACTGTAAAGATAGGAAAAGAAACAAAAAAGAAGATAAAAATACTAAAAAAGAAATCATACAGTTTCCTTCAATTTCTTCCCATATTTTGAATTTATGATGCCCAATTTTATATCTTTCTATGTTGCCTATCTCTTAACATATTAATGTAATTATTCCTTTTTAACTGTTTAGTGTTTTGGTCTTCATAATAAAAAGTAATGGTTTATGCACCATAATTACAGTATTAGAGCATTCTGAGTTTGCCTATATAATTGCTCTTACCAGTATTTTTAACTCTTTCTGATGTTTTCTTCTTACTTTTCAGTATCACTTTCTTTCAGTTTGTAGAACTCCAGCATTTCTTGTGGGGTAGATCTGTTAGTGACAAATTTTCCAACTTTTCTTTTTCTGGGAATATCTTTCTTACCTTTATTTCTACAGGATAGCTTCTCTGGGTACAGTGTTCTTGATTGGCGGGGGTTCTTTTTCCTTAACACTGTGAATAGCTCATCGCACCCCCTCCTGGCCATTAAGATTTCTGCTGAGATGTCTGATGTCAGACAACTCAAAAAACCCTGTGCTATTGCTTCTCTTCTCTTTCTTCTTTAAGAATCCTCTGTCTTTAGCCCTTGAGAGTTTGATAACATGTAGTGGGGCACACTTGGTAGAGGTGAATTTGACTTTTTTTTACCTTCCTATACATGGCTATTTGTATCTTATAGGTCTGGGAAGTTTTCTATTATCTCTTTAAATAAATGTTCTATTCATTTAGCATTCTGAAGGCCCTCTTGAACTCCAATAAACCAAATGTTGCTCTTTCCATACTGTCCCATATTTCCTGTAAACTTTCTTCATTCCTTCATTCTATTTTTCTTTTTTCTCCACTGACCGAATATTTGTAAATAGTCTGTATTTAAGCTTGATGACTCTTCTGTTTGATTTCTCCTGCTATTGGTGCCTTCTATCACATTTTGAGTTTCATTCCACATATTTTTTCAGCTAAGGGACTTTTGTTTGATTTTGTTAAATGACTTTGACCTCCCGGTACTTCTCTAATAAAGTACTGAATTTTTTCTCTGTGCTTTCTTGAAGTTCATTGAGTTTCTTTTAAATTGCTATCTTAAATTATGGCTGACAATTAAGACATTTCAACTGCTTTGTGGTCAACTTCTGGTGCCAAAAATTGTTTCCATTAGGTCAAGGTTATGATTCCCTCAAAGTTCTTGATTACTATTGTCTGCCCATTGAAGAAATAGGGCCCTTTTCAGTCTTAATAATCTGGCTTTGTTGGTCCTGTCCTTGCACAAATTCTAACCAGGGTGCTCAGCCTATGGTCACTGATGCCTTTTCCACACTAAAGTGCCTTTCCGTCCAGATTAGCTGATTCTGTAATCACTGCACTATTACTGTCTCTGCACTAGAGGGTGCACCAAGCCAAAGTTTGTTTTAGGTATTATAGGTAATGTGTTGTTTAGGACAGACTGAGAGCATGCCTAAAATGGGTAGCCTCTCCCTGTAAGAATCTGTCTGAAGTTAGGGCAAGCCCAGATGCCTTATCCACAGTCACTAGTCAATGGTTAGAGGACATGAGATTCTACCTGACTCCAACCCTCACTGTGAAGGAATGGCTCCTAAGCAAGGATTTGGAGCCCAACTCTATTCTCCCCCTAAGAGGGCAATGACTATCCGAGTTGTGATGCCTGGAATTGGGGAAGGGGTTATGTGGTCATTCCTGTGGCCACTAAAGTCTCAATTCTGGGTTGCTTCCTAAGCACATGGCCCACTGAAACCCATGCAGAACCAAACTAATTTTGCTATAACCTTCCTATTTCTGTGCTGTTCTTGAGGACCAGGAGTGGTACAACTAGTTGCAGGTGATGCCAACTGAAACACAAGCTGATCCTAGTGAGGCCTTGGGTTTCTGCCGTTATTCAATGTGAAAACCTATTGAAATTGATATTTCTGTGGGGAGGTAAGATCATTGGAAGGTCCCAGTGTGCCACCATCTTATGCCACTTCCTCTGAAGATGTGTTTTTGAAATGAAACTACTCTAATCCCTACTGAGGCTAAATTGTTAGTGACTATGTGACTATGTGAAACTTGCTTAAGCAACAATAACAGATTAGAAATGAAATATTGACTCTTCAGCATTTGAGAACCAACCCAAAGCTCCCATGAATTTATAGTGCTCTTAGCATTTCAGATTTCAAACAGGAATTACCTAAATGAGAGAATATCTTGATCTTACAAGTTTGTGAATATTTCCTCACCTGTGTGGTGAAAAGATAGCCTATTCAACAAATGGTGCTGGGAAAATTGGAAATCCACATGTAACAAAATGAAATTAAACCTCTATCTCTCACCCTGCACAAAACTCAATTCAAAGTGGATCAAAGACTTAGGCACTAGAACAGAGACTCTATGCCTAATAGAAAAAAAGTAGGCCCAAATCTTCACCACGTCAGCCTAGGATCTGACTTCCTCAACAAGATTCCTAAAACATAAGAAATAAAATCAAGAATCAAAAAATGGGATGGATTCAAACTAAATAGCTTCTTCTCAACAAAGGAAACAATCAATAATGTGAAGAAAGGACCTACATAATGGGAGAAAATATTTACCACACACACTTCAGGTAGAGCATTAATCTTGATATATAAAGAACTCAAAACCTTAATACCAAAAAATCAAATAACCCAATCAATAAATGGGCTAAGAAACTGAATAGACACTTAACAGAAGAGATACAATTGATCAATGAATGTATGAAAAAATTTTTAACATCTCTAGTAATTAGAGAAATGCAAATCAAAACCACTCTAAGATTTCATCTCACGCCAGTCAAAATGGCAATTTGTGAAGAATACAAACAACAATAAATGTTGACAAGGATGTGGGGAGAAATGTATACTCATACATGGCTGGTGGGACTGCAAATTGGTGCAATTGTTATAAAAAGCAGTATAGAGATTCCTCAGAAAACTTGGAATAGAACCACTATTTAAACCAGTTATCCAGCTCCTCAGCGTATACCCAAAGGACTTAAAATCTGCATGCTGTCCACGTCCTGCGTGGGTGGTGGAGACAACGTTCCCTTAGGTGGAATAGGCTGGCTGAGCAATAAAAGGTAAGAGAAACAAAACGACAAAATAACCACAGAAACAGAAAATAGTTCCAAAAAGCAGGAGCAGGATGGGCCTGCAAACCAGATGGGTCTGGCTTCCAACATTTAACTTCTAGCTTCTAGCTTCTGGCACAAGGGACCTGCATGTGCTTTATTTATATCAGGGAACTTCAAAGGCCTTCCATCAAATATTCTTTACCAGGATAGGAAAAAGGTGGGCACAGGTAAGCTGGCTCTGTTCCTAACAGAATATGCCCATTCTCAGTACTGCAATGAGGACTTTCCTAGGAGAAAGGAAGAGGGAGGGCACTTGCATTGGGCAGTCTTATAACTGCAGGGTTGCTACAGGAAGCTTGAAATTCCAGCCCCAAATCCTTTCTGGCTATGATGCCAAGATAGAAGTTCCTCATGCCTTGCACTGATGGCTTCCCACATCTGCATACTACAGGGAGGCAGCCACATCAAAGTTTATAGCAGCTCAATTTACAATAGCTAAACTGTGGAAACAACCTAGGTGCCCTTGAACAGATGAATGGATAAAGAAAATGTGGCATATATACATGATGAAATATTAGCCTTAAAGAAGAATGAAATTATAGCATTTGCAAGTAAATCGAAGGAGCTGGAGAATATCATGCTAAGCAAAATAAGCCAATCCCAAAAACCAAAAGCCAAATGTTTTCTCTGATATGCAGAAGCTAATTCACAATGGGGGAGGAGGGGTAGGAAAGAATAAAGGTACTTTGGATTAGGTAGAGGAGAGTAAAGGGAGGGGAAGGGGCATTGGGGTAGGAAGGAGAATAGAATGAATAGGATATTATTACCCTATGTGCATATATGACTACACAATCCATGTGATTCTACATCATGTACAACCAGAAGAATGAGAAAGTATAGTCCATTTATGTATGATGTGTCAAAGTGTATTCTACTGTCATATATAATTAGAACAAATTTTTAATGTATAAATAATAACATAGTGTTAGAAGTCACATGATAATCTTAATACTGCAAAAAAGGCCTTTGACAAAATTCAAAATCTCATCAAGAATAAAGCCCTGAGGAATTATGTATAGAAAGATCATATGACAACATAACAATAGCTATCTATGGCAAACCCATAGTTAACATCACATTGAATAGGAAAAAACTGAAAACATTTCTTCTAAAATCAGAAATCAGCCTCATCGGGCTGAGGCTCAGGAGTACAGCACTTGCCTAGCACATGTGAGGCACTGGGTTCAATCCTCAGCACGGTAAATAGATGATAGATAGATAGATAGATAGATAGATAGATAGATAGATAGATAGATAGATACAGGTATTTGTAATACATCTTAACAACAACAACAACAACAAAGAAGATAAGGATGTGCACTCTCACCACTCTTATTCAACACAGTACTTGAAATATCAGCCAAAGCAGTCACAAAAACAGGAAAATTGGATTGCATTCTATGTTTTTTTATTATGTCATCATGAATCTTAGTATTATATATGATAAAAAAGAATAAAAAAGAAAAAAACACATGAAATTATATCATATGCATGTAAACAGATAAAACTAAAGGTTAGAATGTTAAATTAAATTATACAGACACAGAAATATAAATATTGCATGTATTCTCTCATATGGGGAAACTTGAAAAAATAGTAAGAAAATAGATGACCTAAAAATATAAGATAGATGATTAGAAAAGAGAAGACCAGGGAGAGAGGGTCACAGAGAGGGTAGATTTCAACCAAGTATGATATATGCATGTATGGAAATGTCACAGTGAAACCTATTGACTAGTACAATTAATATGATTGAATGATTATGATTTTAAAAGTAAATACTAATCTAAATGTCTCTAATTTAACATGGAGAAAAGCACACTCTATTGAGAAAAGAGCCCCCAGGGGTCCTTGGTGCCACCTGAGAAAGAGCTACTAGAGATTCATTCCCAAGTTGACTTTCACCGTGGGATAATGGAGTCTTTCAGTATTTTCTAAGAACAGTCTTGGTGTCCTTGGCAAGTGTGTATTTCAAGGAAGCATCTGTTTCATTTATCTAAAGTAGTGGATGATACAGCTACCTAATAGTGAGAGGTAGCTAGAAGGATAAGGAAATAATCCTTTAGGACTCTACAGGTCATGCAGGTCAATTTCCAATCCCTTTTGCTCAGGTTCTGCACATCATGGAACTTTATGATGTTCTTACAGTCTGTTAACATCCTCCCATTCTTTGTACCACCTGCCAAAGAGATTCATCATCTACCAAAGAAAGACTGGCAGGCTTTCAGACACTCAGTCACATCATCTACATCCCAAATGCCAAAGGCATTCTGAAGAGAATGCATGGTTATTTTCTTCTGCAGGGAAGTCACTTTGTCATTAGTGATTTTCTTATAGGTGTGGGACAAGTTTTGAAGAGGGTCATGGGGAAGTGCATTTTCAATATGTCTCGAAGCTTTGGTACATTGTGAGAAAGGTTCAGAGCTGAAGACCAGAAACGTGGGAGGTTCACATATCCACTTCTTTTGGAGATTTTCAGAAATATTTTCTCTGATAATCTGCAGTATCTACTTTTCTGTGAGAAGACCCATGCTAAGGTCTATGTCCAGTTGGTCCAATGTAGAAGATCTTTCTCATATCCCAATGGTTTGGGCAAGTATCATATGATTTGTATTGAATCAGATATTACTCATGTGAAATGATGATGATGAAGTCTTACTGGTTGAACTGCATTTCCACCAGATAGTGTTCCAGGGTTTCAGTGAAAGATTCAGTGCCAGGCAGGTCCCACAGCACCACATTTGGGAAAAGCACATATCTGAGTAGTTTTGACCACCCCAGTGGGATCTAGGTCCTCCCATCATGACATATGGTATGAAGCCCACTGATGAAGGTGGACACATCTTTGCCAAAGTCCCCTATTACAGCAAAGCTAACTGTTCTGGACACTATCTTCAGAGTCTTGCTGGTGGCACAAACCACCTTCAGCAAATTCCCATCCCCTAACATTTCCTCAGTGTTCACAGCCTCCACCTTGGATAAAATATCCCAATCCCTATGGTGTGACAAAACAGAGGTTAAGGAGGCAGATGACAGAATGTAAGGAAACCTGTCCTCTTGGTGAGCAGTAGAGTAACCTGCAAAAGTAGAAGAGTAGGTGAGTTAGAATGGATGGGCATGACAAAGTGCACAAGAATCATCAGACTCAGCCTCCCTAACTCAGGATTTTATCTACCCGTGAAGGTCACAGCAAAGACAGTTGTATTAAAAACACAGCAATGGAGAAGAACTCATTCAAGCAACAGTTACAGTCCTTGAGAGGAGGGAGAAAGGCAGAGTCCTTGAGGAATGCCCTGGGCCTTGGGCCACCAATAGCCAGCCTCAAAGCAGGAACACGGTAGTAAAAGGACTTGAGCAGCAGAATGAACCCAGTCTCAAAAAAACAAAAAAAAACCTTCACTCTCCTAACATATGTCTGCTCCTTCATAATATTTTGTGCTCATTGCAAGACAGGGAAACTAGCAGGCAAACAATAGTCATCTATATATTTCTCTACTCTAGGTGGCACCAATGAACCTAAAACAGCCATTCCCTCTGGCTGCTTAAAGCTATTGTCTGTCTCTACTTAACACTTAACCTACTTCATCAGGCAAGAGAGCACACATGCAAGGTGATATTGAAATGCTGCATTATGCATGAAGTAAGCAGTCTTCTTTTGATCTTTGCTGACCTTCCATTAGATTTTCATCTTAAGTCCTAGACAAAGTGAGGGAGGCAAGGAGGAAGTCATCTCAAATGTTCTACTCTTATTCAAGGCAGCAATTAAATAATTGATGATCATTGCATCTCCAAAACCTAGCCCTTCCCTGTTTCCCATGCAGCCAGGGGACTGATTGAAAGATGATTCCTGGATCCTAAAGGGGTCTGGCATGCCTGTTAAACACATTCAAGTACGAGCACATACTTACACATTCATGGTACTCCAGACACATCAATACACCCTGGAATAGAAGCTTGGTGTGTACCCTCACCCATTCCCATCCACATTCACTCTCACACCCACACCCAGTTGGCATGTGCACACTTGCACTCCATGCACACATCCATATAAACTCATTCACACACACATATTTTCACATTGTAACGTACTCAAGTTGATACATGTAAGTTCTGATACATACGCATTCATTTCATCTTTGCTGTATACACTCACACATTCGTTCAGTAGGCAACAGGTCCACTTACTCCTCATACACACTCATTCACACACTCATTCATAGGTGACACATGCTCACACAAACATGTTTGGTGCAAATGTACACATTCACATTGCACACACAGAAACACTTAGACTAATGTGTTTATTCATTCACATTCATTCATGCTTGATGTGCATGATGCCCACACACTCTTATGTGACACAGGCTCACATCCTCACAAGAACACAGAATTTTTCTCCTCTATGCCCAGGACAATGCACCTACCCAATATTTGGCTTCTATTAGATGTCCCAGTAAACAGAGAACTGGGCCACCTTTGAGAAACAAGAAAAGGACCCTTCGAGGAAATGGATAAGAGAGCCACCGTTCTTTGGACTATGCATGAATCTTCCATTTCTTGGTGTGTCAATTGTCTTAGGAAGATTTTGTGACCCACCAAATGCCAAAAGTAGCAGCTGAGGGTTGACTTTCCCTGCACCACACTTCCTCTGTGACTATAGGAAGAAGTTGTAATAGTGTTTACTTAGGTTTACAACAACAACTAGTTTCTTCTCACCCAATATTACTTATATATGGTTGTTTTTAGTGAATCCACAAAAGTAAAGAAGTGACTTTCTGGAATGTGGAGGAAAGTGTTTAGGACAGTTACCAGATTCAAGTGGAAGTCCCACAGCAGGCTGGCAGAAGCAGTACATCTGGCCTTTATCTCTGGGTCTGCACAAATAGCTGGTGGGTTGGTTAAGGTGAGGAGCCAAGTGCTCCTTCCCTACAACATCACTCCTGATATGTGCCCAGGAAGTGCAGCAGGCGTGCATGATGGTGGAGATGGGGTTGGGACCCTTGGCTGAGTCATTTTTTCACCTAAATAGTCCCAGAAAGTATTTCTTCATCTGGTATTAAATGTTTGGCATATTAATTCACACATGGGCCTGGCCCTTGCCCTAAAGCATTTCCACTAGACTCTTTGTAAGTGTAGCCTTAGTGCTCAGCAGGTGTTCATCCTGTTTTCATTTGATTAATGAAACATAAAACACTTTTTGTATGTTATTAACTTACTGGTTGGCAGATAAATTAATTTTCCTTTCTAAATTTTCCTCTGTCTACCTGTTGAGCGTGTAGCTCACTCATACTCCTTCTATTGCACAGCACACTCTGCTTGCAGGATACTGACTATCCATGGTGGGTGAGGAAAGTCAGCACAAACCTGTAGTCATCCCTCCATATCCACAGGTTCTGCATTCATAGATTCAACCTGATCAAAAATATTTTTTAAGCAAGGCACAGTGGCTCAAGCCTGTAATCCCAGCACTTAGGGAGGCTGAGACAGGAGAATCGCGAGTTCAAAGCCAGCCTCAGCAATGGCGAGGCGCTAAGCAACTCAGTGAGACCCTGTCTCTACATAAAACACAAAATAGGGCTGGGGATGTGGCTCAGTGGTCGAGTACCCCTGAGTTCAATCCCCAGTACCCAAAAATATATATATATTTTTTTTAAGAAAAGGTTATATTGTTGCTAGCAGGTATTACTTGGTTAGACTTTCTCATTACTCCTCAAACAATATAGTATAACAACTATTCACACAGCATTTACATTGTGTTAGGAATTATAAGTAATCTAAATTTTAAGCAGACAGTATGATGCACATAGGTCATATGCAAATACTACACCAATTTATGCAAAGGATTTGGACATCCACAGGCATCGCTGGAACAAATTCCCCACAGGTACCAAGGGATGACTGTACTTATCCAAACTGATTCTATGGTCATGTCTGTGAACAAGGACAGCATACCCAAACCTGTTTTCCTCCTATTCTCTGCTGCTGATCCTTTTAGAAGAGAGCCTTAGACCTGCAGACCTAGTCCCAACTTTCTCACCATCAGTCATTATTAATGTGATCTATTATCCTATGCCCTGTTCACCAGCTGCAAACTGGACTGGACTAAGCCTCAGTTTTAGTGCTACCCAGGCCCTTGCACTACTGCCAGGCATGGTTTGTTCTGAGTTGTTGATATTAGAGCGTCTGCCAGGAAGTGTCCTTATGCTTGTGGGTTTGTGTTCATGAGCTTGCAGGAGAACTCACCTGGAGGTTCAGGAAAGATCATCAGAACACAGCCTGAGATACAAGTGTCCACAGGCTCTCCACTTTGATTATTCTACCCAAGTGATATCACTGGATTCTCTTCCCTAAACAGAGGCTGAGGAGTCCTTGTGAAAGGAGGAGCCACTTCTGAAGGGGACCAAGTTCAACTAAAGAGTAGAAGCCCTACCAGGAGAGAAATAGATGTCATAAGGAGCATCTTCCTGAGTTTACTTCCAATAAGGAGTGCATTTCCTATAGAAACCAAGATAACATGCACACAAATGGATCAAAGGTGTCACAAAACAATTTGCCTTAAATCAACAGCATATTCCGATCTGTTCTGTTCTAATCCTGTTCCATTTCATAAATGTTTGGTCATGTGTTTGTTTTTTTAATGCTGGTCAAAAACCACTAGCCTAATGACATGCAGAATGAAAAACACAGATTAGTGAATTCTCCATGCAAGGTTACATATTGTTCATTCCTTGCCCAATTATCCATATGCCCCCAAAGTGTACTTAAAGTAGAACCTAGCCTTAGCACAGTTGTGGAGTCTGGGCATCAGAGAATTTTATAAACCCAGAACCCAATCTGAACCAAATCCCAGGCTTTTTCCCATTGTTATTTACTATTATTAAATGCTGAGGGAAAATCAATATGATAATTTATTCAGAATAGCAAAACAAATTTCCATAGGATCAGTGGGGTATATGCTGGACAGAACATTTTCTAAAGATGATAGAAACTGGCAGGCCTCTCCTGTTAACACACACACACACACACACACACACATACACACACACATACACACACACCAAAGTCATCGACAAAGGGAAGTTTAATTGTTCTGTGGCAAGGGCAGGACTCTCCACTTCTAATCTGACACCTACCCTAACCTCTGCAAGTCTGCCTCTCAGGTTTTACACATTGGTGGTCCAGCCTGGCAAACTGATTGATGGACTATTATAAGCTGTATTTACTGGTGCTGATCCTGATGCAAGATGATATCTACATGTTGAGTATCAGGAGATTCCAGCTTATCCTCTGAATAACATTAGTGACATGTCCTGCCTTATTTATCCAAAGGAATCCCCATAAGAAAACTATGCATGCCAGAATTATCCAGGCGAGAGGTGTACTGTATCCCACTCTCATGGATTGATAGAGTTTAGGGCAACAGAAAATTTGAGAATGTTGTACTGAAGTCACTAATCAATGTTAGAAAAAATATCTGCTCTGAATTAATCACTCCAGTGAAACCAGCCAGATAGATCCTAAAGCTCAGCTGTGCTGGTGCCAGGGCTTCATTGCTTCCTGTCTTAAGAGGAGCCTGTTCTTTCGCCAATGTGTCATCTTCTGAGCCCTCTCACTTAACAGTTGCTGGAAGTGGTGTTTATGACTAGCAGAGGGACTTCCTGGCACTTCACCCCCTTCCCTGGGGAGTTGAGTTCCCTTCCAGACACACAGATCCCTCTAGAATTATCCACAACTTGATCCAAGAACCAGTTTGCAGAGGTGAGGAATGATGGACTAATATTTAGGAAATGGCTTCTGGCACTTAGTGGTTCAGGTAGCCCTCACTCTTATCCCATGTGAAAGTGCTCCTCCTCCTCCCACACCTCCCACTATGGGGAGGGATGTCAAATAAAGATGGTTTCCAGTTTATGTTTGGGGCTCTATCCCTTAAAAAGCAGGGCTTTAAAGAGTTTTACTTTCTCATAGCAGAGGCAACAGGATGCAAAGGGTGCAGAAGATGGAGAGCCACTAGCCTTTGCCCAGATGGTCAGGGGAGGCATCTTTGAGATTCTTGTTGCCTGGGCCAAATTGCTGCAGCCTCCTTGTCCCCTGACTGTCTCCTATGTGGTAGCACTCAGTCCTGAGTGTCTGTCAACATTCAATACAAAAATGAACTCTGGGGACGTGGACAAGTTCAGACACATACAGACGTTTTCTCTCTGGGTTGCCTAGCCCCTTCCCTGGGCCATAGTAGCCCTACCTACATACCACATCTCCACTTCCTCCCTGCACTGTGGAGGTGCCCTTAGACAGGGTGCCCTCTCCCTTCTGCCATTCTTCTGCTACTGATAGTCCCACCATCTCATACCCTATTACCTGCTCCCACATGTCTCGACCCTTCTGCATGCTTGTGACCACCTAACCCAATACTCTTGGTAGTTTTCTAATGCCTGTGTTACTGACATAACCTCAGAAATCAATAGCTACAAACTTAGAAATTTAGCACCATGTCTGTGTCATTTGCTCTGTGGCCTCTGGTCTTATCCATGTACTGACAAGTCTATGCTTGACTGGGCTGTGGTCTGAAGTTTGTGTCTCCCAAAATTCATATGTTGGAATTTAATCACCAATACAATGGTATTATGAAGTGGAGCCTTTGGGAAGTCTTTGAAGGCTGCCTGTGAGGATATATCAGAGGCAACATTTAGGAAGTAGAGCTAGTCCTCCTTGGCCAGGCACTGAATCTACTGCCACCTTGATTTTGAACTTTCCAGTCTCCAGAACTATAATCAATCAATTTCAGTTGTTATCCATTGTGAACTTTATTGTTTTACCCAGTGGGAAGTTTTATGAAGTTTTTTTGTGAACTTTATTGTTTTACCCTAGTGATTTTTGTTTTAGAGAACAAATGGACTAAGAAAACTGGAAAATATGAAAAAAATCAAAGTTTGAGCCTTAACACAATTGATTACTTGCTGGGTGATCCTGAAAAGCAGAAAAACCTCTCAGTGATCTACCTTGTCTCTGTTTTAAATAGGGACAGTAAGAAAAGCTCCCCAGGGTGCCTAACTTAAGTGAAGAGATACCCCAAAGCAATCAGGCTGTGAGATTATTACAAAATGAAAAAGTGTGTCTGCTTTGCAGGGATTGGAAGAGGTGGAGTTGTAAAACGACTTATATAACCATGAGATTGTAAATTTGATTTTGTATTTTCAGGGGAGTTTTACTTGCTGTGCTCTGAATTGAATCCAGGACCTAGTATTAGGTAAGCAAGTGCCACAACCACTGAGTCATTTCCCAGCTCTAAAACTGTGTATGTCACCCTGGATTCCACCTCCCAAATCAGAAAAGGACAGCAATCATCTTAAGGATACAGGACAGCAAGGATCACTTCAAGGAGCATGAGAACACATGTTCACCAAAGGCCAACAATAAGGGGAAGGACACAGGTCTCTCGGGGAGACTGAAGCTCATGGAGTCTGGGGCTACCCACCTGCTGCAAAGATCCAGGAGGCAAATAGGGGCCTGTGGAATGGGGCCTTATCTAGACCCATGGAAATATCAGATTGAGCCCCCATGGTTCCTCATACAAGGTCAGCAGTGGTATACCCCCCCAAATCCAGAGGCCATTGAGGCTAGACTGCAATGTAACATGCAAGTGACATTTTTCCTCCTTTTAACAGCTGATTCTCCTCTCCATATTCCTCTACCTTTGTCCCACACTCCATACCCCTCATAAAGATCCAAACCTGCCGGGCGCAGTGGTGCACACCTATAATCCCAACACTTTGGGAGGCTGAGACAGGAGAACTGCAAGTTCAAAGCCAGCCTCAGCAACAGCGAGGCACCAAGCAACTCAGTAAGACACTGTCTCTACATAAAACACAAAATAGGGCTGGGAATGTGGCTCAGATGTGTTAAGTACCCCTGACTTCAATCCCTGGTACCAAAAAACAAAAAAGATCCACATAGCAGAAGACATAGAGGAAGGTAAAGACTAGATGAATGACTCTTTCCTGATCCCTACCGCTAATTTCTCAGTGTGGGGTGGGACCACACCTGGCCAAGGTAGATTCTAGTTTGACAAGGGTCCACACTTTGTTTCTTAGGATGTGTGATTCCCTGAGATGGCCATGGAGGGAGGATGCACCCTGGGTGATATTTCAGCCAACGCTTAGGGAGGGTGCATTTCCTGACCACAGCAGTGCTGCAGGGCAGTGATGAGGAGTGCAGTTGCTTCCAGTGGCTCCAGGCAGAGTCCTCAGCTCTGTCTCACTGTGTCCCTAGTGCCCAATGGCAGCTCTCCCTCAGTCAATGGGAGTATGAGTGAAACAGAGATCTCAGCCTGACCAGCGCTCCTGCAGGAGAAAAGACCCCAAGACTGAGCAGCCAGCAAAAGGAGAGGCTCCCACTGGCACTTGCACTGACACCAGAACCCTGTCCACCCACGCAGAAAACAGCTGCACTCACTGAAACAATCCTCTTATCAGGGTTCTGGGCCAGGTGGCCTCTCTGTCACTGAAAGCCCTGGACCTGGCCCAGTTGGCTTCTTGCCTTCATGACACACTGAGCCATCTACAGGGTGGCCTGACAACTGGTCACAGAAACTTTTGTTTCCTATTCCTGGAAATACCTGCTATGTTAAGAAGAGGAGAAAATATGTCTAATCCTATTAGATACTTCCTAATTCTATTAACATTTGAGTCTTTCAGAAAAAGTCTACCTAAATGTCCAACATCCTCCCACTTTTTCTTTTAAATGCGTTTCAAGTCATAGTACATATATAGAGCTCAATTTTCCATCTCTCTGGTTGTAACAAGATAGAGTCACACCATTCGTGTCTTCATACATGTACCTAGGGTAGTGATGTCCATCTCATTCAACAGTTTTGCTACTCCCATTCTTCCTTCCCTCCCCCACTTCCCCCTTGCCCCATCCAAAGTTCCTCCATTTCTCCCATGCTCCCTACTCCCATCCCCCTTATGTATCATCATCCACTAATCAGAGAGAACATTCAGCATTTGGTTATTTGACATTGGCTTACGTCACTTAGCATGATGTTCTCAACTCCATCCATTTACCTGTAAATGCTATAATTTTATTCTCTTTTATTGCTGAGTAATATTCCATTGTGTATATATATACCACAGTTTCTTTATCCATTTATCTATTGAAGGGCATCTAGGTTGCTTCCCTAGTTTAGCAATTGCGAATTGTGCTGCTATAAACATTGAAGTGGCTGCATTACTGTAGTATGCTGTTTTTAAGTCTTTAGGGTATAGGCCAAGGAGTGGGATAGCTGGGTCAAATGGTTCCATTCCCATTTTTTTAAAGAATCCATTCCCAGTTTTTAAAAGAATCTCCATACTGCTTTCCAGATAGGTTGCACCAATTTGCAGTCCCACTAGCAATGTTTGAGTGTACCTTTTTCACCACATCCTCTTCAGCACTTATTGTTGCTTATATTTTGGATAGCTGCCATTCTGACTGGGGTGAGATGACATCTTAGGGTAGTTTTGATTTGCATTTCTCTAATTTCTAGAAATGTTGAACATTTCTTCATATATTCGTTTAGTGATTGTATATCTTCTGGGAAGTTTCTATTCAGCTCTTTAGCCCATTCATTGATTGGGTTGTTTGTTTTTTGGGTGTTAAGTTTTTTGTGTTCTTTATATATCCTGGAGATTAATGCTCTATCTGATGTGCATGCAGCAAAAATTTGCTTCCAGAATGTAGGCTGGCTGTTCACCTCACTGATTGTTTCTTTTGCTGAGAAGAAGCTTTTTAGTTTAAATCCATCCCATTTATTGATTCTTGCTTTTATTTCTTGCTTTTTAGCAATCTTATTAAGGAAGTCAGGGCCTAATCCGACATTATGAAGATTTGAGCCTACTTTCTCCTCAATTAGGCACAGGGTCTCTGATCTAATTCCTAGGTCTTTGACCCACTTTGAGTTGAGTTTTGTGCATGGTGAGAGATAGGAGTTTAGTTTTATTTTGCTGTGTATGGATTTCCAGTTTTCCCAGCACCATTTGTTAAAGAGGCTCTCTTTTCTCCAATGTATGTTTTTGGCACCTTTGTCTAGTATGAGATAACTGTATTTATGTGGGTTTGTCTCTGTGTCTTCTATTCTGTACCATTGGTCTACATGTCTATTTTGGTGCCAATACCATGCTGTTTTTGTTACTATAGCTTTGCAGTATAGTTTAAGGTCTGGTATTGTAATGCCTCTTGCTTCATTCTTCTTACTGAGGATTGCTTTGGCTATTCTGGGTCTCTTATTTTTACAAATAAATTTCATGATTGCCTTTTCTATTTCTATAAGAAATGACTTTGGGATTTTAATTGGGATGGCATTGAACCTGTATAGCACTTTGGGTAGTATGGCCGCTTTAATAATAGTGATTCTGCCTATCCATGGGAAGTCTTCCCATCTTCTAAGATCTTCTTCAATTTCTTTCTTTAGTAACTTGTAGTTTTCATTGTAGAGGTTTTTCACTGCTCTTGTTAGATTGATTCCCAATTCTTTTTTTTTTTTTTGAGGCTATTGTGAATGGAGTATTTTTCCTGATTTCTCTTTCAGATTTCTCTTTCATTGCTGATGTATAGAAATGCATTTGATTTATGGGTGTTGATTTTATAGCCTGCAATTTTGCTGAATTCATTTATTAACTCTAGAAGTTTTCTGGTGGAATTTTTTGGATCCTCCAAATATAATATTATGTTACCTGCAAATAATGATAGTTTGAGTTCTTCTTTTCCTATTCATATTCCTTTAATTTTTCTTTCATCTATCTAATTGCTCTGGCTAGTGTTTCAAGGACTATATTGAATAAGAGTGGTGAAAAGAGGGCATCACTATCTTCTTCCAGTTTTTAGAAGGAATGCTTCCAATTTTTCTCCATTTAGGATGATGTTGGCCTTAGGTTTAGCATAGATTGCTTTAACAATGTTGAGGTATATTCCTACTATCCCTAGTTTTTCTAATGTTTTAAACATGAAATGGTGCTGTATTTTGTCAAATGCTTTCTCTGTATCAATTGATAAAATCATGTGATTCTTATCTTTAAGTCTATTGATGTGATGGATCACATATATTGATTTCCATATGTTGAACCAACCTTGCATCCCTGGAATGAACCCCACTTGATCATGGTGCACTATTTTTTTAATATGATTTTGTATGCAATTTGCCAAAATTTTATTGAGAATTTTTGCATCTATGCTCAGCAAGGATATTGGTCTGAAATTTTCCTTTTTTGATGTGTCTGTCTGGTTTTAGTATCAGGGTGATATTAGCCTCATAGAATGAGTTTGGAAGGGTTCCCTCCCTTTCTATTTCATGGAATAAATTGAGGAGTATTGAAGTCGTTCTTCTTTGTAAGTCTTGTGGAACTCGGCTGAGAATCTGTCCAGTCCAGGGCTTTTCTCAGTTGGAAGGCTTTGATGGCATCTTCTATTTCCTTGCTTGTGATTGATCTGTTTATGTTGTGTATGACCTCCTGGTTCAGTTTGAGTAAGTCATATGTCTCTAGAAATTTGTCAGTGTCTTCAGGGTTTTCTATTTTACTGGAATATAGATTTTCAAAATAGTTTCTAATTATTCTCTGTATTTCAGCAGAGTCTGTCATGACATTTCCTTTTTCATCACAAATTTTAGTAATTTGGATTTTTTCTCTCTTTCTTTTCATTATGGTAGCTAAGGGTTTGTCAATTTTGTTTGTTCTTTCAAAGAACTAGCATTTGGTTTTGTCAATTTTTTGAATTGTTTCCTTTGTTCCAATTTCATTGATTTCAGCCCTGATTCTAAGTATTTCCTGTAGTCTACTTCTTTTGATGTTGGTTTGCTCTTTTCCTAGGGCTTTGAGATGTAGTGTCAAGTCATTGATTTGTTGACTTTTTCTTCTTTGAATAAATGAGCTTAATACAATAAACTTTCCTCTTAGCACTGCCTTCATAGTGTCCCAGAGATTTTGATATGTTGTATCAGAGTTCTTATTTACCTCTAAGGATTTTTTTATCCTTTCCCTGATGTCTTCTGTTACCCATGCATCATTCAATAGCATATTATTGAATCTGTAGGTGTTGGAGTATCTTCTTTTTAAACTGTCATTAATTTCTAATTTCATTCCATTATAGTCAGATAGAATGCAGGGTAGTATCTCTATTTTTTTTGTATTTGCTAAGACTTGCTTTCTGAAATAGCATATGATCTATTTTGGAGAAGGATCCATGTGCTGCTGAGAAAAAAGTGCATTTGCTTGTTGAAGGACGGAATATTCTATATATGTCTGTTAAGTCTAGATTATTGATTGTTCTATTGAGTTTTGTAGATTCTTTGTTTAGTTTTTGTTTGGAAGATCTATTCAATGGTGAAAGAGGTGTGTTAAAATCACCCAGTACTATTGTGTTGTGGTCTATTTGATTCTTGAAGTTGAGAAGGGTTTGTTTGACATAAATGGCTGCCCCATTGTTTGGGGCATAGATATTTAAAATTGTTATGTCTTCTTGATTTATGATTCCCTTAAGCATTATGAAATGACCTTCTTTATCCCTTTTCATTAATTTTGGTTTGAAGTCCACATTTTCTGATATGAGATAGAAGCCCCTGCTTGTTTACGAGTCCATGTGAGTGACAGATTTTTTTCCATCCTTTCACCTTCAATCTGTGAGTGTCTCCTTTTATGAGATGAGTCTCTTGGAGGCAGCATATTGTTAGGTCTTTTTTTAAATCCAATCTGCCAGTCTATGTCTTTTAATTGCTGAGTTTAGGCCATTAACATTCATTGTTATTATTCAGACATGGTTTGTATTCCCAGACATTTTGGTTTATTCTTAGTTTTTAACTTGACTGGGTTTCTCCTTTGATTGGCCTTTCCTTTAGTGTAGTTTCTCCATTTGCAGGTTTTTATTTTTTTTCATTTCCTCCTCATGGAATATTTTGCCAAGAATGTTCTTTAGTGCAGGCTTTCTTGCTGTAAAATCTTTTAATTTTTGTATATCTTGGAAGGTTTTTATTTCATCACCAAATCTAAAGCTTAATTTTGCTGTATATAAGATTCTTGGTTGGCATGCATTGTCTTTCAGAGCTTAGTATATGTTGTTCCAAGCTCTTCTAGCTTTAAGGGTCTGGGTTGAGAAGTCTGCAGAGATCCTAATTGGTTTCCCCTTACATGTAATCTGACTCCTTTCTCTTGTGCCTTTTAAGATTCTCTCCTTATTCTGAATACTAGGCATTTTCATTATAATATGCCTTGGTGCATATCTGTTGTGATTTTGTACATTCAGTGTTCTGTAAGCCTCTTGTATTTGATTATCCAATTCATTTTTCATGTTTGGAAAATTTTCTGATATTATTTCATTGAATAGATTGATCATTCCTCTGATTTGAAATTCTATGCCTTCTTCTATCCCAATAATTCTTGAATTTGGTCTTTTCATGTTATCCCATAATTCTTGGATGTTCTGTTCATCCAAGAATTACCATCTTCACTGTGTGGTCAACTCTATTTTCAAGATTAAATATTTTGTCTTCATTACCTGAGGTTCTAGCTTCCAAGTGATCTAATCTGTTGGTGATGCTTTCTATTGAGTTTTAATTTGGTTTATTGTTTCTTTCATTTTGAGGATTTCTGTTTGGTTCTTTTTTCATAATCTCTATCTCCTTATTGAACTAATCTTTTGCTTCCTATATTTGCCTATGTAGATCTTTATCAAAAGGATCTTTTGCTGCCTGGATTTGCTCTCATATATTATTCTTTAAGTCACAGAACATTTTAATTATGTACATCCTGAACTCATTTCTGACATTTCTTCTCTGTGCTAACCATGGATTCTAATAATGTAGTGTCTTGGTTTGTTTAAGACACTTTCTTCCCTTGTTTTTTTCATGTTGGTTGTTTGTCCTTCCTTCTAGCACTGCAGATATGAGGTGTTATAGTTTTTATCCTATAGGCTTATAGATTCCCTACAGGGTTCCAATAGCTCTCCTTTAAGGGGGAGACCAATATTGACAGATCTCAATACAAACAATATATAGTTTCAAATCAAGTAGCTCCTAATAGTTTCTAAATACATTTATAGCTTAGTCACAATATACAGAAATTATGAGTTCAATTAGCATCTACTATATAAATAATAGGTTTGCACAAGAGTCTACAGTTTCTCCTGGTGGGCTAGAGAGAACTGGGGGTGGGGTGTAGGATGAGATGTTAGGGAGGTAGGAAGTGAGGATATAGTTATTACATCCTAGAAAGCATGAAAGAGAAATCCAAAAAAAGTTGGCTATTAATAGAAAAGAGAGAAAGAGATTTGGGGAAAACCAGTAAGCAGGAAGAAAATAAATAACAACTAACAAGGAGACATAGAAATTAAGAAAAATAAAACATGTAAAGGTGGAAGTTATGAGACTATATAATACAACTGTAGTATCAGATATCCCAGTCTACAGTAGCCTAATGCATAAAAAATACTTGGTTTCACAAATGTTGGGGATGTGAGGGTGGGAAAAGAGTGAGAGAGAGAAAAGAAAAATAAAGAAAGGAAGAAAAGAGAAAAAAACAAAAAAGGAATATTAGGAAAAAAATAAAAAATAATAAAAAGTCTCAATGTAAATAAACAGGATTGCTTTTCTTCTCTTCCAGTAGGTGAAGTTGTCTGTCGCTTACTGGTATCTGCCCACTCAGGTCAAAGATGGTGAAGCCAAAGTCTCACAAAGAAGCTCTCTGCTTCAGAGATAGGGTGAAGGGCTGGGCCGCGTGGTGGTGTTGGGTGACATGTACAAAGATGTAGCTCTGTGGTGTGCTGTGCAGAAGTAAAAGTTTGTCTCCAGACCCTGTCCTGTGTCCCCATGTGTAGGTGAACAGGGAGGTTCCACCCTGGTAGATGGAGATCCACACAAAAGCAGCAGCTAGGGGTCCTGCATGGGAGCTGGGGGTCCCATGTGGGAGGAATGGCTAGGGGTCCTGTGTGGATGGATGACCCGAGGTCCTGTGGGGTGTGTGGGCACTGGATCCAAGGATCCTGCGTGGGAGCATTTTGCATGAGTGATGGGTTAGAGTCATGTGCCACAGTGCGTGGCTGGGGTTCTGTGCAAATGCTGGGGCCTGACAATCCTGTGGGCACATGAGTGGCATTCCTGGGTGGAGGCAGCTATCAGGTGTCCTCTAAAAACTCACTGAGAAACAGTGTTTCCACTACTTTAAGCCTCATCTTGGAGAGACTAGGAAAGTCGCATCCATCTAGGCTGCCATCTTCGGACCGATCCCTCCCCCCACTTTTTCACAGCCACATCAGGCTTTCTGTTCCATAGACTTTGTTGCAAAACAATCAAGTGTGAAGCTCAGTCCCCCCCCCCAACCTGAGGAGAGATTGGAAATTTATATATCCTGCTTTGAGCATCAGAGACTTTGCATATTAATCAGCAGTGATGCTTCAGGGCTGTGGGAGTCACATTATAAAAAACCCCAAGTTGCCCTATGATCCATAAGCTCCATGCAAGTTTCACTCACTAGGGCCCCTACAATTCTTATTACCACTAACCATCCCCAGAAGCCTACAGGATTTTGCCAGCCCTTTTTCCTTCCTTGTAACAGAAACCAATATCTGCCAAAACTGAAAAAAAGATCCATCATATTTATTTAGCACCCATGATGAGAGAAACTGGAAGCATTTTGCCTTCCTAGTGG
>CM053405.1:93476316-93491334 GCA_028644305.1 Xerus rutilus | reverse complement strand
TTATTTTAAGATAGATCAGCCACCACCTATAAGATAGACCTTAAAGTTAAAGCCCAGTATCCTTACTTTATAATTGGTGAGATTGGCTTGCTGAGTGTTTAAGATCAAGACTTAAAAACTAAAATTAAAGGGCCAAGAAAACCAGTATTTGGCTCTTGCCCTTTGAGTCAACCTAAATCCAAGGAATGAAGGAACTTCTCTAAGAGGTTCTCTGGACCTCTGGGCCACAGGACCTCCTGATCAGGGAGATTTCTGAGACCATTAGAGAATTAAAGGGCCAATCAAATGCCATACGATGAACAGGAAGGTCAAAAGAGAGGGAACCTTCTCTCATGCTTCCCGGGGAAGCCGGATGGTCACTGCCAGACCTCAACCTATCCTAATGCAAATGGCACTAGCAGAGCTAACTGCTGCCCTCAAGTTCCTCAAGGATGCCTCCCAGGAGACCAAAAGGTGACTCTTAACAATCGGTAAGAACAAAAGTCAATTTGACTTGCTTCATCTTAAACACCTAGCAAAACCAAGAACACAGCCATTCCTGGACATTTAAAATAATTTAAAGATAGACACCTATGACATTAAAAACTAAATACTATGTTTACATGCCTTGTCCTCTCCAGCCTTGTTATAGGGACTTAACTGTACAATGAGGCTGAATTACCATGACTTGTTACCACCTCCCTTTCTAGGGCAAAAAGGGCCATCTTTGTATTGGTAATAGTTGGGCTTTCTTTGGCCCCCATTCACTGCCTCTGGGATAGAGCAAGAGGACTTAATTATGCAGTAATTACTACTTAAAAACTTGAACAAATTTCATTACAGAACAGACCAGCCTTGAACTGGTCCATCACATTGGACTCCCACCAAACTCAAAATTTCTCGGCAGCCTCCTCCTTTTTCTGCTAATCAGTAATCTCTCCCAAGCTTCTGTTCCTACCAACAGATGATGTTTCTACATTCAAGCAACATGACTGACAACCAGAGGCTCCCACACCCCTGCATCTGCCTCCCTGCCTGACCAACCTCCCAGCCACACCCCCATCTCTCGATGCCCCCAATCCTGCATGAAGCAGCCAGACAGAATCTGATGTCCTATATCACCAAAAAGGCTGGGATGTTAGGTCTGATCAGGGTCCAGGATGTTCAATTAGGGGGACCGGTCAGTAGCTGCAGAATGGAGTGGCAAGCCAGATGCTGACAGTCACCAGTAGACACACCTCCTGTCAATCAGCAGGTTTTCCTGACCTATCCAGGAAGGACTATGGCTTTCTCTTCTTGCCTTCAAGCCCTCCCCTTCCTGACTGAGCTTTCTTGAAATTCTCTGTTCACGGAAGCTCCAGCGCCATTTCTCCGGACACACTCTGATGGACCGGGGATTTGGCCCAAGGGCGTGTATTCCAATAAAGCCTTGCTGAGTGGCTTAATTCTTCTCCTCCCTGGTCTTCTAATCTTTACAGCCAGAGCTCCCTTTCCAAGTGCCAGGAGTATGAGCAGAGAATGGGCAAATGTTTTCCCCACCTTACAGCCCCCACCCTTCTTTTTAATTTCTCCTTGCTCACTTGGAAGTTGGTAATTGACAAAAATGGTAGAAGCCAGGTAGACACACACAGCTGCATCCAATGCATGGGGCCCAGGGCCATGGGAGGGCTCAGCCACTGCAAGCCCAAGAATGCACTGGGGATAAATTTGCACCAACAGCCAATAGTGGGAGCAGGGCACACAGTCCAGTAGGACATACCACCACATCTCCAAGCCACAATCTGGGAGCTGCTGTCAGGAAAGGCCGTCATAGGGCCCCCGCACACCCAGTTGTAGCAGAAAAAAACACAAGCAGGGCAACTGCTATACAATTAGAGAAAGCTCCCACCCAGCAGTAGGAGTAGGGAGCTACATAGAAAGCAGTGCCTAGGTGGACACAAAGCAGCCTCCACCCTGGGACCCACATTGCTGCCCTCCAACCTTGACAGATTCATAGGTTTATTTCATACAAATGGGGTCCCAGGTCATCAATCTCTGCTGAGATTTACATTGGATTTGAAAGTTGGAGAATCCCAGCAAACACGATTCTGCACTGAGAGATAACAAAAATTTCCCTGCAGCTTAAAGCACCAGATGCTCTTTGTACATTTCCCTTCCCTGAATAACAGTTCCTCTGAGGTGCTTGAGTACACAATCTTTGGGGCAACACTGAACTCTGACTTAAAAGCCCACATCTATCAAGGAAAAGTCAGATACCTTGGTTTTTATCTGACTCAAAGACAACAGCAACTGGGCCCCAAAAGAAGTAGGAGATGTGCTCAATCCCAGTCTCTTCAACCTGCCATCAGATTAGAGATTTCTTGGGGGCTACTGGATTCTGCCATAGATGGATCCTCAAATTTTTAATTATGGCAAAACCCCTCTATGAAGCCACAAAAGGGAGAAACAGAATCCTATAATATGGGGCCAACACAACAAAAGGCCTTTGAGGACATTAAAACCAGTGCACCTGGACTAGGGTCCACTGACCTCAAAAAGCCTTCCTTTCTGTATGTCCATGAATGGTCTGGAGTAGCCATAGGAATCTTGACTCAGATCCTGGGGACATGATACCATCCAGGGGCCTATATATTCAAACAGCTAAACTCAGTAGCCCAAGGATGGCCACATTGTTTATGGGCCCTTGCAGCTACAACTCTTCTGGTATTGGAAGCTGATAAACTGGATATGGGAGAATTGATTGTCAGCATTCCTCATTCAATTCTGACATTGTTAGAGTATAAAGGACAATATTGGTTGACTAATGAGGGAATGGTCAAATACCAGGGCATGTTATGTGAAAGCACACATATCTATGTTGAAGTCATCTGGACTCTAAACCCAGCAAATTTACTTCCCATTGGACCTGGACAACTTGATCACAACCATATTGAGATCATAGATAAAGTGTTCTCCAGAAGACCAGACTTGACAGACTAGCTCCTCAAGGACCCTGATGCAGAGTATTTCACAGATGGAAGCAGTTTCATAAAAGATGGAGTACGTTTTGCTCGATATGCAGTGGTCACCCTTGACTCCACTGTTGAGGCAGAACCCCTGCCTCAAGGAACTTCAGCACAAAAAACAGAACTAATTGCTCTGATCCAAGCACTTCAGCTGGCAGCAGGAGTCTATGTAAATATTTACACAGACTCAAAATATACTTTCATTACCCTTCATGTTCATGGGAGTTTATATAAAGAAAAGAGACTAATTAACTCAGGAGGAAAAGACATAAAGTATGGACAGGAAATTCTTAAAATTTGGATGCAGTGTGGGCTCCCAGAAAAGTTGTGGCTATACATGCCAAGGCCATCAAAGAGGAAACACTGTGGTTTCTCAGGGCAACTGGAGAGCTGACAGAGAGGCAGGTTAGCTGCTTGCAAGAAACTGGGAGGAAATCCAGTCCAAGATTTAAATGCTGCTCTTCTGCCTGAGCCTCTAATAGAATGGGAGCCAAAATATTCCCAATATGAAAGTAATTGGTTTAAGACTGAAAAATAAAGTTATCCCCCTGGGTGGATGACTGCATAGCCATCCTGGAGATTCTAGCCCCAGCCTTTATCAGGCAGTTCCATAGGGAAACACATATTGAACTTGAGACAGTTCTGAGTCAGCATTTCTATGTCCTCTGGCTCACAAGCATCTCCTGGGCAATCTGTGAACAATAATGAGGTTTGTGCTCACAACAATCCCCACCAGGAGCCAAAGCTTCCATCAGGAAGCCAAACTATAGGAGGAACAACTTTTGAGGACTTGGAAATAGACTTCACTGAACTACCATGCTCACAGGGCAATAAATATCTTTTGGTTTTTGTGTGCTCATTCTCTGGCTGGGTGGAAGCCTTTCCAACCCTCTCTGAAAAGGCTAGGGAGGTAGCCAGGATGCTCCTCTGGGAAATTATTCCCAGATTTGTTATCCCAATAACTATTGGCTAAGACAATGGGCCAACTTTTGTGGCAGAGGTGGTACAATTATTGGCCAAGAGTTTAAGTATCAGAAAGTTACATATTATAGGAAGTTACATATTTCCTATAGGCTGCAGAGTTCTGGTAATGTTGAAATGATAAATAAGACATTAAAGGCTCAATTGGGTAAGATATGTCGGAAACACTTACCTTGGGATGAATTTCTCCCTACTACACTGTTGAGGATTAGGTCCACTCCCACTAGGAGGACTGGATTGTCTCCTCATGAGATAATGCACAAGAGGCCCCCACTCTCATCAGAGGATTGCAGGGCAACTTAAGAAAAATAGAATTAACATTGAGGCAACAGCTTCAGGCCTTAGGGAAAACTTTACAGGTTCTCAACCGAAGAGTTAGAGAAAGATTGCCAACAAGTTTGACCACAGATTCACACTCCTTCAAGACTAGAGATTTGGTCTGGGCCAAAGAATGGAATAGTCAACCTCTGAAACTTCTTTGGAAGGATAATTTCACTGTTATTTTATCCACCTCAATTTTAGTAAAGGTTGCAGAAATAGGTCCCTGGATTCATTACACAAGACTCAAGCCTGTGGCTGTGCACTAGGAGTGCACTCCAGACTCTTCTACACATTTGAAGCTGACAATCCAGAAAAAAGGAACACCAGAGAAGCTTGAGGATTAGAAGGACAACAGCCCTGCTCCAGTCACTCTGAAAGCTGACTGGTCTATGCATGGGCAAAGCTTGAGGGGACTATGGCCCTGTTTTAGCTACCCAGGAGGGACTGGCTGATAAACTCATGGTGGAAGATAAACTTGCCACCAGGACTAATGGACTCTTTTAGTCTCTAAGATAGTTCTTATACTGTAATACATTACCATTCCATGCTTCTAGATTTATATTTAGTTCTCTGATGGGTTTTTGCTACTGGTTTGATAACAGTAACTCCTGCTGACTGGACTCTTAGTAACACAATTTTATTTATACTTTTTATCTTGCTTATATAGGTTTTCCAGGATTTGTTTGGTGTAACTAGTTTGGCTTTGTTAACTTATGTTGTTTAATCTATGCTAACCAAAATGTTGGTCTATCATTTAATTTGGTTTCCTTTGATAATCTTAGGGGGCTCTATCCTACTCCTACCCCAACAGTAGAGATCATGTGAACCATGTGTCAAGCCAACCTACTATAACCAAGAGGTGATAAAAGACATATATTTAGGACCTGCCCCACCAGAGAAATGCTACAGATGGGTGACTGTCTCTGGAAAGAAAAAAGAGTCATAGATTAGGTCCCAATATGAGAAGGATATAACTTGCCCAGGGAATTTCCCCTCTACTAATGGAATTTTGTATTGCTGGCCACTGGACCCTCAGCCTCTAACATGTAAAAATTTTATAAAAAGTGATTCAAAACCAACTGCCCCAAGACCTACCACAAGCTCTAACTCTGATGCTAAACTATATAAAGGGCTAAGCCCAAATCTCAAACTTCCTTCCTTGGGGAAAAAAATCTCTTTCTGGACCTATAAAAAGAATTGCTAAAAACCTTGGGGTTATAAATTGTAGGGTCTGTGGAGGGACCCTCATGAGTGAAGAATGGCCCTGGACTGGAATAAGTCTAGATGCTTATTCCCTACTACTGTGGAATAATACCTATGTGGAACTAAAACATAAAAGACCCCAAGACTGGATCCTCACTCCAAAAGTATTTGGTGAAGAATGTATTGGCAGATTTGGACCCCACCACACGCAGTGGGTTGGTGAAACCCCATGTAATAAATTATTATTTTGGAACACCCCTTGTGGCCAGAAAAACCTACTTGGTTTTGGGCAGATAACCAAGGATGGTTGGGGATTAATGGTCTAATATTCAAAAGACCCCATAACAAAAGAGTTTTTTTTTTTTAACTGTACCTGAACATACACTAACCAAATCAGTTCTTTTCAGGGCATCCCTGAGATCCATAAATTCTGGAGTGATCTGGCTCTCTCTAACTGGAAAGCACCAATGGGCTATTTTGGGCTTGTGACAAAAAGGCATATATCCCCCTTCCAACAAATTGGAGGGGAACCTGTTTTTACTATTAAACAAGTAATAATAGTACCTGTGGGTACTATTGGGAACCTATTGGTACTATTAAACCTGGATTTTAATACTGCCCAATAAAACTGGAAAAAGATCTAGAGATCCTCTTGTATGATAATCTAAGTCTAAGAAAAAATAGATATATTGGGAAAGAACATGATCTGAGAAGTCACCACTGTTGGGGTGAAAATGACTGGTCATCCTAGAGGATTATTGCCACTTATGGTCCTGCTTCCTGGGCACAAGATGGCAGTTGGGGATATAGAACTTCTATTTACATGCTAAACAGAATTATTTGCTTATAAGCTGTACTATAAATTATTATTAATTGGATTGATAAGCCTTTGACCTCCTAGCCACACAACAGACCCAGATGCTAGCAGTTATCTATCAAAACCACTTGGTGTTAAGTTACCTACTGGATGAGGAAGGAAAATATGTGGAAAGTTCAACAACTCAGACTGTTGCATCCAAATAGATGATTTTGGGCAAGCAGGTAAAGGATATAGCCAATAACATAAGAAAACTAGCACACGTGCCAGTTCAAACCTGGAAGGACATTAAAATTTGTGACCTGAGTTGAAAACCTGAATGGTGGATTTAAAAGCTTAATTGGTAGAGTAGGTATTCTACTGTTAACCTGTTTATTGTTCCCATGTTTGGCTCCATTGTGCATTAAGCTATTGTTGCCAGTATAGAAGCTGCTGTTGAAAGAAGGACAACAACTAAGGTTTTGGCATTATATAATACTTTAAGACAAGATGATAGTAATGATGCTCTTAAATTTAAAGGATTGAATTGTGGGGAGCATCATTAAAGGGGGAATTGTAGTGGCACCTTCTCCTCCACAGAAAATCTTAATTAAGCTTCTCCAGAAATCTTCACCATAATTGATCTTAGGACTATCAGCAAAAGAGTCTCTACAAAAGAGTTCAATGTATTTAAACTTCCTATTTCCTTTTGTTCTGTCTTACTTGGCCACCTGCCTGAAAGAGATCAGCATTCCAGGTGCTGAATGCTCCTTTACCAGCTTTCACATACATTTATGGACTATCTAGTATAGTAACAATATAATAGGTTATAGAAATGTGTTTGCAAATGCAAAGTGTGGTAGGAAAGTCAGGTTCTTAACAAGGCCTTGAAGGGTTAACTTTCCCAGAACAGTGAAAGAGAAAGCTTCTTTTGTGTGAACTGCAGACTGTGAACTTCTGAGACCCTCCATTTACATGCTGGGTGTAAAGTTCTGAACCTGCCTGAACTTAGGGTTCAGGGGGATTAATTGATTACAGCAAAAGCTTTACCCTCTGAACTGGTTGCAGTCAAATATAATTACTTCTTGCTATCTTTGGTGTCTGCCTCGTCTGTTCCTACTACAGAACAGTGAAAGAAAAAGCTTCTTTTGTGTAAATTTTTGCAGACTGTGAGCTTCTAATCCCCTCATTTACATGCTAGTTATAAAGTTCTGAAACTGTCTGAACTCGAGGTTCAGAGGGAATGATTGTTTTCAGCAAAAGCTTTGCCCTTTGAACCGGCTGCAGCCAAATAAACCTGATTCCTGTTTTCTATCCAGTGTCCAGCCTCTTCTGTCCCTATAATACTTTATTCATAGCAAGCCAGAGTCAAGGAAACAGCCAGAGCATGATTCATTATTCACAGTGTGCAAAAGGCAGGGAAACAGCCCAGATTGAGTTTCACTAGGAAGAGAGATGCAGGAAGATGGGGAAATGGTCACACTAGGGGACTTGGATGAAAATTCTCAGTAAGAGGAAGAAATTGAATTGGAAACAGAGCTCCATAACTTGCATTTAAATTGTCCTATTCCAGTGATACTCTTTCAGTGAGGGCTAAGACTCACAGTCTCATATATGGCCACCAGGAACATATCCCCACTGCAGCATGTCTCAGAATCACCATAGAGGCAGGGGAAGATATATAAGAATTCAAATGGTTTCAAATTTTTGAGCAGTTAGATGAGCAAAACCAACATGTATGAGTTCATACTGCCATTTATTTTAAAACATTAAAAGAATTAATATTCACTTACTCCACATATGGCCCAAACTCACCTTTTGTTCAAAGCCTGATAGAAACAATATGTACTGAGGCTTTACCATCTTATGACTGGATCACTCTAGCTAAAGCATGTCTTTTGGGAGGAGATTACTTGCTATGGGTTCTAATTGGATCCAAGCAGGCAGGAACTAATAGAAGGCATGGAATTCATATCACAGTAGATGTGTTGACTGGGATGGGACAATTTGCTGATTTAGGACAACAGTTAAATTATGATTTACAAAATTATAATCAGGTTAGTGCATGTGCACGAAGGGTATGGAGAGATTACATACTAAGGGAGAAAAAACTCTAGATTTCAGTCAGATCTGGCAGGGGCCAGAGGAGAATTTCTTGAACTTTGAACCACACTTGTATCAAGCTGTGAGCTGCATGGTTGGATATTCAAATACTTGTGAATATTAGTTAAACAGCTAGCTTTTGAAAATGTTAATAAAGTTTGCCAAAAGGTAATTCAGTCCCACCATAAAAAGTGAACACTGTCAGACTATATACGCCTTCGTGTGAATGTGGGACCAGCACATTTTCAAGGTATAGCAATAGCACCTGCATTAAAACAGGTGTTAAAATACCCATTAAAGAACCACTCCAAAAGGCAGCATTTCAGTTGTGGGAAAATGGGGCACATGGCTAGGAACTTCAAGTAGTCACAAAGACAAAAAAATGCACCAGATCTTTGCCTGCATTGTGGAAGAGGTACTCACTTGTGGCATTAGGAATGCCACACCTAACATGTAAGAAATGGGCTGACTTTGATTATGCAACAGAGAAACTGGAGGCAGGGCCATCCCCAGCCCCACAAAACAATGGGGGTGTTATAATTCGCTCTGGAGTAAGTACTGTTTCCAGGTCATTCATCATTTACTCTAGCCCAGCCTCCTTAAGTACAGGCTCAGTCTTTGCGATACATCTGGGACATTTGCCATTCGGGAACAGAGAGTTTGGATCTCCGCCCCACCTCAGAATTCATACTGACTCCAGAGGTTGGTCCACAAATATTTCCTACAGGAAGTTATGGACCTCTACTGCCAGATACAATAGGTTTAATATTGGGAAGAAGCAATCTAACTCAAGAAGGAATTCAGGTATTACTAGGTGTTTTTGATGTAAATTTTAATGGGAAAATTAAGATTATGGTTCAAACATATTCCATTATTTGGCTTTCTCCAAATGATACAATTGCACAGATAATTTTCTTGCCTTGCCATTCTGCAGGGAAAGATTTAGTGGATGAAACCCACGAAGCTCAGACTTCCCTATCCCTGGACAGAGCCTATTGGGCTCAATTATTTAAGCAGGAGAGCCCTCTATTGGATCTTAAAATTAACTATAAAATTTTCAAGGGGATGATAAACACAGGTGCTAATGTCTCAGTCATCTCTAATAGATTTTGGCCCTGAGGTTTACCTTTGCATACTGCACCTGCCAATCTAGAAGGGACTGGACAAATCTCTCAGCCTGCTCAAAGTGCTGAATACCTCTTATGGGAAGATAAGGATGGCAATACAGGACTTTTTAAACCTTACATTCTTGACACTTTGCCATTAAAATTTATGGGAGTGAGATATTTTGACTAGCTTAGAAGTATTATTAATAACTTCTAATTCTATAGTGTCATCTCAAATACTTAATCAAGGATCTATTTCCACTAAAAGATTAAAAGAAAATCAACAAGCAGGGTATTTACCTATGACTCAGTCTTCTCAATGAAGACAATTTAAGTTATCTAATTCATCTAATCAAAAATTTTAATGGGAGCATTGGCTTCTTTCCTAGCCCAGAAAACAGCAGAGAAAATTAATTGGCTGCCTGATGATCCTGTTTGGGTTGACCAATGGCCCCTTATAGGGGAAAAACTCCAAGTAGTCAATATGCTAGTCCAACAATAATTTCAAGCTGGCCATGACAAGTATACCCTTGGAATACTCCAATTTTTGTGTTAAGAAAAAAATCTGTGAAATGGAGATTGTTACAAGATCTCAGAGCTATTAATCATACTATGGAACTAATGGGAGCCTGATAGTCTGGGCTTCCTTCTCCTACAGCTATCCCTCTTGTTGATAAATTAATAGTAATAGATTTAAAAGACTGTTTTTTTACTATACCATTGCATCCAGATAATTGAAAGAGATTTGATTTTAGCATCCCTGATAAAAATTTCAAAGAACCAGTTAAGATATTTTGCTGGAAGGTGTTACCTCAAGAAATGACCAATAGTCCAACATTATGTCAGAATTTTGTAGCACAATCTATCACTTTAATACATGAACTATTCTTTGATTCATATATGATCCATTACATGGATGGTATTCTTTTGGCTCCTGCTAGTTCAGATGTACTTTTGAAAATTTTTGCTCAATTAGAAACTTCACTTACTATGATGGGTTTATGCATAGCACCTGAAAGGGTACAAAAGCCTTCTCCTTTTCAATATTTAGGCAATTTAATCAAAGGATACATAATTTGTCTACAAAAATCTACATATAAGGATTGATGGTTTATATACTATTATTGACTTTCAAAAATTACTAGGTGATAAAACTGACTATGAACAAGTTTAAATCTACTGCATATTTGAGTTCTTTATTTCAAATTTTACAGAGAGATCCTTCTCCAACTTCTCATCAATTTATGGCAGAGGAAAGACTACCTTGAGAAAAGATGAATCTTCCATTGAGATGCCCAGCTTACTAGAATTAATCCAAAAGAGCCTAAGATGTAAATGGTGGTGCACACCTGTAATTCTAGCACTTTTGGAGTCTATGACAGGAAAATCACAAATTCAAAGCCAGCCTCAGCAAAGGTGAGGTGCTAAGCGACTCAATGAGATCCTGTCACTACATAAAACACAAAATAGGGCTGGGAATGTGGCTCAGTGGTTGAGTGCCCCTGAGTTCAATCCCCAGTGCCAAAACAAAAACAAAACAAAAATAACAAAAGAGCCTATGTATTTATTAACATTTCCCACTGTTCATACACCTAAAGGAGCAATATGGCAGTCATTGGAAATTATTGAATGGCTTCATTTAGCTCATTCTGTTCAGAAGTTGTTGACTTTATTCCATGATTTTATTGCTCAGTCAGTTATTAAAGGAAGAACACAAATCTCACAATTTGTTGGGTAAGAGCCTAATATTATTGTTACCCCTTTTCCCATGCAACAGCAGAGTTGGCCCTGGCAATCTTCCAATACTTAGTAATAGATTTTGCTAATTTCTCTGGTCAAATAGAAAGTCACTATCCTCACAATAATGTTATTCAGTTTGCTCTTGTAACTACATTTATTTTTCCCCAAAACATACATGTTCAATTAATAATCAGAGCAATAACAGTGTTTACTGATGGTTCAAGTTCAGGAAAAGCAGGTTTCTTTAGCCATGCTCGTACAGAGATAATACAGACATCATATACTTCTACACAATAAGCAGAGCCTCAAGCTCTCATTTGTGCTTTACTTCATTCTACTAATGAGTCAGTCAACATTTATAGTGATAGTGCATATGCAGTTGGGGTTGCAAAATGTATTGAGACATTAACTATTGGAAACATACCATCACAAGAGTTATTTCATTTGTTTCTTACTTTACAGAAGACAATTCAAATGCATCAACATCCTTGTTTTATTGACCACATTGGAGCACATTATTATCTTCTTTAGCATCAGGTAATTATAAGTTTGATAAACTTGTTTCTGTTTGTCAACAAAATAAAAATGCTTCTAGTTTACATAAAAATTTTCATATTACTAGGGAACAAATTCATCAAATTGTTTGCCAGTGTCCACAATGTGTTATACATATTTCATCTTCACCAACTGGGGTAAATGCCCATGGCTTATGATCAAATCATTTATGGCAAATGGATGGAACTCACATCCCTCATTTTGGGAAAGATTGTTAAGTTCATGTTATTGCTGATATTTACTCTTGATTTATCTTTGCCACTACCTGTGTAAAAGAAAATAGTCAACATGTGATTTCTCATTGCCTAGCTGCTTTTGCAGTATTAGGTTGTCCTTTAAAGATTAAAAATGATAATTCTCCAGCTTATGCTAGTTCTTCTTTTTAGAGTTTTGCCATCAATTTTGTATTGATCATAAAACAGATATTTCTTGTAATCCTCAAGGACAAGCCATTGTAGAATGACCTCATTTATCTATTAAACAACAATTACAAAAACAAAAAGGGGGAAATAAGACCACACAAAATAAGCATAATCATGTTTTTGTTGTTTTAAATTTTTAAAATTGTCACTCTGAAGTTTGCATTGCTATGCATATCTTCCATTACAACAGGTCCCTTGGCCTAGTTTGGTGGGAAGATTTACAAACAAGACAATGGAAAGGACCAAATCCAGTGATAATGTGGGATAGCAATCATCCTTATGTTTTCCTAGAAGGTGAGTTTTATCCTATTTGGGTACCTGAATGTGCCATCAGACATGGAGGACATAGAGGCAAGGCTCAAACTACTAAATATCAATCCAGAAATGTTAGCCCCAATACCCAGCAGGAAGAGGAAGCTAGTAAGGAGAAAAGGACAAAGAAGGCCCAGAGAGACCAAATGTCCAAATTACCATTGTGGAAACAACTGAAGACTCTGATTCAACAGGCTGAACAGATGGTCAACAACAAGGAGCTAAGTCTCCAGCCACAATATTTGTGGCCATGATAACTCTATTGAGCTGTCAGGTAAGTGGGGTCCAGGGAGAAACCTACTGAAATATTTTCCAGATCCACTTTTAGTACCTCCAGCATTGTGGACTGGAGACTCCATCCCAGTATTTACTAATGATACTCATATGATGTGTGTGTTTTTTATCTTCTTTTTTTCCCCAAATTTTAAATTATTATTATTATTTTAGAGGATAACATTTCATTTCTCTGGTTGTGATATAGACTCACAACATACATGCAGTCATACATAAAGTTAGGGCTATGATGACCATTATATTCCACAACCTTTACTGTCCCCATGCCCCCTACCCCCTGATATGTGGTTTTATAGATATTCATATTACACCCTTCGATGAGACTAGATTTAATTATACTGGTTATAGTGGACAACTACCTGTATGTTGGTCCTATAATAAAAATTCTTGTTGTCTAAGGGTATCTTCTGAGGAAAAGACAGCATATAGGGGGCATAGATGACCCAATCATATTGGCTCCTGAGACTCAAGGCCATATGTCTAGACAGTTATTAAAATTGGACTTTCTCATAACAAGCCAGTCATTTCTGTGGAATGTTCATCAATATCTTACTGTCTTAATCATTCTGTAATAGAATTTTGCATCTTTCCTAAATAGGTGGAATGTGAAAATGTCTTGCCAGTACAACAAAAAGTTTCTAGAAATAGTAAATATATTTTGGACTGGTCTCCAAGAATTGACAAAAGACAATTATGTAAGGATGCCATGACCAGTGGAGGTTTCATTGGTAATATACTAACCTTCAGCAAAGGTGGCATTAAAAAAGATCTCTGGTGCTTAATTGCATCCTCAGACTTTCTACATTATACAGATAGCCCTTTGCCTGACTTTGTAGGCAGGAATTGCAAAGAGGGTTTCTGCTATGACCTGCAAGCTTGTGTTTAATATCTTTATGCTTTAATAACTGGAAATGTAAGAGTTAAGAAAAAAGATGATAAATATCTTGTAGCCTATAAAAAGTGCAAGCTGACTAATTGCATCACTAGATTTAACAGAAAGAGGAATGCTAATCCTTCACCAACAGTCCTTTGTCTTACTACAAGCCAACATTTCAGAACCATGGTATGTGGATGCTGGTGTTAAAGTTTTACAACAGATGCATGCTCAGTTAACCTGACCTAAGCGAGCTCTGGGTCTCATAATTCTTGGAGTGGCTGCTTTAATTTCATTCATTGCTTCTACTCTAACATCCTCAGTGGCTATATCTCAAAACATTCAACATGCAAATTTTCTTAATAATTTGGCTCAAAATATTTCCAAATCCCTGCATAATCAGATAAATATTGATAAAAAGATTGAACTAAATTGAATGCCCTAGAAGCTATGTCATATATGTTGGTAATGAGCTTCCAGCTCTCAAGTTAGGAGAGGCTTAAATGCCATACTGACTTTGAATATGTTTGTGTCACTGCAGCCAAATATAATGCTTCCCAATGGGATTGGGAAAAGGTTAAAAATCAAGTAATGGATATTTGGCATAGCAATAATAGCCTGGATCTTATGGAGTTACATCATCACATCCAGGATATTTAAAAAGAAGCAAAATTGATCTTATGGACCCTATACTTCAAGAATTGAAAGGCTTTAGTCCTGGAAATATGCTGAAACATTCTGCATGGTATATTATTAGAATGATATAGTTGTTACCAATTCTCTTTTGTATTGTAATAATAGATTGCTGTACCCTCAGAGTAAAAATCTGTGAACTCAAAATAATGGCTCTTCATTTACATTTGCAAAGTAAAAAGGAGGAATATGTGGGAAGCCATCCGAGAATTGTCTGAGAATATTTTGTCAGTATTGTAGCCAGGGAGTGGGTAGATGTTGCATTGGAAATGTCCTGGGGCAGTCCCACTGGGACAGACCACTCAATGCACATGAGTTTTCCCTCTACACTGCTAGAAAGGTCCTGCACAGCACTGGATATGGGCATTACCCATTAGGAAAAGAGCAGCCTACCTGCTTCTACCTCTAATATGTTTTGGTGGATAACTTTCCATAGAATTTCTTTTATGTCTTCTGATATAAATAAAGAAAACACGGGCTCCTTTCTTTGCTAGAAGCTGGACCCATCTGGTCATCTTTGCCCATCACTGCCCTCACTTTGAAACTATTTCCTGTGTTCTGTGGTTATTTTGCTATTTTACTTTTCTTAGCTTTTACTTCTCAGCCATCCCATCCCACCAAATGGAAACTCATT
>CM053405.1:93426945-93475816 GCA_028644305.1 Xerus rutilus | reverse complement strand
TGTGGTGGTTCCCAACTATCTTACTGGTAAGTTCCACAATAATGGATATTGGGTAGTCAATTAGCAGTCTCTACCAGAATCACCGTATTTCTCAATTGTGTAGTACTGAATTAGAAATATTTATGCTCTCTGTGACAGAGCTATTATTACAATAGCATACCATGTTTAAAATACTAAATACAACATTTGTGAATGAGTTTTAAAAATTTAGCAATGCACTGTCTTAGTCTGTTTTCTGTTCCTGTAACAGAATACCTGAGACTGAGTAATTTACAAAGAACAGAGGTTTATCTAGCTCCCAGTTCTGAAGGCTAGGAAGTCCAAGAGCATGACACTAGCATCTATCTATTCAGATCTAGTGAGGGCCTCATACTGCTTCAACTCTTGTCAGATAGAATACAAATTAAAGTCAACCATATGATCACCAAGAATCACAACCCCTGCAGAAACACTTTGATGGATTTAAAAAGACAGACATCAACTTCTGATTACAATGTTCTTCCAAAAAGTTTTGGTTTAAAAAAAAAAAAGAAGTTTTCAACCATGAAGGTTCTCCAGCCATCCACATCATCTGCTCCTGACATCCAACCATTGATATCATCATGACTGGATGGTCCAGGATCAACCAAAGTAAATGATCTTTCCATCTACAAATTAAAAATAACTCATATTAGTTAATACTAAATGCTATTTCTAGACACAAAAAAATAGGTAAGATTTTCTGTGTGAGCATTTGGAAGGTAACACTACAAAATTTGTGTATTGCCAAATATGTTAATCACTAAATGGATGGATAAGCAAATGTGAAAAGCTGAATAGTGTTTCAGGTGGATCACATACAGAATGTCCTAAACTGCATTCCTTTGGACTAGGTAGGTATGTATAAAGATGTGCTCTTGAAATGTAGGTTTCCAAAGACAGAGGGTTAGTTGAAAAAAGAAATCTGAGAAACTCAGTTTACATTTGAAATATAATAGCAGGAATTACCATGTAACAAGAAATTTTTAAAAATCACAGAAATAAATTCATTAGTGACAATATATGCATTCATAATTTTATTATAGATAATTATAACCAATGAAGAATCAAACAGAAAGAAATTAGTCACCATAATCTCTCTGCCTCAAGTAAGGTTTTCTAGATATCCTCTATGCTCCTTGGCCAGTCTTATATAAAGGGCTATGAAAAATTATAAATTCATGTGACATTCTCCAAGCAAATTATCCCTTCTTAGCCCATTATATAAAAATTCTGGGAGTGCCACTAAAAAGGTACAATTTTGTATTTTACTTTTTGTTGCTTACCATTTATACTGGATAGTACTTTAATTTTTATAATGTTTTATCCCATTATTTTACCATGTTTACCAGATCACTCCTCTATGACTGTATAAATATTGCTGTTGTTTCATTTTATGTTTCTAGTAATTCTCCAATGAGTTAGTTATTTCTGGAGTTGGAGTTAGGGTGAAGAAAGTTCAGAGAAAAGGTTACTAGGGCTCTTTAGTTAATACCTGTCTGATTGAACAAACATTCTTGTCTCCCTAAAATGTTACTTGTGCTAACTTTAGTAAGGATGTTAAATGGGAAAACATGAATTAACATGTATTGAGAGTGTATAAAAAATATGTTCATGAATTGTTCTTACTACGAGCACACTTATGTTCTCTACTTTTATGAATGTAAATCATTCCTCAGAGCTAATGTAAAATAGCTCTAATGTAATGTAATTTCAAAAGATAAAAAATATTTAAAACTCTATTATTTATTATCAGACTATTTTTCCAGGCAGCTAACAAATTTAGATTTAAAATTTGTATTTTCACTCTTTTTGTCAAAAGCCTCCATATAGTGTCTCACACTTTTGAATGATGCTAAGGTAACTATCTTACTATTCTTACAGGCTTTCTTCTAGCAAAGTTCTCATTTCATCACCACTCATGGACCTCTCTGAGATCTTGAGACCACCAGTTCCTTGGCATTTCTATTTATTCAAACCCATCTCCCCTTCATTAACATAGTTCTTTCTCTACTGTTGCCAGAACACATGCTGGACTTAGAAGTAAAAATGCTAGGTCAATAATTAATAGATTTTTCCATCTGGACCAACCAAGGTTCACTCTAGCAAGCCTCAGCAAAAAAAGGCTTTAACATACGGAAATATGTGCTTAAATTCATTAAGAAGATTGGAGGAGCAGAGAAGGCAAGGGTTATCAGAATTCCTCCCAGATCAGCACTGTGAAGCTGGCCATCTTGGAGAACTGCTCTTTCAGTGTGATCATTGGGAGCCTAGGGAATAAGAAAACTACAGTCTCAACTGTGGGCGGCAGGACTGTTTCACCTCATCTGCAATCCAGGTATCAGGAAGCTACCAGCCAGTCCTCAGAGCCATGCTGATGCAGCTGGAGTCACACCAGCGTGAATACCTCACACTTCATCATGTCCCTCCCAATTCCACTGAGCTCCAAAATAAATCTGGCATGCATGCATCTGAACAGCAAAGCCTCAAAGCACATTTGAATCTCTAGCAACAGTGCTGTGAGGGAAATGGCAGGCTTTCACTTTTGATATGGCTTTTCACTTTCCAGCCTCTGACATCCAGCAACACACACCAAAAGTTGGAAGAAGTGCTGAACAAACCTATGAGAATCTTATCACAAATATCTATAATCTTCTGCTATGTTCTCAATATTTGTGTTCCCCTCAAAATTCATGTGTTGAACAGGAACCTCCACAGTGATGATAGTAAGAGGTGGGGCCTGTGGTAGATGATTAGGTCATGAGGACTGTGCTCTCATGAATGAGATTGGTGCACTTATAAAAGCTTGAGAGCCTTTAGCCCCTGCCACCATGTAAAGACACATAGAAGTCTCCATCTTTGAGGAAAGGACCCTCAGTGAACATTGATCTGCTAGCATCTGGCTGGATCTTGGACTTCCTAGCCTCCAGAACCGTAAACAAAAAATTGTATTATTTGTGTATCATCCAGTCTAAGTCTGTAGTATTTTGTTGGCAGGCCAAAAGGTCTGATAGAAGTTCCCTCTACAACTCTTCCCCTCTCCCCCTTTTAAGTCTGACCTCTTTGCTACAGTGCTCTTCCTGGAAGAATTGAACTCAAAATAAACTTTTCCTGCTGGGCACAGATGCACACACCTGTAATCACAGCAGCTTGGAGGTTGATGCAGGAGAATCACAGTTCAAAACCAGCCTCAGCAACTTAACAAGACCCTGTCTCAAAATAAAAAATAAAAAGGGCTGGGGATGTGGTTCAGTGGTTCAATGCCCCTGTGTTCTATCTCCAGTACCAAAAAAGAAAATGAAATAAACATTTCCTCCTCTAAGTTGCCCTTGTTGAATATTTTGGTCACAGTGACAAAAAGCTGACTAAGATAACTCTTTTCCTGAATCCCTTGACACTCCTATTTATCATTCTCTGTGTTCTGAACTTAGCTCCTCACTCCTCTTGGCCTGCATACTCTGATCCTGTCCACTGCATTAGCATGTTTACCATATACAACAAACCCCCAAACCATTACTCTAACCACAAAATCTTATCCAAGGAATACAGAAAGATGTCCACTACATCCTGGAAGTATCCAACTGCATAACACAAGCACCTCAACATGCCCAGTCCTAAATTCATTATCTTACATCCAAAATTGGTTTTTACCTCTGGCATCATGTGCTTGTATAAACTGTATAACTTCATCCACTTGCTGAAGTTAGAACCCTGGAAGTTCATGTGATTCTCCTGTTTCCCCTTCTGTTCCTCCACCCAAACAGTCCCCAAGGCCCATAAACTCAGTGGAATCCAGTTCTGAGTTTAATAGGTGCTCTTTAAAGAAAGACATCAGACAAGCGCATTCTAGCACTTTATTGGAAATTGGTTGTGTACGTCAATGAAATACGATAAAAGCATAATTTTTACACAATAATATCCTAATGTCTGTGCTATCTTCTTATATAGTTTAATAAATCCCAGGATGCTCCTGATGAGAGTATCAAAGAGCTTAAGTGGTCCAGAAATGTCTCTATATAAATACAAATTATAGCATCTAAAATAACCATCACTGGTTTGAGTTGCTTCCAAAAGCCTTGAGAACATCTCTTAAAACATAAATACCTTGGATTTGACTACAGTGCTGGTGCGAGGGAGTAAGGAGTACATGTGGAGCTAATGACAGCAGGAGCCAGGACACAGGGACAAAGCATCTCTAGTGCGGGGCACATGGGGGCTAGGGTTGGCGATTCTGAAAGCTGAGCAGGGATTGGACATCCTGCATTTTCCAACATTGCCTGAGTGGCAAAGCTAACAGAGACATGAGAGTCCACTGAAGAAAGAAGTCCATCACCCTAACTCCCTGGGCATTGCCAAACAATGGCAAAGCCCTCCTCCAGACAATACAGAGGCAAAACCTCGGGCACTGAAAAGATTCTGGACAGCTTTATTCAACTCCCTTCTCCCTGCCATGTTCAGTCCCTGCCCTCTGTGACGAGAGAGAAAATTTGAAGGAGTGATGCTTTAAAGAATGTAACTCTGAGCCAGTGTGCCAGTGGCCCCTTTGAAGAAGGGCAGGGTGCCCTTTGCTTGGTTTAAGGGACACAGGCAAAGGCTGCTCTGTCCACAGTGTCTCCCTCACCACCTTGAAAGCCACCACCAGCTTTTAGGCTCTTTGCTTCTTCAAAGCTTCTCAGCACTTGGCGCGACACCTGTACATCTGTGGTGGCTTCACTGCTCACAAACGGCTTTCATCCCCACCTAAGTCCCTTGGTTCTCACAAACCTATGAGGTAGGAAGGGCAGGGATCATGACCCCAGGTTGAAAGATAATGAACCTGGAACTCACAGAGGTAGGTCCCACGGCCCAGCTAGCCAGTGGCAGAACCAAAGTCAGCATGCAGGTCCAACCTCCCAAGTCCTTCCCACCATCTTGCTGAGAATAGGCTGTGGAAGGGACTCGCATCCTCATCCCCACTGGGGCTTTGGGTGGTTCTCAGACAGCCCCATTGAGCACTGGATGAGTCCGCATGCGGTAAATGATGACTGCAGTGGCTGGACACAGCAACAAGGAGGTCATGATGATGATGGTGGCCAGGATGATGAGGACAATGGCCCAGATATCCAGGATGTGCTTGGGAAGCACAGCTTCCATGGGGGATTGGCTGATGGCATCCATGCTGCCTCACTCTGCAACAGACAGGAAAGAAAAATCAACACATGTACCCTCTCCCTGTCTCCCTGGTAGGAAAGAAAGCTCCAGGAGTCAGAGACCTGGGTCACTTTTCAGCATGTGATCCTTATGGTTTCTTGATCAGTAATTGTAATGGCTTCCTTACTGAAGGCTTCCTATGACCAGGACTTGCAAGGCACTTTCTATTAACTCATTCAGAACTCACATCAACCACCAGCACTGTGAGGGAGGAACTATATTTCCATCTGTATTTTTTTTTATTCTTTGCCTTTATCTTCCCTTATGCTCAATTTACAGATAAGGAGTCAAAGTCTTGAAAGACATAGATGCTGCTAATTTCACCAAGAGTGAACCTAGCTGGGTGGCATGCCAGAGCTTCCATGTTTACTTATTAAACTACCATATTTCCAGTCTGTTTCCCTCAGCTGTGAAATGAAACATTTGTTTTTGTCCTGTGTCCCTTTCTCATTCTCCTGGTAATAGAACTACCTCTTTTCTAAGGAGAACCTACCTATTCCCTGTGGGTTAGTTGAGGCACTCACCTGAGCACAGAGATGGAGATGTGACCTAGCCTTGCCCACTACAAACCGCCATAGTCACATTCAGGGATAGGCGAGTGACCCAGGCTGGTCAACTAAGGTCCTCTCCAGTACTTTCATGCACAAGTTCTTGGAAAAGAGGATTTTTTTTCTGCTAGGATTGTTTTATTAAAAGGATGTGAGTCTGGAAAGGATGTGCCCAAGGCTGCCTTGCTTACAGGCGGAAAGTCTGTCCTAGAGATGGAAAGACAAACCAGCCTCAATGCTCATGTGAGCACCTGAACCCAGCCAAGTTTGATGCCGTCTGCAGCCCTGGACATCCCAGATGTGGGAGCCAATAATTCCCTGTTTCTTCTTAACCAACAGCTCATATGGTGTCTCTCCATTGCAGCTAAAAGAATTCAGATGAGTAAGGATGTGTATGGTTTAGATGTGGTGTCCCCCAAAAGCTTGAGTATGAGACAATGCAAGAAGGTTTGGAAGAGACATGATTGGGCTGTAGCCTCAAACTAATCAGTGAATTAATCCCTGAGGGGATTTACTGAATGATAACTGGAGGCAGGTGGGGTGTGGCTAGAGGAGGTGATTCATTGCAGGGCATGGCTTTGAGGTCTACATTTTGTACCAGGAAAATGGAGTGTCTCTGCTTTACGATCATCATGTGAGCTGCTTCCCTCTGCCACACTCTTCCGCCATGATGTTTAGCCTCACTTTGAGCCCTGAGCAATGAAGCTGCTATCTATGGACAGAGACCACTGAAACTATGAGCCTCCAATTAAATTGTTCCTCCTCTACAATTGTGCTGCTTGGGTCTTTTAGTCACAGCAGAGAAAAAGCTGACTAAAACAGAAATTGGTACAGAGAAGTGGGTCATTGCTGTGACTAACCTCACTGTATGGTTCAGAAGCTTTTGGAGCATTTTGGAATTGGTGGGAGGAATTTTGAGATGCTTAGCAGTACATGCTGGAAATGCTTTAGACTGTTGTAAGTGGAGCTTAATGGCTGATTCTGGGGGGAGCTCAGAAGACCAGAATGCCAAGAGGACTGGACAGTGAAGATAGGGCTCAAGATGGTTCAGAAAAGGAGGACTCTACTGGAATTGGAGTAGAGCCCATTTGTGTTGTTCTGGCTGAGAAGTTGTCTGCATTTTGCCCTTATCCTGAGACTTTCTGTGAAGTTGATTTTAAAAGCGATGGACTTCTTAATCTGGTGGAAGAAATGTCTAGGCAGCATAGTATTCAGGTGATGGCATGGATATTGCTGGTGGGTTTTAGCCAAATGTATTGTGATAATCAGGAGCCAAAAGCACAGCAGAAAGATTTGAAAAACTTGGACATGAAAGTTGGGAGTAAAACTGGGGCTAAGGAAGTTGCAGTTGTCAAAGACATTACCACCACTAAAGAAATGCTAAAGACATTGCCCAGAGACAATAAGAAAGATAGCTTGAGGGCACCTCAGGAGCCAGTAAGACCATCCTATCTCAAGCTCAAAGGAGTAAAAGTGAAAATTCTCTTGAGAAGAGACCAGTGAGGTACCCTTCTTACACAAGGGGGCCTAGGAAATTTTGTCAATGTGCTCTGCCACCCAGATACTCAGAGGCTGCTGCAACCAGGGTCCCTGGAGGCTTGGCTACTGCTCAAGATGGCGGCAGACCTTGGCGTCAATCATCTGGTGCTGGTTCTGCAGGAATACAGGATGCTGGAGTTAGGGGGTCATGGAGGCTTCCACCAAGATTTCAAAGGAAGGCCTAGGAAGCCAGGCAAAGTGCAGCAGGATTGAAATCCCTGCAGGCACTCCATGAGAAGGCAAAGTGTGGAGATTTGAGGAGGAAGCCGAAGCTGCAGTGGAGACCCTTGAGATTAAGAAATGCCAGTGACGTGCGATATCCTAGGAAAGCTGCAAGAATTGAGCAAAGATAAGCCAACAGAAAGGCCACTTGGCTGCAACCAACAAGGCCACAGGGGTGGAGCTACACAAGCCCTTTGGACATCATGCCATGTATGCCAGATGCTGAACACAGACTACAGGTCTTGTTTGCCCAGCTGGGTTTTTGCTTGCTTTGGTCCTATCCCTTCTTTCTATGTCCCTAATTTTGTGAATGGAAATGTTTATTCTGTATCATTATATACTGGATACTTTTAAATTGTTTTTAATTTTACAGAAGCTCACAATGGGAGATTGCCTTGAGCCTCAGAGAAGACTTTGGAATTGAACTTTGAGCAATCTCAGAACTGCTGAGACCATGGGGATTCTTGGGAAAGGACTAAAGTATTTTGCATTTTCAGATGAGTGTGAGGTTTGGGGGGCAAGGGCGAAATGTTATGGTTTAGATGTGGTATTCCTCAAAAGCTCACATGTGAGACAATGCCAGAAGGTTTGGAGAAGAAATAACTGGGTTGTAGCCTTAACCTAATCAATTAATTGCTCCCTGATAGGATTAACTGAATGGTAACTAGAGGCAGGTGGGGTGTGGCTGGAGGAAGTGGTTCATTGGGGGTGTGACTATGGGGTATATATTTTGTATCAGGCAAGTGGAGCCTCTCTGCTTTCTGATCATTGCATGAGCTGCTTCCCTCTGCCAAACTCTTCTGCCATGATGTGTAGCTTCACCTCGAACCCTAAGGAATGAGGCCACTGTCTATGATGGATGGAGACCACTGATACCGTGAGCCCCCAGATAAATTGTTCCTCTTCTATAGTTGTTCTGGTTGGGTCTTTTAATCACAGCAGTGAAAAATCTGATTAAATCAGGATGTAAATCAGTAATTCCCAATTATTTTTTATCCACCTGAGGGTCTTAGTCATTTTTTCACAGCACCCTGGGCCAAAAAAAAAACAAACTAGCAGTCCTATATAGTAAGTAGTGAGGCTGACACAGTTTAATAAGTATTTGTGTCCTAACAACTTAGCAATGAGGCTGGCAATGCCTCTCCAGTGTACGTTTCCCTGCCTAGGAGGGGATAAGCCACCTGAGAAGATAGTCTGAAATACTGAAGAAATAAGAGGCTGAGTCAAAGAATAGATCTTAGAAGCAGAACGCCTGATAGGGTCCAGCCAACACACGTGCTGGAGCTGAACGCCTAGAAAATGGCTCTAGTGGTTTATCCCCTCCTGGGCAGAAAAAAGCACCCTGGTGAGGCGCTGATAACCTCAAGACACCTGGTGCCCAACATGGGGCTTTTAATTTGTATATCATTTCTCTCTCAGCTTCCCTGGCAGCTGTAACTGCCCGCCCTAAGTTAGAATACCGGCTGCTTTCCTGGGGGTTCGCCGGGCAGGAAGTCGCCATTTTTGTTTTGAGTGGGTGATGTTCCCAGCATTACTTTATTTAGTTTTGATTTCCACAGCAAGTAATTTCCTGCCAAAAGGTGGGCTTTAGTTAGCGAAAGACCAATCTTGCAGCAGCAAGACTGTAGCTTCAAGTTAGGTTGTACTGCCATCTTTTTTGCAGCATTCCCAGGAGACAAAGAAATGCAGGCAGCAAGGACATTCATACTTAGACCAGAAAACTTGCCAATAGTTTCCCCTTACAGGTTAGAGATTTTGCCTGAATCTGTGATTGAGAGTACTCCATCCCCAGCATCCTAAACTTCCATGATTAGAGCTCAGCTGGGCAGTGCCTCTCCCAAGTTGGGTTGATCTCAGGCAGCATTCTGCAAAGATGGGTTGCAAGGTGACTGGCGAAAGATTTGCCTTCTTAGTCTGAATTGTTCAAGTCTGCAAATGGTTCTGAAAACTGTAGAAGTTGCACTTTTTCTCCCTGAATTTCTATTCTGATAAGGATTTTAAGTAAGGTTAGATAGAAATTCTCTTTCAGAGTTTTGCTCCAACTTAATATCAGGCTATCTAAAAATTCACTTTTCTCCCCTCCAGTCTGTTCCTAAATTTGGGTATACCCTCTACTTTTGAGGCAGAGGATGGCTTACTTGACCTTTTCCACGTTTTGGGCGCCAGATATCGCAAAGCTGCCAGCGTCTCAACAGGGTACTTTTTCCTGCCCAGGAAGGGATAAACGACCGGAGCCATTTTTGTGGTTGTTCAGCTCCAGCACCTGTGTGGGCTGAACCTATCAGGCATTCTGCTTTTAAAACCTGTTCTTTGACCGGTACCTCTTATTTCTTCACTATTTCAGACTCTTATTTTCTCAAGTGGATTTTTTCATGCTTTTAATGAAATTTAGAAAAATTATAAATCATCTAATGAATGTTTGGCATAAAAATAATAATGGCTTAAACCTTATACATCAGAGCACCCAGGATATTTAGAAAAGTGAGACCAACCTCATGGACCCTGCATTTCTAGCTGATCAAACACTTCATAAATTAATTGCCTTTCATCCTGGAAACATGTTGAAACATTCTACACGGTATATTATTGAAACAATATGCTGCTACTAATAGGTTGTCCTACCCTCAGATTGAGGATCCAGAAACTCAAAGTAATTACCCCTCATTTGCCTTTAAAAATTAAAAATGGGAGGGCTGGGGTTGTAGCTCAGTGGTAGAATGCTTGCCTTGCACGTGTGAGGCACTGGGTTCAATTCTCAGTACCACATAAAATAAAGGTATTATGTCCATGTACAACTAAAAATATATATATTTTTAAAAAAATTAAAACTGGGAGAGATGTTGAGAGCCATCCATGGACAGTGTGGACCAAACTGGCATAGTAGCCAGTGAATAGAAAAATATGGTCTCTGGGAATTTCGTGGCAATCCTACTGGTTAAGGCTGCCCAGATACATGTCAATTTCTGTACAGCTCTGCCAGATCCCACACAGCACTGGAGATGGGGTGACCTGCTGTTAGCTACACAGCCTCTCAGAGATGGATGTCGCTTCCCAAGATGCCAATCAAACTGTTGACTGCAAGACACAATGAAGCAAGACTCCACCCCTAAAACCTTATCTCTGCCTTTGATGTACCCCTTAAATAAAACCACCAGAGCCATTTTCTAGTTGTTCAGCTCCAGCTCCTGTGTGGGCAGGACCTATCAGGTGCTCTGCTTTAAAACGTAGTCTATCTTTTAGTTATTCACTAATTCTGCCAGACTCTTTTCTCGGGTGGCTTATCCCCTCCTGAACAGTAAACAGTACCCTGGTGAGACGCTGGCACCCTCGCGCGGTATCTGGCACCCAACATGGTTCAGTGTTAGAATTCTCACCTGCATCCCTCATCTCTTAAAGGGAACCAGTCAAAGGAGAAAAAACAGCTAACTCTTCTTTCTATCCCACAGCACACAGCTACAACCTTTTCTTTTGCTTTACCTTAAGTACTCACTAACAGAGATATCTTCACAGTCTGGATTATGAACCAGCAACCTTCCACATATGAGGCAAATGTGCTGTCCATTGTGCTGCTATTTTGGGCAGCAGTTGTCTGTGCTTAACTTTTCTTAACTCTTGGTCAGTGAGGTGCAATTCACAGTTCCACCAACAGGTTTCTCCAAGGAACTTAATTTCCCATTTTCTCTACAGCTCACTGCTAATCTGAGTTACAAAACAGTTTTAATGTTCTAATTATGCTTTTTAATAGATAAAAATATTTATTTATTTATTTATTTATTTTAATAAAATAAAAGATGTTCTAATTATGTTTTTTAATAGATTATATTTTGTTTTTTAGGGATGTCGCTAAGAGTGAATCTGACAATTACTAAAACAAAAGCCAGCAACCTGAAATATTCTATCACACAATGTTTTCATAATTGCCAGATTTAATATCATACATTAAAACAGGCCTGCCTTACAGTTAAATCAAATAAAAGCTTTAATAAGTATTTGTACCACCTCTTACAATCAGTGGAGCTACACTTATTTGTCTAATTTTATAAATGTGTATACACAATGGTTTTATTTACATTGTAACTACAGTATATGGTATTAAAATCGGCACAAATCAATGAGTGCACTCATAATTTAAAAGTAAAATACAAATGCATACAAATACCTTTAATTCACATGATTTAATAAAAATAAAGACGTTTTTAACATTATTAATGCAAATTTTTCATCTAATTAATAAAACTAATTCCTATAATAAAGTTTGTATTTATTTACTTCTAACTATTTTCTTCAACAGGAAAAACATAATTAATACTATTATCTACATTACCTGATGCCCTGACTTCTATAATTAAAAATAAATATTTTAAACTTGAGGTAAATGGAATTAGTTATATAAATTTTTTTACAGAAGATACTTATTGAACTACAAAATTAAGTTACTACTGTTAAATATAACATCAAGTAATCTTAATTCCTTTAATGCCATAGGGTACCATATTTAACATTATTGATGTTTTCATAAATTGATAAAAAGAAAAGAGCTTTAGGATTGTTTTATGTCATCACTAAAAACAAGATTACTAAGAATTAAGTCCCAACAGGTATAATTCTATATACTTAAACACTGTTTTCATGAAATGGTAAACATATAATTCCATATACAAAAGGGTCCAAAAGTTTTGACTATATTTCAATTGGAATATTTTCTCTTATTAAAATGCAATAATTTGTCTAGATTCAGAGATTTAAAAGGGTTGTTCCAGAATGTAAACAAATAACAAAAAAAAGATTCTACAGATGAGAAAAAAAATTGAAGAGTTCTAGAAGGAAAGAAGGAAATGTTTCTACAGAGAGGAACAAGGAATTAGAGTTCTAGAAGGGAAGAAAAATTTTTCTGGGTGAAAAAATCTTTGTGTGATGGAGGCTTTGGTGGTAGAAAGGAAGATTTTTTTAAATGGGAAAATCTTTGTATGGTAATATACAGGAAGGTCTGAGTAAGTGATAATGAAGATTTGAGTAGGTAAAGAACAAATATGTATGTAACCAAGTTTGTTATGAATATTTGAAACAATCAATTAAAAATATTTAAGGCTTTTCCCTAAGAGCAAATATTGATATGCTAATATATACCAAAATTTTAATCTATGCATTGAGATGATAAGGACTTCTTCAAACATTAACCTACTCTCATTCCAGTAGACTAATTTATTATGTCTGGTGAGTATTATTATTTTTCAAAAAGCTAATTTTAAAGAAATTAAGATTTACACAATTTTGATTATACAGTAACTATTATTTTTAAATACCACTTTAAATTCCAGATCTCAGACTTCTTTAAAAGCTAAACTTGATTGATTTGAAAACATCAATGTAATTATAATATTATTAGTAAATTTTTACATATCAATTGTATGTTTCTTAATATTTGTCTTTAAAATATAGGTTTAAGAGAACATTTTACTAAGCTGATGCTCTCCAAACTGAAAATTTAAACAATAGTCTCTTACAAACTTACATAACAAATTAATTTAAAACTTTAATTGTATTATTTAATATTTTATAATTGAATGTTATAAAATTTTTGTTACTCTCCACTGAGAAGTAAACTTAACTATATTTCTAAAAGACAATTAAGAGACACAAGCTTATTTATAGGATAGCAATAAGAGGTTTAAAAATGTTTTAACACCTTCCCTCAAGAGAGGATTAAAAGTTTTGTTTCAGCCGAGCACGGTGGCGCAAGCCTGTAATCCCAGTACTTAAGGAGTCTGAGGCAGGAGAATCGCGAGTTCAAAGCCAGCCTCAGCAACAGTGAGGCACTTAGCAACTCAGTGAGACTCTGTCTCTACATAAAACACAAAATAGGGCTGGGGATGTGGCTCAGTGGTCGAGTATCCCTGAGTTCAATCCCCAGTACCAAAAAGTTTTGTTTCATGTTTTGGATATAACATTAAATTATATTAATTAGTTTATATTGATCCAAAAAATTATACAAAAGTTTATAAAGTAATATTTAAATAAGAAACTAAGATTAGTTTCAAAATTGACACCTTAACTTTTGCCAAGAGACCCATTTTTACAAAAATTAAGAAGTATATATAAAAATTTTTAAAATTCTACTGGCCATAGATAACTACTGTTAACATTTAGTACATAGCCTCTAAGCTGTTCTCTATACATATAGATATACATATTTTATAGAGAATCATATTAATATTTTTAAAACTTGTAAAATTAGATCAATGTTAGATTTGGTGATAATAGAAATTTTTCCTCAATTGGTAGGTAAAAAGCTATTCTTCTATTTCATTTTTTATTAATAGTAATAGATAAAAATTTTCCTATACTCACTAAACATATTTTTTTTATTCTGGAAAGGTGTCTATATCTTCCATGTCCTTTGTAGAGGCCACCTCTCCTAAGTTAAAACTCTTCCTCTCACTTCATTCCAAGTTCGTTTAAAGTTAAGTTCAAAAGATAAATTATTATACAACTTACTATATTTTTAAACAAAAAATACTATATACATGGAGATTATACAAAATTATATTCCTTAATTCATAGCTATTATAATAATTAAATACACTTTTACTCTTGTTAATTTTATATTGTATTTTCCCCTCAAACTTTACAACTCTTATTAATGCCTTACACAAGTATCAATTCTAATATAACAACTTAAGTTAATTTAAGATAAAAGGACTATTACCTATAGAACAAACAAGTTGTAAAACTGACTTTCAGCATCTATACTGACTCCCTTTTATAATTTTGTTGCTCAGCCTATTAGAGACAAAATCATATTATACATTTGGTAAAAACTAGATTTCTTTTACTGTGATGCCCTTTTCAGCTCAATAACTTTAATAATTTTCACATGCCTATCAAGTAACTTTTGCCAATTTTCTTGGCCAGATAAAAATATTAAATCACTTCTTATTGTTTAAATACTTGTACAAAGCCAGGCCACTGTCTAAAATTTAAAGCTAATAATGCTCTGACTTATATCAATTTTTCTCTTCAATTTTAAATAATAAAGAAGGAAAATAGAACCTTACATGTCCCCACTAAATCTCACAAAACTATTTTTTAAAATATTCTTTACATTGTGATATTAAAAGTCTCACTACTGCTGAGCAACACATGGAGTAATAGAATAAACAGCTTCCACAGGGTAGAGACTATATTTCTGTATTTCCAGAAAAACCAACCTGTCATCATGGAGACAACTGAAAAACCTGGCACTTCAGACTGAACAGATAGCTCAACAACAGGGAGATAAGACTCCAACCACAGTGTTTCTAGTCATGATGACTTTTTTTTTTTTTTTGAAATCTGCCTGTGTATTTTATTTTCATTAGAAAAATATTGTCTATATAATATCTTGGTCCACTTTGTTCTCCTTTACTTCTACCATTCAAGATTGCATACTTTGATCAAGTAAAAGCAGAATCACATATCTAACATGAGAACTAAATGTTTCACATCATTAAATAGGATTTAATTGAATTAGGCTTGCTCCTTATTATTTTTCAGCAACAATAACTCATCTATCCAACATGTTATTTTCCCCATACTTTAGTTTACTTGAGCGTCCCTTCTCCCATATTCACAAACGAGTGTACATATGTGTAATTTATAGTATCAGTAACTGGATTCATGATCTAATATTCAATTTATGACAAATCCCTCTGATATGATATTTCCATGATGATAGCAGATATTTTAGTACACGTACACTTTCAACATCAATTGTAAAAATCAATGTTAATTTAAAGACATGATGAGAATAACACTGCCCACTTATAGACCTGCTATTGTGAGAGGTCCCTGGACAGCTACTGCTTCAATTTCAATGCGTGCTCCTTTGGGTAAAGCAGCGACTTGGTAAGCAGCTCTAGCAGGAAAATTACTCTTGAAATACTGTTTGTAGATTTCATTGACAGTATTGAAGTCATTCATGTCAGCCAGCAAAACAGTTGCTTTGACCACATTAGTGAAGTCACAGCCTGCAGCTTTCAGAATTTCACCCATGTTTGTAAGACCTTGTTTAGTTTCTGCTGCTATCCCTCCTGGTACAAGCTGTCCGCTGGAAGGATCCATACCTATCTGTCCAGAGATGTAAATGGTCTTGTCCACTAACACTGCTTCACGGTAGGGACCAATGGCCCCAGGGGCTTTCGCGGCGCTGATCACCTTTCTGATCAGGGACGACATATCTAGTCCTTCTTCCTCACGCCACTCCAGGAAAAGACACCCCTTCACCAACCCTGCTTGATTCTTGCCCAACAACTGACCAGCCCAGGGCAGAGTCTGAGCGACCGCAGGAGCGGGCTCGCTGGGTATTCTGGGAACTCGTCATGATGACTTTGTTGAGCTGTCAGGTAAGTAGAATCCATAGAAAAACTTATTAAGCCCATTTCTCAGATCCACCTTTAATGCACGTAGCAATGTGGACTGGGGAATCCATCTCAGTATTTACTAATGATACTTATATGATGGGAGATTTTGCAGATAAACATTACACTTAGTCATGCTGCTGAATTTAACTATACTGGCTACAGTGGAAACCTAACTATATGCTGGTCCCATGATGAACATGCTGGCTACTTAATGGTAACTTTTGAGGAAAAGATGGCATAAGAAGGACCTAAACCAGCCAATCATACTAATCCTTAACACTTAAGATTATATGTCTGGACAGTTATTAAAATGGGATGGTTATTGAAATGGAACTTTCTCATAAAAAGCCAGTCATTTCCTTAGAATGTCCACTAATATTTTACTGCCCTAATTATTCTGCAATAGAATTTGGCATCTTTCCTAAATGAATGGAATGTACAAATGCTTTGTCAGCGCAACATCAAATATCTAGAAGTGATAGATATGTTTTAGATTGACCTTCAAAAATTGATAAAAGATGGTCATATCAAGATGCCACTTCCCACAGAAAGTCCAAAGCCAGGAGGGCCCAACGTGGCACCACTGCCACTGTGTTTCGCTTTTACTTCTTAAAAAGACTTTGCAGGCAACCATGTTGAATTTGAATTTTTAATATAACAAAATATCGAAGAAGCTAGGAAAATATAATAGAGTTATTTAGAACTATTTTCAGAATCCAAAAATAAGATTAGATGTGCAATCATTCTGATTCTTTAAAAATCTCTGTGATTTAGATTACTTCGTATTGTTTTAAGTATTACTTTGTAACTATGTAATGAAGGACAAATTAAAGCCTGGCAAACTGATTTGGACTTATAGCAGTTATTTCTTATTTAATGATAATTTGGGTCCTATATATCTGAATGAATTATTTCAGGCTTCTGTTTCCATATTCACTGTATCTATGGACATAATCCATTCTGTCATGATGCTATAACCCCTGGAAGTTTCACTGGTAATATTCGAACTGTGTGGGGCGACAATATTCAAAAAGATGTTTAACCTGTTTTTAAATTTTTTTAGCGTTTCATTGCAGCCTCAGCTATTCTCCATCAACAGATGGCCTCATACCTAACTTTATAGGTAGGAACTACAAGGAGGGTTCCTGCTATAACCTGCGAGCCTATATTCAATCCTCTTATGTTTTAATTCTTGCAAATGTAAAAATAGGCAAAAATGGATCATATCATATAAATTGTAAGAAATGTAATCTAAGCTCATTTTCTTAGTAATTTGGCTAAAAATATTTCCAAAGCCCTATCTAATTAGATAAGTATTGATAAAAAAATTGAGACTAAATTAAATACTCTAAAAGCTATTGTTACAAATATCAATAATGAGCTTTCTGCTCTCAAATTCAAACAAAGGCTTAAATGCCATGTTAACTATAAGTATGTCTGTGTTACTACAACCAAATTTCATGCTTCCCAATGAAATTTAGAAAAGTTAGAAATTATCTAATGGATGTTTGACATAATAATAATGGCTTGAACCTTATGGAGATACATCATAACACCCAGGATATTCAGAAAAGCAGGACCAATCTCAGGGACCCTGCACCTCTAGCTGATCAAATACTTCATAAATTAATTGGCTCCCATCCTGGAAATATGCTGAAACACTCTACATGATATATTATTGAAATGATATGTTTGCTACTAATTCTTTTTATGTCATAATAGGTTGTCCTACCCTCAGATCAAGGATCCAGAAACTCGAGTAATTACCCTTCATTGGCATTTAAAAATTGAAAATGGGAGAGATGTTGAGAGCCATCCGTGGACTACACATGAGAACCTTTTCAGCATTGGAGCCATTGCGGCGGGTAGATCTGGTATTTGAGAACTTATAGCAGAAATCTCACTGTTAAGATCACCCATTACATATGAACTCCCATTTATTTCTGCTCAGAAAGGCTCTGCACAGCTCCAGAGATGTGGTGACCTGCCGTAGCCACACAGCCTCTCAGAGATGGGTGTAGCCTGCCAAGATGCCAATCAACCTGCTCACTGCAGGACAACATGAAGCAAGATTCCACCCTGGAAACCTTATCCCTTCCTTTGATGTACCCCCTTAAATAAAACCACTGGGGCCATTTTCTAATGGTTCTTTTCCAGTTCCTACCAAGAATGGAAGAATCTATCAGGTGTTCCCTTTAAACTATAATTCTGATTTTTTCTTTTATTTCTTCACTTATTATTTCAAACTTTATTTTCTCAGGTGGCTTTTCTCCTCCTAAACAGGAAAAGTTACCCTGGTGAGGTCTAGCCGCCTTGCAATAGCAGCTGTTTGAAAATACAATTTAAAAGATAAAAAATATTTCATTCTTAACCAGTTACTTACTAACAGAATGCATGCACTGTTAGGCACTGTGCAACTTTTCAAACTTTGGAATAGGACTGGACAATGCTATCTTCTTATTCCACAGTAAATTGTGCCCAATAGTTGTCATAGTTTGGCAATGATCAAAAATTTAACTTCATAAAAATATGACATCAACAAAAGGAATGTAATGTGTTTCAAGTTAAACTGTAACCTACCAGTATGCATAACGTCTAAGATCAGTCCTTCTGCCAAAAATGTTAAAGATCCTGCAACAACCCCTCCCTCGTTCCAGTGAGTTCACTGTGGCTCCCCAAGGTACCTCAGTGCACAACCTGGGAACCAAAGATATAGTCCTTTCCCTGCCCAGAGGGTAAGCAAGAGGCAGGAACAATCTTCTACGGTTCCATCTAAATCTAAGATCTGTAATTCCATGACCCTAAATCCCAAGGCAAAATTCCCCATTCCAGTCTTATTTCCTTTTCTTTTCTAATGCCTTTAGCTCAATGCCCACTGTTGCACCCTACATAAGTACCCAAGGTACACATGCACACATGATTCTGCATTTTCTGTTAATAACCAACACAGAAGTGTCTGCAAATAGTAAAGTGGGACATACCCATATGCTATAGTGTAGATATGGTTCAGTGTGTCTTCAAGGGTTTGTGAGTTAATTTAATCCCCAATGGGAGGTATTAAATGGGTGGATACTTAATCTATCTTTGATATTTGGGGGTGGGGCTTTTTAGAGGTGATTAGGATCAGATTATAAGATCATTCAGGTATAGTCCCCATGATTGAATCCTGGTTACTTTATAAGAAGAGTGACCAGAAGAGAACCCATCCATTACACCTTGACTCTGCCAGCAAGAAAGTCATCACCAGATGCACCCTTTGCCCTTCTGCCAAAACGGTAAGCTAAATAAGCATCTTTGACTTATAAAGTTAGTCTGCCTCGAGTATTTTGTTATTGATGTGAAAATGGACTGATACCATAAATGGAATATCAGGTGGCAATTGTAATACATTCACTCATTCATTTAACAAATATTTAGTATTGGCTACACATTTTTGTACATTTTACAAAAATAGAGCTACCTTATGATCCAGCAACCCCAATTCTGGGTATATAACCAAAGGATGTGTTCTTAATATGTGAAAGAAAGATCTTTATTTCCATGTTTATCGCAACACTAATCACAATAGCCAAGTTATGGAATGAACCAAAATGTCCATCAACATGAGAGGATTAAAAAAATGGTAAATATACACAATGGTATACAATTCAGCCTTTAAAAAGAAGAAAATGTCATTTGTGACAACGTGGCCAAACCTGGAGGTCATTATGCTAAGTGAAATAAAACAGGTACAGAAAGACATGTTCTCACTTACATATGGAAGCTAAAAACAATCACCTAGAAGCAGACCAAAATGGTGGCACCTGAAGCTGAGAGTGGGGGGAATGGGGAGAGATGTTGGTCAAAGGATACAATGTTTCCATTAAACAGGAAGAAAAACACTAAGTCTATGAAGTGAAAAAATATTTAATTATTAAAAGGAATCTGACATTGGTGAGCTCCAAAATATTTTAAATTGGAAAACCAACAGAGTGTATAGGATGATTTTGTTGTTGTTGTTCAGACTTTGTAGAATTAAGTAGATGGATAGATAAACTCACATCCATGAAAAATATTTGAGTGTAATCCCAAGGAAGGGTTAATAGTGGTTACCCTTTGGGGAGTTGGATAGGGAATATAAGACATTCATTCTTCATGTTATTATACCATTTGAATTTTTTAAACATAAGTATTCTAATCTTTTTACCCCACCTGAGGGGAAAATGGGATTTGGGGGGTTTTCTTTAAATTTCTCTGTATTAAAAAGAGTAAATAAAGCTGGGTGCTGTGGTACATGCCTATAATCCCAGCAGCTGGGAAGCTGATGCAGGAGGATCACAGGTACAAGGCAGTCTCAGCAACTTAGCAACTCAGTGAGACCCTGTCTCAAAATTTAAAATTTTTAAAAAGGGTTGAGGATATAGCTCAGTCGTAAAGCTTTCCTGGGTTATGTCCCCAATTCCAAAAAATAAAAAAATTAAAAAATAAATACATAGATACTTTTTAAATAAAATTAAGGTATGAGACTAGATCAAGGGTCACCAAATGCCATGAGTGAAAATGACCTTAGGACAGGTATTAAAAATACTAATATCTCACTAGAGCTCACCAATGTAGATTCCTTTAAATAGCTATTAAATAAGTTATTTTTTTCACCTCAAAGACATTTTTTCCTCCTGTTTAACTGAAACAAACATGTACCCTTTGACCAGCATCTCCCCCTATTGCCCACATCTTAAGTGAGAATCACCTCAGGATAGTATTAAAAAACTAACTTCTGGGTCCCAATCCAGACTCAGTGAATGAGACTCAACAGCGGATGAGAAGGCACATTTTTCCCCATAGCTCAGGTAATCTGAATGTGCAGCCTGGCTTGGGAGGCCCTGGACTCGGCCATCTCTAAGATCTCAGAATTTTTCTAGCACTAAGATTTGGGAACTGATTTCTAGGGGCTCTTTAGCTAGGTTGGCCATACTTGGACAAGTTCCAAGATGAAAGAGAAGCCTCTGGCAAGGCTCCCCAGGACCACAGGATGATCAGGCTGGGGCCTGCAGAGCAGGGAGAGGCACAGGCCGGCCCAGACTCAGCGTTGGAGATGGAGTCACTTTCTCCAAGATCTCAGAAACAGAAGCATGAGTCACAGAAGCCACAAACTGCAAACAGTTAAAGAGAGACGGGGGCAGGAGAAACCATTCTTTGTGGTCTCCTGATTACATCAACAGCAAGCCTGCCTTAAGCCAGAGGAACCCCGCAAAAGTACTTTCCGGTAAATCCATTAACATCAAACAGTCACTGGGACTCCAAATGCCAGGAATAAATAATCTCCCTGACTGATTTTCATAAGCAAAACCTGTCATTTACAGGAACACAGGCTTCAAGACTCATCCACACTCTTCGATCAGGGAATACTAAAGCCAGAGCCAGTCCTGTTTTACAGGCAATGAAACAGACATCCTGGGGTCCCTACCACTTTCACTCCTTCCTCCTCCCAGAATAATCATTGAAGTACATAATCTGATCATATCATTGCCCCTAACTACAACCAAACAAAAGCAAAGCAAGTAGGGGTAAACGAAACATTTTCTGTAACCGGTATCCTAGACTAATATTACTCTTGTGCAAATGAAACCATATTTAAGACCACAATCACAAAAACAAATAAAAGTAAACTGCTCTAGCAAAAGTTCAGAGACACAAGGGATAGGGCTGTGTTCCTACCTACTCGGCATGGTTGGATAAATATCCTTAGGAATCCTATGCACTAGATATTAGGTGTACCCACCCACTTTAAAAACATGCAATTCAAACTAAAAGCAATATTTAACCATAATACACAAAATTTACATGGTATTAAATTAAAGTGGGTTTTTTTTCCCTTCTAACTGGAAAAATTTGAGAAAATAATTCTGCCCAGTTTCTTGTGTTTTGGTTTTTGGTGTCCCTATTCAGTGCAATCTGCTCACTTGGTGGTCCTGCACAGCTGTCCCCTTGACTCCTTGGGCTTCTCCAAACACAGTTAGAAAACCACAGGTCACAATGTTCTCCAAGGGACCAGACCTTCCACAGCTACTGTTCCAGGATTCTAAGGCTGGCCAGACATGTGGTCAGGAGGGCACAGGGCACTGTTTCACTCTTCCCAGTCCTCCAACACGTGTCCTTCAACAGGCTGTTCCTCCTCATGTGGTAGGGGTTTCAGACACTACGAAAGAAAAATTTTGTCCCCAAAATAAGAAGCATGCAAATCATGTAGTCAGTATCTTTAATTTCATGCTGGATGAATTTGCTTGGAAAAAAGCAGGACTCAAGTTTCTGCAAGCTGACTTCTGTTTGATCTTATCTGGCATCCAGTGCACTGGCTCTTTATCAGGGCTTCAAACTTGCTTCTAGGTACAACTAATTAATACTCACAGATCACTTTGCTAATAATTTGCTTCACAGATATACTGCTTGTTATTTCTGATTAATGGCTCATGAAGGGATTTAGCCCAAACCATTTGCGTCACAAATTGAACCCTGTCACTGATAAGAAAATCATGTTACAATGACCATGGGAAGAAAAACAGCAGTCAGGCCTGAACCCCTGTCATTTCGAACTGGTATCCTTTATCGACTATTTACCTCATTAATTAATAAGAAACGCTTGACATATGTTTAATATAAGTTTGTCTAAGAAACTGCTTCAACACCTCCCTGAGCTCTCAGCAGAGAAGCCACTGATACCAGACGTGACGCCCTATCAGATTACAGGCCCTGCACTGCCAACTCAGTGAATTGCTGCTCCTCAGTCCACAGAACTCAATCAATTTAGCCAATTCAAAGGAAAAGTCAATAGTCACAAAATGCTGAATTTTGTCTCCTCTAACAAGATTAAGTGTAAGGGCAAAAAGTGAAATTTTCACTCTTTCTTTGAAGAGGGAAATTTTGTACTTTTTAGAAAGGTGGAAAATTCACCCCATCTATCAAGTTCTCCACTTGATCCCCTTCAGGCAAGATCCTACTGTGTGTTTAGAAGAGACCAAATTCTACCTCTAGTACTATTTTTCTTAAGCAACTAAATTCTTCAGCAAAGAATCATTGTTCCAACCAATCTCATGATACAGCCAATTTTCTAGTTATATGAAAAAATGATGTTTCATAAATAAAAATTTCCCACAAGTTGGCAATTTTGGAATAAGTGGATTCAAGGCAACAACAGTGTACTATCTAGTCACCTTTCAACTAGAGATTCCCCAGCAAGCAACTTTTTTCTTCTCTGACAGGGCAATCTTGTTTTTATTTTTGTTTGAGTACAATCAGAACAAGTCACTCTGTCCAGAATAGTCATTAATTTATTCATTTGTCAAGGACTTGCTAATAAGCAAGATGTTCTGTTAGGAATAACTATGACTTACTCATTATGTCTGTTTTACACAGAGCACAGAGAAGTAGAGCAGCCTCCCCTTACTTCCTCAGACATATGATCATAAAAAACAGCATTTGTTTAAAAAATGCCATTCGTTTATATCTGTTTAAAACTTTAACAAACCTGTAGCAAGAGCAAATGTTAAGTACTATTCTAGTCTTGCCCCATTAACATATTAACATATTAAACCTTCACAATAATCCTGTACGGGACATATTCTTTTACTGCTGTGAAAACTAAAGCTAAAAGAAGTCAGTTGGCCAGTGATCACAAAGTTTGAACAGGATTCAGACTCGTCACTCACACACACCCACATGTATAAGCACAGAGTGTGTCAGATCCACAGCTCTCTTCTCAGTCCAGGTCAGATTTCCATTGTCTCTCACCAAAGGCCTTTCCCGATTGAAAAGAATAAAAAGAGATATGTGGTTTACAAAGATCAGGATTTCCAAATCTAGTAGTGGCAAACAAGACAACTGGACAAGTCTTTTTACTGAAGACAACTAGAAAAATAGGCAAAAAGGGGGAAGAAATCTACTTGAAAGCACTAAGAACTAACAAAATAATGAAGAACAGGTTAAGATCTGGAAGAAGTAAAAATCAAAGGAGGTGAACGTGACATTTGGGGCAGTATTTTTCCCAGTGGAAAATGGGGACTGAACAGTGCTTCTGGAAGACTCAGAAGGCTAATGGAGCAAAACCTGGAATCCGAGACAGCAAGGGAAAGGGAGGAGAGCCTCTGCACTTTGAGCTGGGATCTCAGGAGCAGCCTTCATGCCAAGGCTGACAACTGTCCTCCCAGAGACAGTAACCAGCCTGAATGATCAGTTTCTAAAATTGATTCAGATCCTTACATTAGTAGTATCTTCCTGTACCTGACAATAACATCATGATAAGACTCAATTTTTTTTCATATACAATGTCCAATACATACCCAAAAGAAACCAGTAATAGAAAAAAAAAATGGCAAAAGTAAAACTATTAGAAAACAGAAAATAGAAAAAATACTTTAGGGGCTCCAAATATAAGAGTTACCACACACACACACACACACACACACACACACAGTGAATAAACTTGTTTACTATGTTTAGGGGGGAAAAATATAAGAATATGAATTTTTACAGAGGACTGGAAACTACAAGAAAGAACACATCAGGTTTCTTAAAGAACAAACAGGAGTACCAGAACTGGAAAATAAAATAGTAGAAATTATAAATTCAGTAGATACGCTTAACAGCATACCAGACATATATGAAAAGAGGATTAGTGAACTGAAGGATCACATAAAAAAAGATTTAAAGCCAAATTTTTTAAAAAAGAAAGAACAAAGAAATACTAGAACAGAAAATATAATTTTAGGAATTAAAAATACAATAGATAAGCTTAACAGCATAGTAGACATACTTGAAAAGAGGATTAGTGAATTGGAAGATAGATAAAGAAATGAAACAGAAAGAAACGAAAGGGTGGAAAATTCTGAAAACTGGATAAGGGACACAGAGGAAATAGTGACAAGATATAACACATATGTAACTGGAACACCAAAAGGAAAGGAGAATGGGGCAGAAACAAAATTCGAATAAAGAATAGCTGGGAATTTTCCAAAGTTAATGAAAGACATCAATCCACATGCTAAATTAGAAGCCATAGGGACTCCTAGAAGAATGGGATGAGAATAATTATATTTTCATATAATGGCATTGAAAAACTAACTATGTAAATCCATAATTAGGCACATTATAGTAAATCTGCTAAAACCCAAAGATAACAGAAAAATAAGACAAGTTGTCTTCAAATGGGATTAATAATTAAAGATACATAATCTTTAATCACTAAGAAAAATATTAAGGAGGCTGGGGATATAGCTCAGTTGGTAGAGTGCTTATCTAGCATGCACAGGGCCCTGGGTTCAATCCCCAGCACCAAAAAGAAAAAGAAAAATACTGAAAGAGTGCATAATAACTTCCACAGGTTGGGGAAACAGCAGGAAAATAACAACAGCAGCATAGAATAGACGGGACACATAAAAAGCGTAGAGAAAGATGGCAACCTTAAATCCAAACAAAAACTATTAGAGGAGATAACAATAAAATCAAAATGTACATCTGTTTTTTACAAGAGACTTGGAGGTTAGAAAGGCTGAAAGTAAAAGGGTACAAACAAAACACCATGTAACTATGAATTATGAATTAAGCTAGTAGACCTATCCTACTATCACACAAAGTAGACTTAAGCCAAAAGTCTAACCAGACTTGGAGCCTCAGGTTTAAGCATGGTCAGGTTTCTCCAGTATTGCCCCAATGAGCAGGGAGATCCGGTCTACACACTGAAGAAATTTGAACCTATGGGACAACAGACTTGCTCAATCCATCCTGCTTGCCTCTCCCCAATGATGACAAATACTGGCCACACCCAATCACCATCAAGAAATGCTTCAAGGAGCTCATGACCCAGCAACAACGCCCTGTTCTCTGAGGGTCCCTTAAATTTCATGTCTCTTCTGCCGCCTGCTCCACTTCAGAGCATCCGTAACTAAAGGCTTTAATCTGTGCACCATGAAGCCTTCTTACCACCCATGCCCTTTGGAATCCAGTCTCCTCATTGGCTTTGATCATGCTTGTATGAGGCTATTATGGTGGCTCCTCTTTAAAGGAACACGTTTTTCATATTTTGAGTTATTGCTACATTATTAAAGATAAAATGGTTTGAAGAGGAAAAAAGTATAACCAGAGATACCAGAAAGGTAAAATGATCTTTAATTTTTATATACCTAATTTCAGAATTATAAGAAGAAAGTGACAATTTCAATACTATGTTACAACATAACAAAAAGATTTTTAAAAAGCAACTATGGACATAGAAGATTTCCTAAATTAATAGTTTTTTATAATATATTATTTCCAATAGAAAAATATCAACAGCCGGGCATAGTGGTGCAAGCCTGTAATCCCAGCGGCTAGGGAAGCTGAGGCAGGAGGTTTGCAAGTTCAAGGCCAACCTCAACAATTTAGTAAGACTCTGCCTCAAAATAAAAAAATTTAAAAGGGCTGGGGATGCAGTTCAGTGGTTAAGCACCCCTGAGTTCAATCCTAATTACCAAAAAGAAAAGAAAAACACATCAAAGATAATTAAATACAAAAAGTTAACATTTAAATGGTTTCCTCTGAGAATAACTATTTTCATTTAATGGTTTTGGGAGAAAAGCAACTGAATAATTACATTAAAATAAAAGAAAGCATAACATATCGTTTTAAAAACAATAAGTTCAAAGCAGAATTGTTTTAGTCTAGGAAACAGGTAACTTTTGAATTTCACTAGTAAATTTAATTTCACAAGTAAATTCACTTGACCTGACTCAGAAAATAGGGTGCTGGTTCTAGCATGTTTCAGGTACAACCATAAATAGGTTATTACTAGAAAGCAATTATGGCATGCAAAATTCTAAAACGGTCCTCATGAATTCTGTCTCCTAGTATTACTCCAGTTATACAGCAAATGAGAAGGACCTTTGCAGATGTAATTTAAGGTTAATACAGCTAATGAAGAAGGTACTGGTAACCCTTGAAAAGTTATTCACTTCTCACTGTGGATTAGGTTTTAGATGACTTTAATCAGAAGTTTGTCCAAAGTGGGACAGTTGGAAATCTTTTAAAAGAGGGCTTAGGATTTCCCTGAAGTCAACTCTCTGGCTGGCCTCAAAGAAGTGACACACTGTGAATGTTAAAGTAGCAAGGAAAAGGAATCCAGCCCACAATCTGGATGAGGCTGGAGAAAAAATCCTTCCCTCACTGATCTCCAGATGAGAAAGCAACCTAGCCAAGACCTCGACTGCAGCTTTGTGAGACCCAGCTAAGACATGCTTGGACTTCTGACCTAATGAAACTATAAGATAATAAAAGTATTAGGTTTGTGATCACTTGTTATGCACCAATGAAAACTAATGCAGCAAGTCTATACATTCTGCTGGGTTTGTTCTGTAGAGATGAAACTAATGGTGTTCTAGAAATCTACACAGAATTCAGACACTATCCAGTTTAAACCACATAAGCTACCTCCCATTTTACACTTGAGGAAAATGAGGGCCAAAGAAAGGAAATGACCTGCCCAAGGTAACACAGTAAGCTAATGGTGGAACTGAGAGAACTCAGGCTCTGGTAGGCAAAGCTGTTTTGAATTCCTTCGCCATCTTATTTGAGATGGGAGCTGGATGACAACGCCAAGGGAGGTGCTGGTTGGAAAACACAGTGGTAGACAGGTGGTAAAATAAACTGATGGAAACTATCAAAGCCAGGCAGGTTGCTCTCTATATCTTTCTGCTAGGTAAGAGCACATGAGGTTGCTTGAGGCCCAGAGCCCTAACAAACATCACAAAGTGGAGCTGAGTGGTTTTCCAGGATCAAATACACACACACACACACACACACACACACACACACACAATCATCAGAATCAGTGACGCAGTCCTACCTTTACGATTCATCCCTTAGCTTGGGGCCCAAATGCAAATGAATCTACTGAAGATGATAATAGGCAAACCTTATAAGTCACTTATTTCCTACTGTGGGTGCAAACATCAGAGAAGTGGAAAAAGCAATAGAATCCACTTATGGTGGGAGATTCTACCAAACGGGGCAACTCCACATGCATACAGAACAAGAGACCGGGAGAGGACTGGCAGAGACAACTTTGCCTAGGTTCCACCCCTGCCCCAGCACTGACGTCACCCAACACAGTTTATGCCTGCTTCTGTCCAGAACACCCCCTCTATTCAGGAAGAGGAACTAAGTAAACATCTCTTAAATCAACAAATCTTCAAGATCCTATATTCTTGTAAGGCCATGGAAACTCTTTCAAGTGGAGGGAATATTTTGAAACAAGAGGGAATATGGAGAGATTCTTTCCTTTAGATTCACGCTACAAAGTAGTTTTAAAAACCCATGGGCTGGAGCTTGGCTCAGTGGTAGAGCGCTTGCCTCCCATGCGCGAGTCACTGGGTTCGATCCTCAGCACCACATAAAAATAAATAAATAAAATAAAGATATCGCATTCATCTACAACTAAAAAAAAAAAATTAAAAAAAAACCCAGACTCCAAGGCCAGTCTGCATGGATTTAAATATGGCTCCACCACTTTCTGGCTCAGTAACTTTGAATATTACTTCCATATCCTCATGCTTCGAGTTACTCAACTGAAAACATAACCAAACATGGGAAAATAGTTATCTGCTTCATAAGAAAAAGAGAACTAAATAAGAAAATCACACACGGTATTTAACATCACACACAGCACTCTACAAATGTTAATTCTTAATCTGGAAAAATTCCTGGCTATAGGGACTCATTAAAGTAAGCAAATAAATAGCCTCCCTTCTTTCAGCTAGTTTGTTAGCATCCCAGACTTGGATCATGTCTTTACTTCATCAACAAAGATGACAGATGATACTATGGTTTGGATATGGTTTGTCCCCAAAGGCTCCTATGCTGGAAGCCTGGTCCACAATGTATAGTACCGAGAGGTGATTAGGGCCTGAGGCTGCCATTCTGAAAAGAGATTAATGCCCATTTCTAGGAGTAAGTTAGTCACCACAAAAGAGAGTTGTTATGCAGTAAGGCCACCCCACATGCTTGGCCTTTTTGACACATACTTCCCTTTCTGCTTTTCTACCATGAGGCCCTTACCAGAAGCCAGATACTGGTATGTCTTGAACTTCCAGAACTGTAAGCGAAATAAACCTTTTCTTGAAATTTACCCAGCCTTGAGTATTTTGTTACAGCAATACAAAACAGACAAGCTACGTAATAATCCAAATTAATGATGTTTTTTAAATTAACAGCACAGTGATTAAACTGATCTAGTCCTCCAGTCAAATAAGAGTGAATTAAGAGATAGACATAATAAAATACAGACTTTGCCCTCTTTTTTTTTTAAATATTTTTTTTTTAGTTGTGAGTGGACAGAATATCTTTATTTTATTTTTATGTGGTGCTGAGGATCGAACCCAGTGCCTCCCACATGGTAGGCGAGCACGCTACCACTGCGCCGTAACCCCAGCCCTGCCCTCTTTTGAAAGAAAAACATATCCATTATAATCACCAATTGCAGAGAAGTGCAAAATACTTGGACTGCTACACTAATGGTATAGGCCATTTACTACCCGAAAACAGGAATGAAGTAGAAAGAGCATGGATTCTAGAATGGAGGGTCTTGATTTGAACCCTGCCTTCCACCCTCATTAGAGGTGAGACTTCAGCGGAGTTATATAGTAATCTTTAAACCTTGACCTTCTCCTCTGTAAAAGAAGGATATTAAAAGTACTACAGCACAGCATCCTGTCATGAAGGTAAAGTGAGACAACGTGTACACTGCCGGAACATAACAGAAGCTCAATCCTCATTCCTTTATCTTGCCTTAGTAACATGGATAGTAAAATGGAAGACCACAAAAATGAGGCTTTGGATATAGGTTTGGAAGCATAAGGTGAAACTCAAAAGGAAGAAAGGAGGGGAAAGGTAGGCTGGGCAGAGCAGACATCATCAACAAAGCCCAGCAGTGAGGAGATGCTCAGTGTGCTGGGGGTGTGTGTAGTCCTCGTGACTTTGACAAAAGGCTTAACCTCCTTGAACTTCAGTTTCCTCATTTAAAATTTAATAATAATACTAACAACTTCATTGGGATGCTGTGGAGGTTAAATCAGTTAAATGTGCTATTGGGAGATGGTGGAAATTTTAAGGGGAGGACCTAGTGGAAGGCCCTCAGTCAGTGGGGGTATGCCCAGGAAAGGAACACTGAGACCCCAGCCCCTTCCTCTTCCTCTTTCTTTGCTATGGCTGCCATGAGGTAAGCAGATTGTTCTGCCATGTGTTCCCACCATGATGTGCTACCTCCCCAAAAGCAACAAGCCCCAAAGTAACAAGGCCAATAAGTCATGGACTGAAAACTCCAAACTTGTGAGACAAAATCAACCTTTTGTATTTATAAGTTTATTATCTTGGGTATTTGTTACAGTAGCAGAAAACTGAATAACACAAGCACTCAAGACAATATCTGAAACACAGTAAAGGTTTCATAGGATTAAACTGAACTAATGAACACAGGAAAAAAGAACTCCTAAAAAAGAGTTCAGCCGGGGGTGGGGGCGCACGCCTGTAATCCCAGCACTTTGGGAAGCTGAGACAGGAGAATTGTGAGTTCAAAACCAGCCTCAACAATAGCGAGGCTCTAAGCAACTCAGCAACTAAATAAAACACTAAAAAAATAGGGCTGGGGATGTGGCTCAGTGGTGGAGTGCCCCTGAGTTCAATCTCCAGTACCAAAACAAAGAGTTCAGAAGCCGGATGCAGTGGTACATGCCTCCAGCAACTCAGGAGTCTGAGGCAGAAGGATCCCAGGTTCTAGGCCTGCTCTGCAACTTAGCAAAGCCCTAAGCAACTTATCAAGACCCTGTCTCAAAATTAAAAATTAAAAAAGGGTTGGAGACTTAACTCAGTGGTAAAGCACCCCTGGGTTCAATCCCTAGTACAAAAAAAAAAAAAGAGTTCAACTTCTTTTTTCAACTATTCTACTGTTTAGTTCAACTATTCTACTGTTCATTAAAGTGCTATGACTGCTCTATGACTGATCTGAGTCCAATGTAGGAAACCACAGTGATATGTTTCATTAGCAAATAGCCTTTGATAGTCTGTCCCTGGCTCTAACACTGTACCGGAAACAGCACACCCTCCACTCTATACTGCAGCTAACAGTTAACTTTGAGAGATTGCCAATGGTTATCCAACCGGTTTTACCACCAAGGAGCTCACAGAGAATGAGGACAATTAAAAAAAAAAAAAAAGACTTCCTGCTAACAGGCGAGCTGAATTCTCCCAAAGTGAGAGAAAAGGCAGATAGAAGCAGGTGGCATCCTGCAGGTGTGGCCTTAGCCCAGCATTGCCAGAGCTCTGAGCATACAGGGCCACTGCTGTTTCCTTTCCACCAGACACAGAGGCCAAGGAAGAGGCAGCAAACACCGGCTCTGAGTAAGTGATACTCGGTGTGTGTGAAGATGCGTGATTCTGCAAGCATCTTGCAGAAATGTAAACCATGAGGCTGATGGTTTCCATGGGACAGGCCTCAGGGGGATCCAGCATCATCCACCTTCCAGAACTCCTTTCCAAAGCTGCATCCTCAGAAAGAGCTGGTAAGATTGCCAGGGAAGAATGTCTTCTCAGGACACAGAATACAACCCACTGGCACCCTCAGTAGGGGACGCCTAATGACCTGTGTCCCAAGGGCATATCCCACTTGAGGACCATTGCTGTTCCCTCTTCTTAGGGTGCAAAGCATGTTTAGAGCCGGGCACAGTGGCTCATGCCTGTAATCCCAGCACTTTGGGAGGCTGAGACAGGAGAATCGCGAGTTCAAAGCCAGCCTCAGCCATGGCGAGGCACTAAGCAACTCAGTGAGACCCTGTCTCTACATAAAACACAAAGTAGGGCTGGGGATGTGGCTCAGTGGGTAGTACCCCTGAGTTCAATCCCCAGTACAAAAAAAAAAGCATGTTTAGAATGGGCCCAGACCATTTCCTCAATGTCCATGATCTCAACTGTTACTGTCAGTTTTTCCAAATCCTCCCTGTTGAACTGCCACTCTCACCCACCAGACATTCTTTGTCTCATACCTTGTTTTATTTTCTTCATACACTTTTCACAAATTAGCTCATCTGCAACGTGTTTATTTGTTTTGACTTTTACTCCTAATGGGGTGAAGCCTTGTTCCTTGGACCCCTCAAATGGAAATAGGCAAAGAGCAGAAGACCTGTGTTTTGTTTACTGCTGTATCCTCAGCACCTATCCCTGGGCCTGGCATGTTGTTAGTGCCAATAAACACAAAATCGATGAAGGCATGGATATGGAAAGACTAGGTGACTTCAGATCTGAGCTCAACTCATGGAACTTAATTGGCAGTGGAGGTCCAGAAAGAATCCTGATCCCTGTGGAAGTTCCAATGACCCTAAAAGTCACAACCATAGTTCCAAAACAAAAGAACATCTTTTCATTTCATTTTCTGGAGTCTCTGAACATTCAAGGGGATTATAAGGACCTCTCTCATTCCCAGCCCACTCTGTGCACGCACCAGGCAGAGGACTGGCCTTTCAGAGTCAAGCCCTTTGATTCCCTGCTACTCACTAGCTTGGGTTGGTGTACTCACATCCTAGTTTTGACTCTCTGCATGCAGGAGCTGGACACTGGGGAGAAACGGAGTTTGTTGTCCATAGTGTAAAACTTTTTTTCTCTGTTCTCATAAGAGGACAGGGAAGCTGATGGAGGAGGAAGGGGTTTCTCATAGCCAAACCAGTGTGAGGACATCTTAGCCTCACATATACTCTTGGAAACAGTTCTCATCGCATTGTGTAAGTCAGCTTCAAACATTTGCTAGCCCAGCACAGATTCATTTCACCAGGGACCTCTGTTCCAAAGAAAAAGGCCAGAGGAAGAAAGAGACAGGGCACACAAACTATCAAGAATGTGAAATGACTCAAATCAGAGAACTTTCTCCAATGACCCAAGGTCCCTAAGGAAAACTGTTCTTGTTTCACCCCAACTGGTCCCTGTCTTCTCCAAAATTTCTAGCAGGTTAAAGATCTGTTCCCTGCCTGAGTTCTATCTGTTCCTCTGTGGTTGGAAAAAAATGGAAAAACACCAGCATAATTATTTCAAAGAGATCAAAAATGTAGCCAGAGCTGTTCAAGACTGCACGTACTATCTGACAAGCCAATCACAGAGTTTCAAAAACCGAGAGCGAGCCAGAAGAAAGGAAAACCCAAGCCAAATCCACAGCTTCTTATTTCAGCCACTACCATCCATCACTGTTATTTGCCAGTGACAAAGTCCTGCGGTGTGCTGAGCCGACAAAGGAGACTCCCCGTGAGAGGGGCCACAGGGTGGTCCGTGACAGAGCTACGGAAGTACTGGAATGTGGTGTTAAGCCGCTGCCTCACTGATTGATCCCAAACAAGTCTCTCTCCCAAAGAGGGCCTCACATGGTACAGCAGACAGAATAAAGTTGTCCCCCACCAAAGATATCCATGTCCTGGTCCCCAGAACCTTGAATATAAAAAAGGAAGTATGACTCAGGGCAGAAACATGAGAGCACAGACAAAAAGGACTTTGCAGATGTGATTAAAGTTAAGGACTTTGAGGTGGAGAAATTACCCTGCATTATCCAGGTGGACCCAACCTTATTACATGAACTGTTAAAGGTGAAGAGCAAGTCAGAAGAGAAGATTAGAGAGATGGAATGGGGAAGGATTGATTCAGTTTTGCTAGCTTGAAATGCAGGGAGCTAACTAAGAGCCAAGCAGTCTGCCAGAGGCTAGGAATGGTCCTTCACATACAGCCAGCAAGAAAGTGGTGACCTGTGGCCCTGAACCATAGAAAGTCAATTGGGCCAGTAACTCAGATAAGCAGAAAAGCAATTCTCCCTAAGAGCCTCCAGAAGGAGGGGAAAAAAACGCAACTTGAAAATACCTTGATTGATTTTATTCTCATGGGGCCCATACTGGAGTCTGACTTACAAAACAATAATTGAATAAAAAATGTTTAAAGCTGCTAAATTCGAGTCTCATAAATTGTTATTGCTGTAATGAATACATGGTGTAGTGTGATCCTGAGTAAATGACTTTCCAACTGGACCTCAGGTGTGCTGCCAGTCAATTAGAAAGAATGGACAAAATGATTTCTGAAAGTCTGGTCCACTCTGGAAGGCTGATCGCTCTCCTGATACTCTGCCTCCACCACAGCTTAATCCCCAGTTCTAGAATGAACTTGGGTTGAAACCATTAAAGAAAAAACAGAAGAGAGTGAAAAAAAAAGAGAAAAACAATCTTTAAAAAGCCCCAAGATGCTAAGACAATATCTAAGACACAAACAGAGGGTCTCCTGTTTTGCCATTTGTTATTCTCTTGACCTACCCCTGACGAATAAAGTGGGACGTGTGGGAAAGCCAGCAGAAGGCTCCAGATTCAATTGGTAAAAGTCCAGAGCAATGAGTTAAAGATTTTGAAACCTTATCACAATACTCAATCTCAAATTATACTACAGAGCTATAGGAACAAATATAGACATGAAATAGAAGACACAGAGACACACCCACACATCTGATCCTTGACAGAGGCCGCAAAAAACATAAAACACCAAAAAAATAAATAAATAAATATAGGCTTTTTAACCAATGGTACTGGGTAAATTAAATATTCCTATGTAGAAAATAAAAATAGGTCCTATCTCTCCCCGTGCACAAAAGTCAACTCAAAGTGGATCAAAGATCTAGAAATTAGACCAGAAAAATTGAAAATGCCAGAAGAAGACACAAGGTCAACAATTCAACATACAAGCATTGACTTCTTTAATAAGACTCTTAAAGTTCAAGAAATAAAACCAAAACTCACAAGTAGGATAGCATCAAATTAAAAAGCTTCCCCACAGCAAAAGAAACAATCACAAGCATGAAGAGAGTCTGCAAAATGGGAGATACTCTTTGCCAGCTACTCTTCTGACAGAGGACTGATATCCAAAATAAAAAAGAACTTAAAAAACTTAACACCAGAAAAACAAATAATTATTGTCAGTCAATAAAGGGACAAGTAAACAGTCATTTCTCAAAAGAAAAAGTACAAATGGCCAACAAACAGATGTTCAACATCCTCAGCAATCAAGGAAATGCAAATCGAACTACATTGAGATTTCATCTCATATCGCTTAGATTGATAAACATAATAATACAAATAAATGCTGGTGAGGATATGAGGAGAAAGGAACACCTATACATAATTGGTGAGACTGCAAACTATGAACAACCACTTTGGAAAGCAGTATGGCGATTCCTCAAAAGATTAGGAATGGACCCACCATATGACCCAGCTATGTTATTCCTTGGTATTTATCCAAAAGAGCTGAAAGCAGCATACTCTAGTACCTGAAGTCGCCAGTGATACCTAAAGCGCTGTTCACAATCGTCAAGTTATGGAACCAGCCTAGGTGTCTGTCCACAGATGGATGGACAAAGAAAGTGTGGTATATATACACAGTGAAGTTCTACTCAGTCATAAATAAAAATAAAATTATGTTATTTGCTGGTAAATGGATGGATCTGGAAAACATCATGCTAAGTAAAATAAGCCACACTCAGAAAGTCAAAGGTCAAGGGGCCAGGCACAGTGGTACACACCTGTAATCCTAGCAACTCAGGAGATTAAGGCAAGAGGATCACAAGTTTGAGGCCAAACTCAGCAACTTGACAAGACCCTCAGCAACTTAGTGAGACTCTGTCTCAAAATCAAAAATCAAAAAGGACTGGGTACGTAGAGTGCCCCTGATATTCAATCCCCATGACCAAAAAAAATAAAAAAAATAGGAAAGTCAGGGATCACATGTTTTCTCTCATTATTTGGAAGGAAGAGAGAAGCAAGGAATTTTTAAAAAGGAGATCTCATGATAATAGAAGGGAGGACAGTAGAGGGAGAGAGGAGGGATAGGAAAGGAGAGGAACTGTGGAATGAAATGGACCGAATTATGTGCATATATAAATATATCACAATGAATTCCATTTTTATGTATAATTTTAATGTGCCAATTTTTTAAAAAGTAATAAATAAACAGAAGGAAAACCATTAATGTGGAGGAAGGGGCTCAGGGGGAGGAAAGAGGGCAGGAAAATGGAAGGAAATTATGTTATATGCATTTATGAATATGTCAAAATGAACCCCGATATTATGTACAATTATAATATACTCATCAAAACATTTTTTAAAATTCTTTTTTAAGTTTCCAGGGCCTTGTGAAGGTAAGATATAAAGTACTGATTATCAAAGTCTGTCTGAGAATGGATCAGAAGTAGTGACATGTGTCCCAGATACTCATCATCACTAGTTGAAACTGATTTGGAAAACCCAATTTTCTCTGCATCTCCTTCTCCCTCCTGTATTTCATTTTCCCTGAACCCACATAGTGGGTCACCAGCAAATCACATATCCAATTAGCTAATCATAGTACAAACCAACAAAATAAGAAAGCTACACACAACCAAGTAATGGACACAGTCTGAATCTGGCTTGATGTTGCTTAATATGCCAAGCAATTCTAATTCTCACCTGTTCCCCTTCCTGGCTACCCAACAATCTTTACGACTCCATTCTCTCTTGAGGTTCACCTTCTGTCTCCCTAGAGAGCTATAAGGAGACTAGGGCTAGTGACGTTCTAGTATACTGTCAGATTGTCACCTGACTTTCCCCAAGTCATCTCGCAAGTAAGTAACAGAGGCAAGATCTGAACCGTGCTTCCCCCAAATTCCAATGAAGTTCAGAGGACAGATCCTGAAGCCAGACTTCCTGGACTCAAACCTCCCTCTGTCACTTCCTGTGTGATCATGGATGAGTTACTTACTCTCACTGGAGCTCAGTTCTCTCATCTATTAAATGGAGGGAATGATCACCCCTCCCAAATAGGATTGTGGTTAAGACCAAATGAGTGAGGCTGGGCACGCCTGTAATCCCAGCAACCTGGGAGACTGAGGTGAGAGGATCACAAGTTCGTGAACAGCCTCAGCAAATTTGCGAGACCATAAGAAAATTGGTAAGGCCCTTTCTCAAAATAAAAAAAAAAATTAAAAGGGCTGGGGATGTGGCTCAGTGGTAAAGCACCTCTGGATTCAATCCCCAGTACCAAGAAAGAAAGAAAAGAAAGACTATATCAGTGAATAGATATAAAATGTTTATAATTATGCCTGGCTGTAATCCTCAGCAATTCAGTACATGGAGGCAGGAGGACCACAAGTTCGAGACCAGCCCCAGCAACTTAACAAGGCCTTAAGCAACTTAGTGATACTCTGTCTCAAATTAAAAACAAAAACAAAAAAAAAAAAATTAAAGTTTAAAGGGCTAGGTATGTAGCTCAATAGTTAAGCAATGCTGGGTTCAATTCCCAGTACCAAAAAAAAAAAAAGAATCATTAACCATCAATCATCAACCATTAAGCAAATTAACTGGCTCGTGGTAAATAGTCAGTTAATGTCAAGTAGGATTATTATTCCATCATTCAGCATGCCTGGACAATGTGGGTGTGGGGCTGCAGAGTGTGGTGATGTCAACACTTATTCCTAGAAACGGTGGATAGTAATACTTGTGCCCATCTATCTTCCCACTGACAATAGTGTAAGAACAACCAAAAGATCCTCTTTTCTTGGAGATATATCCTGCATTTGTGTATTTTAATCCGTACAGTCCATAGAGAAGAAATAGAAGCACACATTCGGAGGAGTATCAGAAAACAGCTGGGGATGACTACCCCTGGGTTGTGACTACCTACCCCTTAGACTCTTGTTCTGTCACTCCTGAGTCCCAGGATCTGACCCAACCACAGCCCTAAGAGTCTGTCATTTGTTTCCTGTCTCTAACACTTCACCACAGCTCCGGGCTCCTCTAGCTACACAAGAGAGGGGGAATCCCCAGACCCCGCCAGACCGTGTCAGCAATGAAGGCCCACGGTTCTGAGGTCCTGAGAGGTCAGTGTGGGAGACTTGATGGAGCATGCCTTGTCACCCACAGCATGATTCACAGCCCCAGAGCCCTGGAAACAAGATGTCTCCACTGGAACAGAGAAGCACTTTGTAGTTTCCTCTGTTCTCACTGCAAAAGTGCAGGTTGTCCTAAAGCTCCTCTGGGTTGTCTCCCACCTGTGTAGATGGTTAGCACAACCCACAGAGCACACTATGCTCATCCGTAATAACACATCTGTCCCACTCCCACTTCCTCATTTTATTGACAGGGAAGATAATGCCTAAGTCATGGTAACTCAGAGGAACTCCTGACTCACAGAGAACTGTTCTTCCCACCCCCACTGCCTCTTCAATCAGACATTCACTATCCTTCTGGGCTGTTCGCTGCAGTGACACCACAGATCATAATAGATGTTCTAGGAATCTCTGATAAGTTAATGACTGAGCAGCTTCGTCTACTGCAGCCTTCTCCACTGTCTACATAATCCAGAATCATGAGCCCCCAGGTGCCAGGGACCACCTCTAGTCAGGAAGAGACAGGGAGACTGCATGAATGAAAGCCCAGCCTGGCCATTCAGTCAGAATAACAACTCCTGACATTTGCTCAGATTTTCATGGCTCACACCTTTTGTCTTTTCACTCAGTAAGCATGTATCAAGCGCCTACTATTTGCCAGGTTTTATGCCAAGTGCTGAGGATGGCTCAGAAATGAGGATAGATGGGCAAAGCAACACTCAAAAAGTGGAGGAGGGGTGGGAGGGTACAGGGATTCTAAAAGAACCAGCCATTCTAACTAAAGAATCAGATAACCTGGAGGAGAAAGGAGCTTGGAAGAAGGGCTCCTCTCCAAGCTACTTTTAAACGCCCTTTCTCCTTGCTTTCAGTCAGCAAAGTATGTTTTCTCCATTTCACAGATGGACAAACAAGACACAGATAATGGTGAAGCAGCTAAGAACAGAACCGGGGCTAGAACCCATCAGTTCAAACTCCCAGCACCTTCCACGTGGAATTCTGAGAAAAGCTGGACAGATGGCCTGCTGATTTGGGTGCTTCAAAGACAAAATCCAGAGCAGTGGCCAAGCGCATCCGGGCTGGGGAGCTGAGCCCTGACGGCGGGCCTGAGGAGCCAAGAGCCGCAGTCCGCCAGAGGAGGGGGCGCGCTTCCCGAGATCGCAGGAGCACGCGACCCTGGGAGTAGCCCTTCTGCGAGTAGGGCTGCGGCTCCCGATTCAAGTTCCGGCCTCCCTAAGGGCTCAAGATTGTGTGCATAAAGGTGGCTGGAACTTAGGGGCTAAGAGCATAAGGGGGACTGTTGAAGGAAGAAATGCACAAGTGAAGGGGGAGAAATGAGGAAGGCGAGGGCATAACGAGGAGCGCTGGGAGGGCACTGGAGTAGGAGCAGTTTAAGAGCTAGGTGGCGAGTCTAAAGAGCTCCGCTCCACCAAAGCCCCACAATCCACACCCCATGGCCTCACTCACCCCGGAGCCGCGGTGCTGCTTTCAAACCCTGAGGCCCCCGCCACCGCTGGATCGCAGCAGGTCTGCGAAAAGTTCCTGGCGCGGAGACCGCCCGGCGCTTCTCCAAGTCTTCAGGATCAAGCAAGATCTGGCAGCCGGAAGCGACCCCCCAGCCCTAGAATCAACCGCAGCCCGCGCCAGGAACGTGTCCTAGCTCCTCGGAGCCCACGAGCGCTCGGGGACTGCCAGAACGAGTGCTTAGCACCCGGTGCGCGGCGCTCGAGTGGCTGTGGAATGCCCGGCCGCTGAGGACCGCCCCCGGAAAGCCACTTCCCCAGGCCTGGGTGCAAACTCTACCCAGCTCCTCCCCAGCCTCCCTCGCGGACTGGTAGAGAAATAAGGAACCTTCAAGGGAAAGAGAGGAGTCTCAGGTTCCTGTCGTCACTTTGCCACACACTCACTATGTGGCCTTAAAAAAGTCACTTGGCTCCGCTATATTGTAGACCGAGAGGGTTGGCCTACAGCATGTCCAAGATCCTTTCCAGCTGCAGTCTAGACATGGGAAAGTCTAGCGTGGGTTGAATGTCCGAGCTAGGAGTCAAGAGTACCTGCTTTGCAATATGCTGAGTGTAGAATCCTTAGGATATTGCCTCTCTGTTCATTCTTTCTGGGAAAAAAAAAAAAAAAAAAAAAAAGATAATACCTGTCTCCCAGCCCTCTTTTAAGGATTGACTTTAGAGGACCAGTGTGAAGCTGCTTGGTTGATGTAACAAATCTCTAAATTTCCTGTTTATTTTGCGATAACAATGAAAGTCCATGATGGTCAGAAGCCCATTGGAATTCAACCTCTAAAAGGCTTCCCATCTCTTTATTCATGGCCCATCTTCCACACAGACAATGCCAATTCTGCAATTTCCTTACACACACACACACACACACACACACACACACACACACTCGCGCGCGCAATCTATGGAATGAGGACTCCCATCCTACCTCAGCACCCACCCACACTTCTTAATTCCGCAGTTTACTTCAATCTTACTCTTCTGAAATAAAGGAGCATAAGTTTTGACTTCCAGTGAAAACTCCTGGAGGCCAGTTGTTCAGGTTTCTTCCTTTACCCAATGGACTTAATAAGAACAATACTGTCCTACTCAGGCCTAAATTTGAGGTGGTGTAAGCCCTGAACTTACTATCGTTTCCTCTGACTCATGGATGACGTCAGCAGAAATGACATCAAATCGTTACCCTATGTCATTTTTTTTAGAAGGAAGGCAATGAGGATGAAAGGGATAGTCATTAGAAGTGATTTGATAAAAACTGTAAGAGTTGTCAACCAACAGCATATTTCTTTTTTCGTTTGTTTGTTTGTTTGTTCATTTGTTTGATTTTTAGGGAGGAAGGAGGTTGGTACTAGGGATTGAACCAGAGCACTTAACCAAGGAGCCACATCCCAAAGCCGTTTAATTTTTTTTTTTAGTTTGAGACAGGGTCTAGCTAAGTTGCTTAGGGCCTCCCTAAATTTCTGAGGCTGGCTTTGAACTTGCAATCCTTCTGCCTCACTCTCCTGACCTGCTGGAATTACAGGCCTGCGCCACTATGCCCAACTAACAGCATGTTTTTTAATCATAGAGAAAATAATGGCACCCTGAAAACAAGTACAACCCAATTCTAAATTTTTCAATACAAAACTCTCATTTAATATGAAAAAATACGTTAAAGAAAGACAATATTAATTTATTACAGTGTTCCCTGGTGAAGGGGGATGGGGATCCTTTGGGTAGACAGTTGGTAACTGAATGTGACCCTGGCATGAATGCTGGCTTCCCTCTGGGACAATGCAGAGGCCTCAGACTGGAGACAGTAGTATCAGCCATTCTTAGTCTGCTTTTTCCATTTTGCAGGGTATCAGTATGTTTTTAATATTGATTCACTCTGATATCCAAAACACAAACCAAAAGAGAAAGTTTGAATGTCCTATGGGAAGTGTACAGCACTGTCTGCAGCCTCAGCTGGACTGATTTTAAATTATATCTACATAAGACCTTTTCTTTTCCTTTTTCACCTATACAAGTATATTTAATCAGTTGTGGAGAATAATGTGGCACATCAAAATGGAAGTGAGGAAACCAATTTTCTGAGTCTGTCACTCAGTCGTTAAAGAATCATTAATATCCTAGTTTCCTAACTTGTAAAATAGTAAAAGGACAACTATTCCTCCTGTCTAAAACAATTATTATGTGTAAATATTTCATTCATGCATGTCTTTATTAAATATCTCCTCAACATTCTAGGCATGAAGAACATGAATTATCTTCATTTATTGTGCTTAAACCTAGCAAATTTATATTAGTCTCCGTAATAAAACACTCTCCATCACTCTAACACTTCATCTTGTTTTACATTCTTTATGGTTTCACAAACTAATATCATCTAATTTATTTCTAAGGAAGTTAGAGTACAAAACACTAATCATCAAGCATAGTATACACACACAGGTACATACCTTTCCCTCTCATTTTTATATGTTTGAGAATGGACAAACCTTTGGGTTATATTCTTATTTATGTTCCATTTACCACTTTAGGAAACGTAGAAGGAGCCAGGCATGGTGGTGCAAGCCTGTAATCCCAGCATTTAGGGAGGCTGAGACAGGAGAATCGCGCGTTCAAAGCCAGCCTCATCAATGGCGAGGAAATAAGCAACTCAGTGAGACCCTGTCTCTACATAAAACACAAAATAGGGCTGGGGATGTGGCTCAGTAGTCAAGTGTCCCTGAGTTCAATCCCCGTACCAAAAAAAAAAAGATTAGTAAAAGACAAAATTTGAATGGGCAAGCTATAGGATCTTGAGGAAAAGAAAACATTGTTTCTTTGGTTTATGATTCTTACAAGTAATGAGTCTGGAAAGAAATAATGAAATGCATTAAAATGTCTAAATTGGCCCTGCTTTAATGGGCTTACTCATAAAAAATTTTAAAGGATTATGAATACTTTCAATTATTATATTAATGCATAAATAGAATTTGGTTTGCTTTTTCCTCTATGTTAAAATGGCAAACTAGTCCTGGAACATTCACTTTGTTCTTAACAAAAGAGAGTAAAAGTTATTATTAACTTCTATGTAATCGGCCCAAATAGCAGATATTGTATACCCAACTAGAATAACTTTATGTGGTCTGTGCTGACTTTGTCATGCCTTTGATTATTTAAAAACAAAACAAGTTTCCTCATTGTGAAATAGCTGAAGTTCCTTCTCATCGCACTTCCAGTTATATTTATCTAGTACTAGCATATTGTCACTCTGGTTAATAACTAGCCAAGCTCAACCATTCATTGTTTCCCAGCTATACATTTTTGTTTTATGCCAGTGATGGTTCTTTTTTGAAAATTATTTTTAAGGCTGCCTTCCCAGATTCAGTTTCAGAATTCAGAAAGGTGTAATTCTTAATGTGTTTTTACATGCCAAACATCTTTGATGCTTCCTACTTAGCTCAAATAATAAAGGCTTACTATTTTAGTCTCTATGACATATATGTCATTCACAAGCAGGAGGGATGCTAGTATTAATTGGCTATGGTTTATATGCTCCATATTTCTTTCTTTTTTTTTTTTTTTTTTTTGGTACTGGAGATTGAACTCAAGGGCACTCAACCACTGAGCCACATCCCCAGCCCTATTTTGTGTTTTATGTAGAGACAGGGTCTCACTGAGTTGCTTAGCGCCTTGCGGTTGCTGAGGCTGGCTTTGAACTCGCGATTCTCCTGTCTCCACCTCCCTAAGTGCTGGGATTACAGGCTTGAGCCACTGCGCCCAGCTATATGCTCCATATTTCTTGACTAGCTAATAATCTAAAAATTGCATTATATATTAAGCCTACAAAAGCAGACATATTGTCTAATCAAAAAAATAACGTTTATGTTCCTGTTGTGATTTGGATGTAAGGTGTCTCCAAAAAGCTCACGTTTGAGACAATGCAAGAAGCTTTGGAGGAGAAATGATTGGGTTATAGCCTTAACCTAATCAGTGAATTAATCCCTGATGGGATTAACTGGCTGGTAACTGAAGGCAGGTGGGATGTGGCTGGAGGAAGTGGTTCACTGGGAGTATGGCTGTGGGGTATATATTTTGTACCTGGAGAGTGGAGTCCCTCTCTCTGCTTTCTGATCAATATGGGAGCTGCTTCCTTCTGCCACACTATTCTGCATGATGTTCTGCCTCATCATGAGCACCAAGGAATGGAGCTGGCCGTATATGGACTAAGACTTCGAAAACCGTGAGCCCTCAAATTAACTTTCCCTCCTCTAAAATTGTTCTGGTCAGGGGCTGGGGTTATAGCTCAGTGGCAGAGCACTTGCCTAGCACGTGTGACCCCGGCACCACATAAAACTGAATAAACAAAATAAAGGTATTCCATCCGTCTACAACTAAAAACACTTTAAAAAAATGTTCTGGTCAGGTCTTTTAATCACAGCCGCGAAAAAGCTGACTAAAACACTTCCCTGTGTGACCTTTTAAAATATATATTTCATTTTCCCCATGTCCACAGTGTATTCTTGCTCTTGAGGAAGTACTGACTAAATTTATAACCTAACAGAGGATTTTATTCACCCTATTCTGATATAGTTGTCTACAGTAATAAACTAATAGAAACTTCATTTTAATCAACAACAGATGGTTTTTGCTTTCCTTGCATGCTTGCCTTCAAGACCTGTGCTAGAGTCTTCAACAAAGACAGTTCCTGTGCCTTCGCAGAAAAAAACTGCAGCAGCTGCTTTTAAGAGTCAGGCTTCTCAGCACTCTCTGACCACAAATGGACATCTATAAACTAAACCATAGGGCTATTTCAGGACTGCTAGGACACTTTTTAGTCCAGAAGCAAATGGCCACGGAAGTACACTGCCGATTTGTGAGTCAAAAATAAATCACATAAGCCTAATAAGCCAATGAGGGAAATATAATCATTGTTATTTGTTTTGGTACACTAGTGGATTGTTTTGAATATTATGTTTTCTGATGTACATAAGGAAGTTCTTTTCTCTTTCATTTTTAGTTATTTGTCTACTTCTTGGTCTATGGATAATCCTCAACTTAGCAAACTATGCTTATGCAAACTGAAAAGAAATATTTTTTAATGATCTCTTGTTCCCATTGACCCCTAAAATGGATGAGTAAATATTTTCACAGAGTCTCTGGCTATTTTAACTATTTGAATAGATTCACAGACCCTGCTCTCCTCTTTACCAGGATATATTGGATAAATCTATCATACAATCAAAACCTCCAAAGAGTTTTTTTTAAATATTATTTTATTATTGTTGTTTATTTTTTATTTTATTTTTTTATGTGGTGATGGAGTTTGAACTCAGGGCCTCATGCATGCTGGGCAGGTGCTTTACCACTGAGTTATCTCCTCAGCTCCAAAGAGTTTTATACAAGAATAAATGTCATTTAATCTGTTATAATTAATTACATAACCACTAAGGCACAAGAATTGTACTTCCTGTGTGGAAGCAAGACTATAACTTTCTGAGGAAACTGGTCTGGTATCTATTTTTTGGCTTAAGGATCCCAACATTATGCTGATAAGATAGTAAGGAAGTTTACTTGCTGGCAAGCCAGTAATATTAGCAAATGTTGGAGGCCTTGAGAAAAAAGGAAGTCACTCACTTTTAGGTACTGCATATAAAATCTAATGGAGATTAATTTCTTGGCTTTGGTTTTGGGGTACTAGAATATATGAGCAAAGAGAAACTTTGATAATAGTATCAATCATTATATTAAAAATATTTATTTGATGTTAAAGTAGTAAAAGAGGAATAGAAAAACAAAAAATATAGAAAACTATTTAAAAAGTGAAATGAAAGATAAAAATCCAGCTATTATCAATAACAATGTTAAATGCAAATAGACTAAATGATTCAATCAAAAGGCTGTGATTCTCAGTTTGGATTTTTTCAATGCAGGATCAAAGTTATATGGTATCCAGTGGAGAGGCATACTTTAGATTCAAAAGTATAATAGATTGAAAGTAAAAGAATGGAAAAATATATGATACAAAAAGAAACCACAAGAAAGCTGGAGTGCTTACATTTACAAAAAAAATAGACTATAAAGTGAACATGTTATTAGAGATAAAGAGGCACATTTTGCAATGTTAAAGAGTCAACCCATCAGAAAATGATAACAATATAAGCACATGCACCTAACAACCAAGGAAAAATAACACAAAGAAAAGGTTGATAGAATCGAGAGAAGAAATAAACAATTTAGTAATAATTGTCACTCTATTATCTCACTTTCAATATTAGGTTGAACAACTAGGCAGAGGGTCAACAAAGAAATAGAAGAATTAAACAATACCATGAACAACATAGACCTAAAACACATCTGTATAACACTCTATACAATAACAGAAGAATATACATCTTTTTCAAGTGTACACAGAACATTATCCAAAATAAACATGCCAGACCATAAAACAAGTCCCAGTAAATTTAAATAGACTGAAATCTAACAGAGTATATCCTCCAATCATGATGTACTGAAATTGAAAATTGATAACAGAAAAAAGTTTGGGACATTAACAAATATGTGGAAATTTAAAAACATACTACTAAATAACCAGTACATCAATGAGAAATCACATAGAAAATATTTTAAAATAAAATAAAATGAAGACAAAACAAGCTGGGCATGGTGGTGCACATCTGTAATCCCACCTACTTGGAAAGCTAAGGCAGGAAGATCCCAAGCTCAAAGCCAGCCTAAGCAACTTAATAATATCCTGTCTCAAAATAAAGCTTGTTTTTTTTAAAGGACTGGGAATGTAACTCAGAAGTATAGTGCTTGCCTAACATGCACAAGGCCTGGGTTCATTCCCTAATACCTCCCCCACACACACACAAACATACAACATACCAAAGACCGTAGGAGATACAGTGAAAGCAGTGCATAGAAGGAAATCCATAACTATAAATGTCTAATTAAGAAAGAAGACAGATCACATGTTGACAACCTAACATACCACCTTAAACAGTGAGCAAAAGAAGAGCAAACTAAACCAAAAGCAAACAGAAAAAAAGAAATGATAAGGATTAGAATGGAAATTAACAAAATAAAGAATGGAAAAGCAATCAAGAAAATCAATAGAACCAAAAGTGATTTCTTTGACCACATCAGTGAAATTGGCTAATTTTTAGCTAGACTAAACATAAAAGACAAAGACCCAGATTACTAAAAGTAATTTAAGAAATGGAAGTTGGAAATGGAAGAAGGGACATTACCATGGACCATTCAAAAATAACAAGAATTAGAAGGAAACACTATAAACAACTTTTTGCCAACAAATGAGATCCCTTAGATGAAAGGGAAAAATTCCTAGAATGATAACAAACTACTAAAATTTACTCAAAATGAAATAGAATATCAGACTAAACTCCTAACACATTAACAGAGAATTGGTAATCCAAAAACAAACAAACAAAAAAGCCCAAGACCAGATGGTTTCACTGGTGAATCTACTAAACATTTATGAATTAATACCAATTCTTCCAGAAAACAAAAGAAGTGTGAATGTTTTTCACTTATTTTATGGGAGCAGTATTACCCTGATACCAAAACAAGACAGACATCATAAAACTCCTCAACAAAATGGAAGGCTTATATACCAAATGGAATTATATGATCAACTTGGATTTATCATAGGAATGCAAGATTGGTTGAATATCCAAAAATCCATGTAATACCACATCAAGAGAATAAAGGATAAAAATGACATGATCATGTCAGTAGTTGGCAGATTCAATGCAATTTCTGTCAAAGCCCAACTGCCTTATTTGCAGAAATGGACAAGCTGATAAACTAAATTTATGTAAAAATGCAAAGGACCCCAAGAAGTCAAAATAACCCTTAAAAAAAAAAGGAGAAAGTTAAAGGATTTCAAAACTTACTACAAGCTACAGAGTAGTCAAAATAGCCTGGTATTAGCATAGTGGCAGGCATATGGATCAATGAAATAGAATTTATTCAGGAATAAACCCTTGCATGTATTGCTAATTGATTTTCAACAAGGCTGTCAAAATAATTAAGTGAGAAAAAAGTAGTCACTTCAAAAATTGGTGCTGGGACAATTGGATATCCACATTCAAAGGAGTAAAGTCAGACTCAATATCTCACATCATATAAAAAAATTAACATGGATCAAAGAACTAAAACTATAAAACTGAAGAAAACAGGAGTATGTCTTCATGACTATGCAATGGTCAGTTAAAGATATGCAGTACTATTTCAGATTCCACATAGATCAACATTGAAAACATTACTGCAAATAAAAGAAACCATCCACAAAGGACCACATATTTATGGTTCCTTTTATGTAAAATATCCAGAACAGATAAATCAATAGAGACAGAAAACCTAGTAGTTTCCTAGACTAAGGCTGATAATGGGAATATTAGGCAATATCTAAAGAGTATAGAATTTTTTCTGGGATAAGGAAAATCTAAAATTGATTGTGGCAATGTTTGCTCAACTCAGCAAACATACAAAAAATCATTGACTTGCACACCTTACTTTTTTTTATTTTGTTTTTAGTTGTAGGGACACAATATTTACATATTATTTTATTAATAATTACATATTTATTTACATATTATTTTATTAATAATTACATATTTATTTTATTTATGTATTCTTATATGGTGCTGAGGATTGAACCCACTGCTTGCTAGGCAAGCACTCTACCACTGAGCTATACAACCCCAGCCCAACTTGCACACTTTAAATGAATAAATCATATGGTATGTTAATTATACCTCAGTCAAGTTGAGAATATCTGGAATGATATTGAGTATTGAAAATTCAATCCTAATTCCTTGTAAAATTTTGCAACAGAAGTTGATCCTCTGGCCATTGTAGTTGCTCAACACCATAAGGCTCTGGACTTGAAGACCATACAACAATGAAGCTGCTATGGGGAAGAATGCAATCAATAACCCCAGAATATAATGAAATGAAACATATTTGTGGTCATAAATAACTTTGGAAGTTTCTAATAGTAGAGGTGGACTGATGATAAGAAAAATTACCCAGAACTTGGAGATAAACCAGAAGGATGATTAGATATTCAATCCACATCATACTAACTTATGACCTAAAGACCATGTGACTGGAGGAATATGTGCATTTTTTAAAAAATTTACTACTTACTATTAATTAGGGTTCAGACATTTTATAGACCCGTAAAGTTAGATGCTAACTTGTAGATAGTTTGATAGAGCACAAATAGATTTTTGTTTTGGGAGGTTTGTTTTGTCCAGTCGAGATGCAAATGATTTCTGTCTTTTCCAATAGAAAAGATAATTCCAAAGATATGTTTTTATAGCCGGGCGCGGTGGCTCAAGCCTGTAATCCCAGCACTTAGGGAGGCTGAGACAGGAGAATCGCGAGTTCAAAGCCAGCCTCAGCAATGGCGAGGCACTAAGAACTCAGTGAGACACTGTCTCTACATAAAACACAAAATAGGGCTGGGGATGTGGCTCAGTGGTCGAGTACCCCTGAGTTCAATCCCCAGTACCAAAA